>KZ451968.1:1595313-1707478 GCA_002786265.1 Apostasia shenzhenica
GAAGGAGAGAGGGAGGGCAAGGGTATAACGGTAATTTTGTATATTTTTTAATAATAAAAAAAATTAAAAAGGACCCAGATGATATTTTTTGAAAACTTAGGGACCCGAATGATAGGATTTTAAAAACGTGGACCTTTGTGATATTAACCCCTAAACTCAGGGACCTGGGTGAAATTTGCCCTTTTTTCTCTCCTTCATAAGAGAAGAAAGGAATATATTGAACAATGGAAAGTAGAGATGTAATAACATTGCCAAAATCATTCAAGTTTACATTAAAAATTTTATAAGGAGTAAAATAAAATTAATTAGGGGGATTTACATATAGAACACTGAATTCATCACAAATTACGTATTTTATTATCTTTTAGTAAATATTACACATATCACACTTTGCTTATGTTATTTTTATTGTAACAATAGAAATGTAAAAAGAGTGTGATATGTGTAATATTTACTAAAAGATAGTGAAATGCGTAATTTGTAATGAATTCAGTGTTCTGTATGTAAATCTCCCAATTAATGTATTAAAAATAATATAAAAATAAAATAAAATATTTTTTATTTGAAAAATTACGTAAGTATGATAAAAATTTATTTAATATTATATTTTTAATTTTTTAAATGAATGAATCATATTAAATTTTAGTATGATCAAAATAATATAAGTGCCAAACAGACTCATAAAAAATGAGTACTTCAACAGTCCCAAATTAGAAAGGCCTAATTAAATGTAATTTATCCTTATATGAAATAGATAAATTGCATAAATACAAGCTAAATTTCTTATAGGTTCCTCAAATGCTAGGATTTTTTTTCATGCTTGACCTAGAGTTTTATATTTTTTTATCATCTAATCCATCAGTTTCATATTCTATTACATGATTAGTTAAATTTGACTAAAACATTTAATTATTTAAGAAAATGATTATATGCCTCGATAAAATTACTTAAATATCTCGTGACAGTAGGCGGTAGATGAATACATTAAATGTGAATGATAATAGACTCAATTTGAAATTTGAGTGTTTAAGTGTACCAATTTACACGTGTACGGTTAGGCTTATCATTCAGATATTTTCATTCTTTTTTAATCCAATTTAAATATAACTCGATCTTTTTCCTCTAGTTTTGAATTTATTCGAGCGCCTCTCTGTAAATAACTTTTCTTTTTCCCTCTTTCTCATAGTAAATATGAATATCTCGATCAATGCTAAGCTAGAAATGTCATAATATAGTTGAAACCATTCAAATCAATCAAATAAAATTAAAGTTGAAAACTCATGAATCAAAAAATTTGCAAGGAAAAGATTTAAGTGAAGCTATTAAAAAAAAGGAATAATTAACTACATGCCACACCATTTAATTTTATTTATGTCTTACTCATCCATTCTTAGTTAATTACGCTAAGCATACTCAAAATATTATAAAATCTTATATACACGCATTTTAACTTATTTCAATTATAATGAGTAATCATAATTTTTTAATAACCTAACTATAATTAGATTACAAAAAATTTGAGCCGTTCATAATATTATTTTAAGGATATTTAAATATATTTTGAATGAAAAATCCTAAAACCTTAATGTTTAGGTGGCGGCAAAGAAATGAGACATCCACGATGTGAATTGATTTTAGGACAAATCAGCGCTTTAGTGTGGTATTGAGGAAGAGAAAAATATATATCATTAAGAATAAAAATATAATCTTAATGATTTACTAACAGATTTTTTTTTCAAATAGATTTTGATTAAGTTTTAACTCAAGTATGTGTATGTAAGATTTTATAATATTTTGAGTGTGCATAGTGTAATTAATTAAGAATGAATGGGTAAGACATAAATAAAACTAAATGGTGTGACATATAGGTAATTATCCCTTAAAAAAAATACAACTTATATATAATGGGTCAAATTTCCAAAGTCCTAGATTTCAAAGCCAAGCTAGATGCTCTTCATCATGGTTTTCAGGCTATTTTGTATTGAATTTAAGTAAACTACTAACTATAAAAAAAGTTTTAGCATTTTGTCTCAACATTTAATCCATAGTTTCTGTAAAATTACATTTAAGTCATTGAAATTTAAAAAAAAGCGAGAATTTCATCTTTTGCTGAGGCTTAGTTGTTATTTTTTAAACGAAAATCGTACAAAATTATCATGTGGGAATAAACTAGCAAGCTCGGAGGCCTACAAAAGTTTAAAGTCTGCGGTAAAGACGAATCTGAATGTAGTCAAAAAAATATATGTCAACCAATACTAAAGAATATCATTATCGCTGATACCCAGATGTAATTTTCCGTATGAGGGAATTTAACATTGCAGTGCTGCAAATTTAAATGCTCGATGGGCCAACCAAATTACATGGGCCGGATTCTGTTTGGACTTTATCTTGTTTGGTTCCAGCTTTTTTTGGGATAAGAAAAAATAATATTTTATTTTTTAAATTTAATAAAAAAATTATTTTAATACTAAAAAGTGTGTAAAATATGAAATATTTTAAATTCTAATATTCGTATTTATATTAAATGTGAAATAAAATTATTTTTTATAATTAAAATTTGTGTTGGGTAAAAATTTTAGCTCAAACCAAACGAAGCCTTTTAGAGGCAGCCCAAACTTTCAAGTAATTTCATATAAAAAAAACTTTTTCTATTAATGAAAGGCGAAACGTAACTCATTAACAGAATAAATTCTAAATCCGCAAAATATTTCATATTTTCTGATTATTCTCAAAATAAATCTTTTCATTTTAGAGATAATAGCAATTAGGCCTCTTTAGTTTTACAATTAATCATGCTAATCCTCTTGTTTAAATAACGTGCGAATAAGTCTATTAATATTCACAAAGTAATATAAGAAATGATATTTTTTTATAATTAATAAGTTATTTTTGATAATTTGAAAAATATATTAATATTTTGGATGAATAATATTTAATTATTTAATTTAATAATTAGAGAAAATATTATATATGTGATTTTTTTTTCAAAGCAAGATGGGAATGTTAAATAGATTATAATTTAGTAAATACAACGGAGATCATTGCAGATGGACATGATTGCAAATAATCGAAAGTAAGGGCCCAAATGAATAACAAAAAAGTTTAAAGTGGAATTTTTTTTTAGTAAAGTTTACAGTGGAGTTGACCTCAGAAAATTAGAGTATTTAATACGTCAAACTAGTAAATTTTAAATTACTTTATATAAGTCTTTAATTTTCAACTCTAATTACAATTTAGTTTTTTTTATAATTTTATAATTATTAAAAAATAAAAGTACTGCTTCATTCTCTCACCTCTAGCTAGTGCCAATGCCACACGGGTTGTGGCGTGGCGGTGGTGCCTCCTCATTGGCTATGGCTTGCAGAATGAGGTACAGCGGTAGCACTCATTAGTGGTGAGAGAAAAAAGGTATTTTTATTTTTTAATAATTATATTATTATTAAAAAAGCTTAAATTAAAATCAAAGGTTAAGATCAAAAAGTTATGTGAAGTAATTTAAATTTTAAGAACTTATTTGAAGTATCTTACTGACCTCAGGGACCTAAAGTCAATTTACTCTTCCATAAATATATAGACACTTCGCTACACATGCCGCTACACTGTTGTATGGAGACTGGAGTTAAAAAGGATTCCACAACTGTCTCGCACTACCTCTCGACGCACACGGGGCCACACCCAATCAATCGGTGTGTTTCACCTCATGCCGCGGAGCATTGTTCACTGTTCTGCTTCTGCCAGTCCCCGGCTTGCGCGCAAACGAATCAGAACGTGCCAAGTGTATGTACATAGTTTAGTTCTGTACGTCTTCGGGTACAGCACACCCCTCATCATAAATAAGAAATTTAATTCACATTAAAAACTTCTAAGAAGTGGGCCCACGCTCTCTTCTCCACTACATGTGGTCCCACTTCCACGTGAGTTCGTGTGGGCCTCCACGTGCAATACTGGCAATCCAGCGTGGTTCCTTTTAATATGATCGTAATTTTATATTAAAATAATTATCAATATTTCAGGTCATTTAATTTTATTTATAAATTACCTATACATTCTTAGTTAATTATACTATACATACTCAAAAATATTATAAAATTTTACACACTCACATTAAAACTCAATCAAAATTTATTTTTTTAAAAAATTATTAATAAATCATTAAAATTACAATCATGATAAAATTATATTTTTTACTTTTAATAAATTTTTTTTCTTTCTCAATGCCACACTAAAGCGCTGATCTGTTCTAAAATCAATTCACATTGCAAATGTCTCATTCCCTTGCCACCACCTAAATATCAAGATTTTAGAATTTTCACTCAAAATATATTTAAATATTCTTAAAATAATATGATAAACGATTCAAATTTTTTATAACCTAACTATAGTTAGGTTATTGGAAAATTATGATTACTCGTTATAATAAAAAAAATTAAAGTGTGTGTATGTAAGATTTTATAATATTTTGAGTATGTATAGCGTAATTAATTAAAAATGGATAGGTAATACATAAATACAATTAAATATTATGACATATAGGTAATTATCCCTTTTTTTATAACCATACATTTTCAATGAAATTCTACAGTGTTTCATTCGATTTAAAGTTAACTAGATTTCCTATGACTTAAACTATATTTAATCGAAATGATATCAATTAAATTTATAATCAAATTTATATGCATATAGTCTAATATATTAAATATTTTTATTAAAATTTATCTTATTTCAGAAATAAAAATAGATCACAACAGCTCACTTGAATTAATTGAATTATAAAAATATATATAAATAAATTTATAATAGCATATTGTTGGATTTCAAATAAATATTTAATACTTAAATAACTGTTAAAAAACATATTAAAAATAAATATCCTAATCACATGATATCATGTGAGAAATTGTGAGATTGAAATATAAAAATATAGTAAGTTAACTCCAAAAAATGTGTTATTAAACAAAATCTTAAAAATACATCAACAAATTTTTACTAATACATCATAATAAATTTGTCTAATTATATATAAAATATTTCAAATGTACAAATTAAATATATAGTATTCAAGTATAAAAGAATAATAATAAATTAAAAAGAATAATTCATTAACTTTATTGACTTTTTTAATCTTCAAGCTTAAAAACATGGTGAGGTGTTAAAAAATGTTAACAATTTAACTTAATTTAATCAAAGTTAATTAAGTTTTGCTTAAATGAAAATATTATATTTTAAAATTTATTAACTTTTTATTGTTTTATACTTAATTTATATGGTTCATGTGTTTCTTATAATTAAATACGTTTATTACCAGGCAATTTGTCAAAACATATTTTTTTAATATTTATTTTATATCTTATATAAGTTATAATATTAAAATTTAATTTTATTTTGCATTCTTACAAATTTTAACATTAAAATTTAATTTTATTTCACATTTAATAAAATTTTTAATAATAAAATAGTTTTATTTTATATTTTGGTAACAAAATGAGTATAATTTTTAACAAATTATGCTAAATAAGAATTTTATTCTTTTACATTTTTTTATAAATTTATATTATACTTAAAAATCAATATATTTGGTAAATATAAGCTCCTATAATTTAGGTGTGCAAATTATATTTACCAACTTATAAACAATTATTATTTTTAAGTACAATATATAAATTTCGTATAAAAAATTAGTAAGTGCAACATGTAAGACAATTGATTTCTTTGTATAAATCATTGATAGGTTTTTATAATTTACTTATAATCATATTTAATTTATATATTTATTTTAAATTTTTAGTTTAAAATTATAACTATTTAGCTTCTTATTTTGGCTTTAAATTTAAATTTTAAAGATTTGAATAAAATATTTTTAAAATATTTTATTAAAATGTAAGTGTAGATAAATTATAAAACTTATCGGGAATTTATCTTTCCAAAGATATTTTTTTATAATAATTCTTTTAGAGATACTTAATTACATATAATTTTTTTTATAATATACTTAATTACATGTAGGACTTTCAATTAAAAAAAATTACATGTAGTGCACTAAATACTAGACATTTTACGGTATCCAAATTTTTTTAAAGATTAATTATTAAAAAATTAGTTAACTTGTAATTATGATCTGATCCATAATTATTAAATTTTTGCCCAAAAATTCCTACTATTTATCCTATATTACACTGAATGCCCCTCACAGCAAAATTTTATAAATTTTTATTTTTATTTGCTTTTCATAAATTTTTATATTTTTATTATTACAAATTCAATATTGCTCATTGCTGCTTCTATATCGTCATCACCATTCTGTCATCGCTACTACCTCGACACCATTATAATATAAAATAAATTTATTTTAATATTAATAATTGTATTAAAAATAAAATAAAATAAATTATTTTATTATAAAATATGTTGAATATGAAATAAAATTACTTTTTTTTATGATATATGTTACAGTAAATCATATCATTTTATGTATTATATATCTTTATTTAATAAATTATATTATACATATTTTTATTATACTGTTTACATTAGAAATTATTAAAACATTATATTGAATATATTATAATTATGATATACATATATTTTTTTATATTTTATAGTATTTAGAATAAAATTTATTTTAAATAAAAATATAATTTATTAAATATAAATAAGTAATATGGAAAATAATTTTTATATGCTCTTATAATACATATATATATACATATTTATGGAAGCTCTGATAAAATATTAATTAAGTAGATTTTTTTAAGCCTAATGAAGGGATCTTTTTAAAAAAAAGGGAAGCCACACAATCGGCTACACAGGACCGGATCGCTCCGCCCGTGACTTCGGCTATAAAATGCTTCGGTCTGCCTGTCACCTAACCAGTAATCCTCTTGGGCTTTCTAGCTGTCTCTTGGATCTCTCATCTTCCACGCCGATGACTCCCTCTTGTGCAAGGCCCCTTCGTCTCCTCGCTCTTCTCCTCCTCCTCCTGCTGCCGGCCGCCTCCTCCGTCGACATTGCCGGAACTCAGTCCCGTAAGCTCGGTCGTGGCAGATCTAGATCTAGATCGATCATGTTTCCACGGGCTAATTAGGGCTTTTGATTGGGAGATTTTGCTTTACATTTGCAGCGTTCTGCAGGGCAAAATGCGCGGTGAGGTGCTCGAAGGCGAGCGTGAGGGATGGATGCCTCAAGTACTGCGGACTCTGCTGCGCCGTCTGCGGGTGTGTGCCCTCAGGCACCTACGGCCACAAAGACGAGTGCCCCTGCTACCGTGACATGTACACTGGCGTGGGGAAGCGCCGCCGGCCAAAGTGCCCCTAAATTGATCGATCGATCGATCGAGCTTCGCTCGCTATCTTCTCTTGTTCCTCATTGGCGGCATCGTCGTTCGCTGCGCCGCCATTCCCGAATAAACCCTTCTGCCCGCCGGAGTTCTAAGGCTTTCTTTCTTAATGATATAAATATGCTGTGTTTTTTTTATATAAAAATATACATATTTATATAAATGTTTTTTTTTGATAAATAAATTATATAAATATTTTTAACGCTTGTTTGGATTTACCTAATTTTGAATTTTTTTTTTAATTTATTATAAATTTTAATAATTTTATTTCACATTTATTACAAATTTTAATATTAAAAATTAATTTTATTTCACATTTAATATAAATTTTAATTTTAAAATTAAATTTATTTCACATTTTTATACATTTTTTAATATTAAAATAAATTTATTTTTCATTATATTATTTAAATTTATTTACCAATTAAACAAACTCTTAGATTCATGATCTACGACTCTATTTATTACGATCTAGGCTCAACGTTAACTCTCATTGAACGTATTGAAATTATTTATTTTCAATTTGCTAATTAAAATCATTAAATATATTTATTATAACGAATTTCTACTTGATAACCCCATTAAAAAATGTTTTTCTTTTTAACATCATTAAAAAGAGGTACTTAAGGGAACATATCACCGTGAAATTCTAAGCTTAAATATTAATTGCATATTACTTATGATATAACTATTTTTCTATTTTTATTTTATGCACAAATGTTTATGTAATTATATGTATCACATAATATATAAATATTTGATTTTATAATAAATGCATATATCAGCTTATAAATATTAATTGTGGATATAGAAATATATATTATTTATATAAATCATATATAAATGGGTGTATATATATATAATGAATATGTAGATATACTTAAATATGCGTATAATTTTTGATTGCCCTAATATATACTTAAATGTAAATTATATTTACAATTTGGATGATGGAATTTAAATATCACATATTTACATTCTAAAATAGTATAAAAGTAGGTACTCCTTATTAATTAAATACAGTTCTGACTTAAAAATATTGGAACACAATTTAATCTTATTGTCACATCAGGATGTTAATAAGGTTTGAAAATTGAAAATCGATCGAAATTTGAATTGAAATTGGGTCAATTTAAACGGCTGACTAACGAGTTCGGTAATAATTTTGAGCCGGGTAGGCTCCGCTTGATCTGTCTTAAGATCAGCTTGACTAAAAAATGAATCAAAATTGCTCGAAGTTGATTGAAATTAACTCGAGCTGGCTCGAAGTAGAACTCAATCGGCTTCAAGCTAATTTAGAGTCGATCGAAATGTTATTAATTCGTTTTTGGGTCGGTATTGACTCGGCTCGAAATCAGATCGAGAACCGCCCTATTGTCACAACAGTGATTAACAGGAGATACTGAAACATGCTAGTTTGAATTGAGACAATAAAAGGAGATATTGAAAATAATATAAGAAATATTTTTATTAATTGCCATTAGAAGATGAAAAGAAGGGGCATTTAAATAAAGTAATTTTAATTATAATTTTTTTTGTATATTATCATTAAAGATAAAAATATTATATGTACCATATTAAAAGTTTTTTAAATTATAATTTTATTATATACTTTAAATTTTAAGCTTTTAAATTATAATTTATAATTTAAAATATTAAATTTTATCTCTTAAATTAATTTAATACTAAAACTTAAATTATAATTTAACTTTATATTCTAAATATTGTTTATTTTGTAGTTATATATAAAATATAATTCAAACTTAATAGCTAATATTTTTATTTTATACTCGTGAGTAAAATATTTTATTCTGAATTTATTATTTACATATAATAAACTAAAATTTATGAAAATATATCAGTTAATTTATTGATAATTTTTCAAAATGATATACTATCAATATAAATTGATAAATTTTTTATATAATATATATAATATTTTATTTTAATATTGAAATATATAAAATTTTAAATTAAATTTTACTCCCACAAAATTTAATTAAAATGCATAAAATAAAAATTTATAATTTATTTTTTAGACCATATTACCTAATTTAATTTTGGAATTAAAACTTCTTGTTAAAATGGTGTTTTTCTATTTAGAAGGGAAGGAATTTGCTTGATAATTAGGGATTTTTTAAATTATACTATTATTATTTTTAAATGAGGATGAGAAATTTGTGATAATAAATGATGAAAATAAAGAAAATGAAACGACCTTTTTTTATGTTATTATTTTATTTATCAAGCTCTTTTAAATAATGTGGTGTTCTCGGTGGGAAATGAGTTTGTTTAAAAATTAAAAATTAAAAATTAAAAATTGTTTTAAATTTGAATGATATTATTATTATAATTTTTAAGTGAAATGTGAAACATTAAACGTAAAGAGCAAAACGAAAAAAAAAATTAAGTAAATTTTTAGCTATTTATTTTGCATCAATTTCAAACTTACCATCAAATATAGTTTGGGCAAACTCAGTTATTCCAGATGAAGAATGATTTTTATAAATTAATTAACTTTTAAAATAAGGAATGATTTTAAAAGGATGAATTACATCTAAATTTATGAATTTAAAATATAATATCACTCAATTCATAATTTTAAAAATTTATGTTATTCTGGTTTAAATATATATGTCAATGTAGTTTATATTTTAATATTTAATATTACATTTTTTAAATTGCATTGACCCTGTCCTCATGGAGCACTCGCTCGAGGTTACGCGGCCACCAGCCTCTCGCTGTGGGACACTGTCGCTTGCTTGCTGCCCTCATCACATAACTCTTATGTAAAAATATAAGACTTTGAGTTTCTTTTTTGACACGAATTTATGAACCTAAAATGTAGTCTTGGTCTCATATTTCATTATAATTATTTATTTGTAGATTTTTTTTCTTTTTTTATCAAAGAATTTTAGAATTGATTTGATTGAAATATGCTTTTAAAATATTTTAAATTTTTTAAGAGATTATAAAAATATATAAAAAAAAGTTTTTGGTGAGTTAAGGAGATAAAAATTATTAACATTATAATAAAAAATAAACTTATTTTATTATTTAAAATTTATTTAATATGTAATAAAGTTAATTTTTTTATTAAATTATACGTGGGATATAAAATAAAATTAATTTTTAATATAAAAATATTAACATTTTCTTTTCTGAAGTTTAATGAATTTATTTTAAGCTCAAATCAATTTTGAGAGTTAAAATATGAAAAGAGAAATGTTTTGCGGGAATGTTATTTTGCCCTTCGGAATTAAATAAAAAAAAAAACACCCTTAAAAGTACTTGGGGCGCCGCCGGGTTGCCGACGTGCGGTCACCCAGCTCGTCCCTTCGTACTCCGAAGGGCTTCTACCTCTCTGATTCCTGTTAGCATACGTTTGATTTGATCACCGGGGAGCCAGCCCTAGACTTCCCCGACGACCATGGCGCACGCTTTGGGAGCTCAGGTAGATTCTCCTTTTTCCCGATTAGTCGGGACGCATCATGAAGATCGCTTTTGCTTAGTCAGATTGGGCGTCTTCGCTACTTGTAAGCTGAAATTGCTCCGTTTTCTTCGCAGGCGTCTTTTTGCTTGCAGGTGGGAGCTGATGTGTCGCTGAGGAGGTCGGGATTGAAGGTGTTGATCTTCAATTGCTTTTTAGACGAGGACTTGTGGATTGGTTCATTGCGTTTCCCTCTAATTCAATGCGTGCCTAGTGCTTTAATTATGGAGAACTGGAGTTTATGATCTTCGAAACTGTTTTTTATTTTTATTGCATGATTTTGATGCTTTGCGATGAACCGGTATGAGAAGAGATGCATGCTAGTGTTTTTAGTTTGTGTATGTCTGCATGAATATGGAGCAGATGCAAAATTAGCCATTGAAGTTTTTAGGTTTGGCATAGATTCACTGGGAGTGAGAAATCAGCACATGATCGAGCTATCCCAGTAGATTATCTTGAAGATTGTCTTCTCTCGCATTTGACTCTGAGAAGTCTTTTTATATTTGGTGAGAAATGCCTATTTTGATGCTAGGAATTCGCTTGGCAGTTTCAAAAATATGAGCAAGAAATGACCACCTTGTATTGGCCTAAAGAGATCTAATATGTTTTGTAGCAGATCTGAAATATGTCCTGGTCGACTATTTACCATTGTTGATCTTGTCACGGAGCCATTTGTCTAGACACCATTTCATTTGCTTATGCACCTCACACTAAACTTTGGCTTACATTTTTCACTGTACTAATGTTCATATAATCACAAGATTGTTACATTTTTCACTGTACTAATGTTCAAATAATGATGTTTCCTACTTTAATTTCTTTCGGCTTCACGTGCATTGTGTTTTCAATAAATTTTTTAGGATGACGACAGAAAATTCATTATTTGCCTTCCTGTTCTCCAGTCCAATAACATTAGCTATCAGGAAAATTCATTACTGTCATTCCCATCCTTGGACTTGAAACGTTCAAACACATGGTCAAGACACCAATGCCTTATAAAATGCATGTCTGTGCAACAAGCAAGCATAAAGAAAGTGGCAGTCAAACCATTAGAGCTAGAAGATGCCAAAGAACCACCTCTCCACCTATACAAGCAGAAAGACCCCTACACAGCAACTATAGTATCAGTTGACAAAATAGTTGGACCCAAGGCTCCCGGTGAGACGTGCCATATTGTAATTGATCATGGAGGGAATGCACCGTACTGGGAAGGGCAGAGCTACGGCATAATTCCTCCTGTAAGTAACATTCCACTGTGCTTCTTTGTCTGCAATTGTTTGTAATTTATAATTCTTATGGGACTTTCATATATCTTGTTTCATATGCCTCTTTGACATAAATCAAATGTCTTTCTGGTTGGCTTTTCAAACTGATTCCTTGTATCAAGCATTGTTGCAGTTTTTCATTCTTTTCTCTTTCTTATTGAAATCATTTTATTCGGGACAATTTGTGAACTTCTTTCCCACTTTTCATTGTGCGTTGTACCCTTCCTTAACTAAAGCTCCACATTGTAGTAAAATTTTTCATATCTAATACCCTCCTTGTTCTGTTTAATTTGCTCGCCCCAACACCTTAATGCTGAACTTTCAAGTAAGTTGAGAGCTCACTAACTTGCCGCCCGCTAGTAAATTACAGATTTGAATATGTTGTAATGTAGAATTTAGTATCACATTGCCCTATTCAGGTCGGGGTAATGTTTGGTTTTATCTTATGTTTATCATTCGGAATATTAGGCTGCTTTTATGGCTCCTAAATTTTCACAATAAGCTATACTAGCAAGAAAAATGTGTTACTGATTGAAACTGGCATTGGAAAATGTTCAGTTAGTGTTTGATTAGTATATTCTCCTAAGCATAGTTTATGTCTTCCATTTATCATCGATATGCATTGCTATTGCAGGGTGAAAACCCAAAGAAACCAGGGAGTCCTCACAACGTAAGGCTGTATTCTATTGCATCGACCAGGTATGGAGACTCTTTTGATGGCAAGACTGCCAGCTTATGTGTACGTCGGGCTATATACTATGATCCTGTGACTGGAAATGAGGACCCATCAAAAAGTGGTGTTTGTAGTAATTTTCTTTGTGATGCAAATCCTGGAGATAAAGTTAGGCTCACAGGTAATGTTACTATCTTTGAAGCAGCACCTTATAGTTGTTTAACTACTTGGACATGAACTTTTATCATTTTTGGATTAGTAACTTATACTGAGGCACAAGTTTCTTTTAAGACTTCACGTTGATGATCTATGTTAGAATAAGATATTATTCCATGGCCATAACCTATAAGCTTAAGCTTTTTTGTCAGTTAGTAGCCAGAGATTTAAAATAGTATTAGAGCTAGAGGTCTCAAGTTTGAACCTTTGTGATCCCATTTATCTATAACATGAGGTTTTTAAAAAAGGGTATCTTTGCTGAACTCCATGCTACAAAGCAAATAAGATTTTGCATGAAGGGGTGTGCTAGAATATAAAATTATTCCTGGGTTATAACTTAGATGCCTAAGTTTTTAGGTCAGTTGGTAATCAGAAATTTAACAACTTAATTGTATTCCGTTCTATTCCTCTAAAACAAAGAGAGCATAATTATGTCCCTTATGCAAAAGCTCCTCTTTAGTTCTATTCCTATAAAAGAACTGGTTTGCAGAATTCTTCAAGAAGTTATGAGCTTAGAGGATAACCAAGTGACCTAAATTTTTAAGGCTTATAGGATAAAGGACCTAACTGAATCAATTTTATAGCATGATGTACCTAAATATCAATGACCTTGGTACTTTTAGACTTATTTTTATGTGGTTTGGTTGGAGAAAATAAGCACTGAAACATGTGTTTTTGTCCTTCAACTGATATTTGATGTTACACTATCGATCAACCATGTATTATGAATTGAAACTTCGTATCAACCTGATTTGGCTTCTGCACTAGCGAGAGTGGTATCCTGATTGAGATTGCTCTATTTTTTTTTATTTTGTTCTTTTCAAGTTTTCTGTGCTAATGTCAGAGCTCTCGATCAAGAAATTTAGAGATATGGAACCTGGTTTTTCCCTTTTTTCCTGGCTCTTACATTATAGTTTCTATATGAGTGATGAGAGATCTGTACATGGAAACAAAAGATTCACGATTAAGCTCGCTAAGCTCTTTCCAACCTGTTATATAGCCCTTCATTTTTCTTGCAAATAAAATAATTATTTTATTCCTGCCATTCAATGTTCTTTCTGTCTCCGGATCAGTTTGATGTCCTGCATTCTAGAGACATTAACATACTATGTTTGATTCAACAGTGGTGAACCTTGTTAGTTATAAATTCAGTTTAAAGAGCTATAAAGTAATTAAATGTTATGCTTTCGTATCCCTCTCTTTTCCTCTTGTCAATGTATTATTCCTGCTGTAGGTCCCTCTGGCAAGGTAATGTTGTTACCCGAGGATGACCAAAGTGCTACTCACATTATGATTGCTACTGGAACTGGAATTGCTCCATTCCGAGGATACCTTCGCCGAATGTTTATGGAGTCTGTTCCGAGTTTCCAATTCCGTGGGCTTGCCTGGCTCTTCCTTGGTGTTGCAAACACTGATAGCCTTCTTTATGATGATGAGTTCACCAGCTACCTCCAGGATTATCCTTACAACTTCAGGTGGGTTATGACTTACTGTCTCTGGCCATTGATCAATTTGATTCACATAAATTATGGCCAATTTACTTTGAGAAAAAAACGAAGTCAGTGGCTTAGAAATTGTTATTTTAGAAATACGTATACGATAAGAAATAAATTTATTATATTAAATTTAAAAAAATAATAATTTCAAGTCCTTGGTTTTTTGTTTATACAAATGGGCTTAGTCAGGGTGGTTTTGCCATTTGGTCCATGTTTTTCAAATCATTTCGATTGGCCTGTGTTTACGTGTTACATATATTCATTAAATTGGTGCGAGTTATACTTGAAATGAAAATTTTGCCCTTTTTCTCGCTCCAGCTCTCTCCCCTTCCTTTTGGTCAAGCTGCTGGGTATCAAAATGTGAAAAAATGCGGGAAGGTGCCCAAAAGAAACCATTTGCAATGAATCAAAAGCACATATCCTGCAATTCAGGAGCTCAAACAAAACACACACACATCTTCTAATAGAATTACATTACATTCAGGTACGACAAAGCCCTTAGCAGGGAGCAGAAGAACCGGAGCGGAGGAAAGATGTACGTGCAGGATAAGATTGAAGAATACGGCGACGAAATATTCAAGCTTTTGGATGGAGGTGCTCACATATACTTCTGTGGGCTGAAGGGGATGATGCCTGGAATACAAGAGACTCTGAAGAGGGTTGCAGAGCAGAGAGGAGAAAACTGGGATGAAAAGCTTGCACAACTCAAGAAGAACAAACAGTGGCATGTGGAGGTTTACTAGATAATGTTTTTTGTGAAGTAGAAAATGCCTACAAATTGTGTGTGGCTGCCTTTGGAAGATAGGTGCAGCTGGAGGGCGTTTTTTTTCTGTGATTTATTTCAATTTTCATTCTATTATTGGATGCGACCAGCAGTCAAAGCAATGGTTAGAATAATATAAATAAATTTGGGTGTGTTTGTTTGTAAGGTTAAATTTAAGAAAGTTAAAATTAAATTTAAATAGAGATATTTTTTTATTGAAAGTTATGAATGATGTGAAATAAAGTTAGTTATTATATTGGGATACGTGAGGGATGTGATATAAAGTTAGTTATTATGTTGGAATATGTGAGGGATGTGATATAAGTTAGTTATTATTTTAGTAATATGTGTAGGATGTGAAATAAATTTAATTTTTAATATTAAATTTTATGTGTGATGTGATATGCCTGATTAAAATTAAACCAGGTTAATTTTAAACTCCTAGACAAACGGGCCTAAATAAATAAATTTGGCAATCATTTTGTTAGTGATGAATTTCTATTTTCCCTTTTCCTGAAAGTTGAGTATCAGAGGGAGGCTTTTCAATTTTCATGATTATGTTGTTTACCACCCTATGCAATGTGAGATGTGCAGCTTAAATACATGAATAAATCAAACGCAGGCAGGTATGTAATAGAATCCTGAGGATATTCAATATTTTGCCTACTATGTTTGTCACACCAAGACATCTTGGCTCTCGATTTTAGCTGTACGCATAGCAAGAACGAAAAAGCATGCGACAAGATTGACACTTGGGAAATCTCTATCTCGAAGTGTCCTCGTAGAACAAGAAAAAGAGATTGGAAGTGAGATGTTTCCCGCCTAGTCAAAGCGGCGAATCTTATAATTCACATAAGACCGATCGAGTCACCTAAGGTGATGGATCTCAATCTTTATGAGATCGGCCGAGTCTGATACAAGTCCATCACGACATTCAAATTGGGTAAGATTGTCCAGGAGATTTGCTAAGCATCATATTTTATTCAAGTGTGAGGGGGCAGCAATTGTCGAGGATAATCACGAAGATCAAAGACTATAAATTAGAACGACACAGAGCAATTCAATCCACAACTCAACAAATTCAATCATGCTCATCCTCAGTCTATCAGGGGAATGAAGCTAACCCTACCAATTTCTTCCTTTAAAATTGAATTCTTTGCTTAAATTCAAATTTAAAGTATAATCTCTGGTCTTGATCTCTGTGTGGACGTTGAAAAAGAAATTTTTTTGTGGAAGTCGAAATAGAAAAAATGTCTCGAATTAAATGAACATCACACAACTGAACTAGTCTTACACCAAATGTTGGACTCAAATACAACTGATTTTGATATCAAACTAGCATTTATTTAACTCCATCTATGCCAATATCTGCATAAAATCAGAAAACATTTATAAAAACATTTAGATTCAGAAAACATTAAAATATCTGCATAAAATCATAGAATATTATGCCTTCTATTCATTAGGCACGTCTCTCTGCAGCCATCGTTTCTCTATCTTGCTGCCGGAGCTTCTCTCCTTCACGGCACAGATAAGCTTGGAGTTTCTCCTGCAATTCCATTTAGTCAGCATTCACATAATTAGTGGCCAAGCCACACCTAAAAGTAATAGTTATATGCATGAACATTAAAATACCATATCAACGTATTAAATTCTTGTTAATTAAATTTCAAGCAGTCAAAAGAAATCAATTTCTAACAATTTGCAATATCTATAGTCTTCCATCAGCAGCTTGATTATTAACATTAAGGTTTGTTTGGCCGTTAAAAATTAACCTGATTTAATTTTAACCAGGCATATCACATCACACATAAAATTTAATATTAAAAATTAATTTTATTTTATATCCTACACACATTACTAAAATAATAACTAACTTATATCACATCCCTCACATATCCCAACATAATAACTAACTTTATATCACATCCCTCGCATATCCCAACATAATAACTAACTTTATATCACATCCCTCACATATCCCAATATAATAACTAACTTTATTTCACATAATTTACAATTTTCAATAAAAAATTATTTCTATCCAAATTTAATTTTAACCTTCTTAAATTTAATCTTGCAAACAAAAAAGAATATAAACATAGAAGTGGCAGTTCAGCTTATAGGTGAAGATGGAAGTCGAACAAATGATTTGAACTTTCGACCTGACTTGTTGATTCCCGCATCCCAAAGGGGATGAGTAGTGCATTGAATGAGGGATAACGAATGGAAGGTTCATATGCACTGAATTTTTCCTAAACCAACAGAATCTCATGAACAACACCAACATAATCTAAACATGAGCTTAAATTGTTGAAATCTTGAGCGTTTAGCATGTACATGGCACGAACATAATATTTCATATGAAGCATAGTACTTTCTGAGCTACCTAACTGTAATCTTCATTTGGGCTGATATTATATTTTAGCAAGGATGATTTTTACTTCAGTTGCTGAACATTTTAATGTTAACTGGGTTAACTTTATCCTTAACCCGACAGATCAGGTCCTATACAATTTCCAGAGTAAAATTTAACCATATTTAACATCATACATATATTTCAAATAAAAAATTTAACTTTATTCTCACATTCTACAAATTTATCAAAATAATATTTATATTTCACATTATGTATAACTTCAAAGATAAAACAATTATCATGCAAGTTTTAACTTTGAACCGGTTGAAGTTAACTTGGCTAAACAAATGCACTTATTGAAATAAGTTGCATCTACAAGTAAGATTTTGGAGTCTTGTCTTAATGGAGACTTTTACATCCACTATTCTTCGTGTATCCCAAAAGCCCATTATCATGGAACGACAATTAAATTAGTTCAAGTTCTAAGGTTCGGAGAAGTCAACTGCATGCATGAGAAAATGTGAGAAAAGTACAAGGTACTATAAAAGGTCCTAAATTATGTTTTTTGGGATGAAATGACATACATTAAATCTAAAATGAGGTAAATAGAAAGGTAGTTCTTCAATGCTCAAGAAACTTGTCAGACTAAGTACATTAATAAAAATAGGACAATAAACTATTGACATATATGAAACAATTGTGGGCAAGCCTTTGGATTACAGGAGATAATCCCCCAGATGGTGGAAACTTTCTGTACATCGACTATCACCAAATCTCAAAATATAGAAAACCCCACAGATGATTATGTCCTCAACACTACAGTACATATTTGAAGATAAGCTACTTATAATGCATGATGACACAGTAATTACTGGCACTATAATACTGAACAATCCAATGGTATGCTTAAGTGTGGAACAAAGAGAAGAACCATAAAACATAAATATTGCATTTAGGGAGCATTTGGTTTAATCATTATATAATCTCTAAATTGTTGTTTGTTTGGTTTAATTTAATTATAGTAAAACATGACAATGAAAAATCAATCTAACCTCATCTACTCCTATTACAATTAGAGTGACATCTGTATGTCACCCAATTTAGATGTCATTTTAGAGTAGTAATCTTGTAATATTATACAACATTATCTAAATATATTACCAAATCAAACAATCAAATTTTCCAAATAACGTGACATAACATCTTAATGACATTGAACTAAATGCTCCCTTAACTTTAAGCTTTCATGCTTATATCAAAAAGCTACACTACTATATAAATTACCTCATATTTATAATAATGAGAAACAAGGTCTCTTATATCTACACATAAGCTAGGGAAAGAGACCATGTAACCCTTTATCCATAGAGTGGAAGAGCAAGAAAAGAAGAAAGAATAAGGAAGAAAAGAGAGGATGTTATGATAATCCCAGAGAAAGTGAAGAAAGAGGGATTGGTAATGAGGAAAGAATAAGGAGAGCCTGGAGCTGATGAAATTGCATCAATCTATCGTGAAAATTGAGATTTATCAGCAATTAACCTCATATAAATTATTCAAACTTATCACATAAGTGAAACAGGAATTAAACACATCCCTAATTGTTGCGATAAGACTGCTGGTGATGATGAAACTTATTTAAAGTTATCAAAATTTACAGGTGCATCATTTTTTTAATGCAAATTATTAACATAACATTTGTATTTGCAGTTTAGGTTATGAGAACAGCAGTTAAAGAAAAGCATACTGAAAAAGCTCCTTGCAAAGAAGTTCAATGAAAGCTTGAAAGGAGTAATTTTCACGTAAAGAATGAGAAATTACACTAACAAGATACGAAATTCTAACAAAGAACTGAAAATCCAATGTTAGAAAACTTATAACGAGGTGATAATACACAAGCCAATGGATGAAGCAAATATAATCATACTATCATGCTTGCTAACGCCAACAGAACCCAAAACTAAAACAAATTTTATACGTTAAAAGACAAATATGAACAGGTAAGCCTTTCAGAAATCATTTTTCTTTGACCGAATTTATTCAACCCTACCCAGATCTAACACGGATGACCACTTCCCACAGAAACGGTGAATTCTCAAATCAAGCCACAAGCAGATTACGAGATGAGAGAAAGAGTATATCATGCAGGAAACTTAGAAAGAACAGAAAATAAGACGGAAATCTCTCCCACGAAAGAACTGATCACCTTTCCCCCAAAGAGAAAGAACTGAGCTAAGCCCAGTGAAGCGATTCCTCCCCAGATCACCACCGTCGACGAAAACAACGACCACTTCCTGTAGATCATCTTTTCGTCTCTCTTCTCCCCTTCGATCTACCTCTTCTATCTCTTGCCTTCGCGAATTTGCAGAAGAGCGAAGGGAAGCCCCAGATCCAGTGACCTGTAGTCGTCCGTCCGATTACTCTGAACCGACCAAACGCTTTAAGATTTGTGTAGAAAGAGCATAAATATATATCAGTTTAAATGGCTAATAATTTGTATTTTTTTATGCTAATAAAAAATATTAATAGAGTATTTAATTTAATATTATATATTATGTTATTTAGATAAAATAATTATTTAATTTAATGATATTTATAAATAATATTTTATAAAATTATTGATAAAAAAATAACATTTATATATTATGGTATTTAGATTACATAATATAATATCAAAATAATATTATACCAAACACTTTTTAAATAATTTAATTCAATAATAATATTTTTCTTTAATAATTATTTTCTAAAAAATAATAAAGCATTAAAATAAAATTTTATATAATTAAGAACTTATAAATTAAATAAAATAATATTTATTTTATATAAATAGTTCGAATAAAACTTGTAAATTTATTTATTTATTTGATTTAAAATTTAAAGTATCATGTATAAATCTTTATATTTCACAAATAAAAATTAAAATTTATATTGAAATAATTAAATTAATTTATAAGTCATAAAACATTTTATTGTAACTTAAATTTCAGAATATAAATATTATTTTTTATAATAACCGGCCAAGCAAGCTTAAGCACATTTAAAAATTGAATACGGACCTGTTTGATGCGAGGACCAAAATTAAAACTAAAATAGTACTAGTTTAAAAAATAATAATAACAATAATAAATAAATTTTTTAATTATTTTACACAAATTTTAATATAAAAAATATTATTTTACTTCACAAATTCAATAATTTTTAATAAAAATATTAACTTTATTTCACATTTTAGATCAAAATATTTGATTCAAATATTCTGATCTAAGATGTAAAATAAATAAATATTTTTATTAAAAATTATTAAATATATAAAATAAAATAATATTTTTTATATTAAAATTTATGTAAAATAATTAATTTTTTTTATATTATTATTATTATTTAAATTATTATCATTTTGGTTCTGATTTTAATTTTTGCGCCAACAGATAGTGGGCTCGGGCCTAAATGCCCAATATTAAATTATGGCCTTATATATATATTTTTAGTTGATAGATTTTCTGCTGATTTAATTCGATTCTGATTCAATTTTTCCCTACCAAAATAAAAAAAAAAACAAAATTTATTTCAATTTAGCTTTAAAAATATAATTCAGTTTTTTTTTCGTGAATCTTTGATGTTCGAATCAACGGTATCAGCGAGCACCCGATCGCCGGTGCCGCCCCTATCCCCAAACCCTATGACTTGCCGCTGTTTCTTTTCCACCGACCTTCCCTGCTCCCTACCTTTCTCCGCTGCCGCCAGTTGTCGTCTCCTCTTCCTCACCACTGAAACCTTTCCCTTACTTTTTCGTTGATCCTTGCAGTCTCAACTCGTAGGACCGGGATACATGGCCGGCGGTGGCTGGGGGAATCCATCTGACCTGAACTTACGCATTCCAAGGTCCGGTCGGCAAAATCGGAAGCGGCTGCTGTTCGACAGACGTTACGGCTGGGTGTACTGCACTTGTCTGAATTTCTTTGGCGACTTGTTCTGTTGGGTCATAACATGTGATATTGTCCTGTTTCTTCTGCTTTTGTAGATTCGATGAGTGGAAAGACCCTTCAGAAGAAGGTTTAGCCGGTGGAAGAGGAATGTAGGTGTTGATCGTCCCTGTTCTATTTCCTTTTTTCTAGGGTTTCTGGTATTGTCTGTGCTGGTATTTATGAACTTGTGCTAAGAGCCTGTTATTTTTTTTGTATCTGATTTAGGTTCTGCATCGTATCCGTTGCGATAGGTCTGCTGAAGTTGACTTCTCAGTCGGTATGGACTGAAATGCAAATTACTGCGACAGAAAAATTAGACATCCCTTAATCCTTCTTCACTTTCCTGAAGTTCCACTATTGCGTTCCATGAGCTTTTCCTTTTGTCCCTTGATGTCTTGTTAAATTGACTCAATTAGCAATTTAATAGCACGCTTCTCTTTTTCTTCTTTGATGTCTTGTTAAATTGATTTGATTAGCAAATTAATAGCACAAAATCTTTATCCCATAAACTGTATAGACCAATGTACTTACAGGGAACAGTGAAGTTCATGATCTTGGTTATTGAAGCTGACTATATTCTTTCTGTTTGAAGTCTCCTGCATTTCTTAGGTAACATTGGGTTATGACTGGAAGTATCATATCATAACAAAACATATATTTATCATAAAACGTACTGATAAGGTTGGGTGATGCAGGTTCACAACAACAACAACTACCACCACCAAGCATGTACCCCAACAATAAATCTTATGTGTTTATAACACTTTATCAGATAACAGCTCATTGTTTAGTTCTAAGTATGAAAGTTCATTCCTTATAGCTTCTAAATTTCAAGATACCAATTCTCTAATCTAAATCTAGGTTGGCACTCGGAAACTAAATTTCATTTCATCAAATCTCTAAGTCTATTACAATGCAAAGCTGGAATACATAAAATAAGAAAATAGAATAAATGTAAAAAACAGAAAGCTAATTATAATCATGTTAAATAAAGAAAATACCAAATCATAAATTATGATGAATAACTTGTCTTTCAAATTAGCTCCAATTTTTTTTTTTTAAATTTGATTTAACCTTCTTGACACCACTGTTTTCCCCAAACTCCTTGGTTCTCGGGCAAGATTCTTCCCAACTGGGCTAGGAGAACACCACAATCAGCTCCAAATCTTAATCAGTATCAATCAACTAACTCGGCCTTGAGTTATACCAAATCAACCCAAATTTCAATCTATGATCAGAATTGAGTAAATTTGAAAACCAATCAAATAAAAGTTATTATAGTGTTCTTACCACGATTTAAATAAATGGAATTATGATGGGTGTGGATTCGACTATGTAATTTGATTGGCAAAGAGATGAATTTATGGGTGTCTTTGCTCTGATAAGCTTCTCCCATCATATCCCCGTCAAAACGAACATTTCGCGTGCTACTCATACTGAACGATTGCTTCCAACCTGGTCCATTATCCATGTAAAAGCATCTGAAATAATTAATTAAAGTAATAGCTTTTATAATCTTTTAGCTTGCCTGCATTTATCCATTCCATAGCTCTTAATTGACGGCGACTTGCTTTTGCAACTTCCAAGCAGCAAATCATAATTAGATTTCACTGATTTATTATCTTTTATTGATATAGAAAGCCCTACTTTTTTCTTAAATTGTTTTTTCCAATCGTTTTAAATAATTTATCCTACAAATTTAAAAATATATTAATGCAAGTAATAAAATCTTAATTATAATTATTAAAATGCTCAATAATGATGCAATTATTAATAATGCAGATGTTCATATTATAACATTGAGAAACACTATGGAAAATAAGAATTAATGAAGAGATGATGATGATGAGAGAACTTTTTGATGAGATGAATTGAAATGATGCTACCTAGACTTGGGGAAGCCTGGATCTAGAGGACATCGGAGGTGCTAATCTTGTCCATTGATGTGTTGTGGGGCCGACCATGTCATGTACTTGGTATATCCTGTTTTCTTTCAGTTCAGAGTCATAGTCATAGTTATTTTCTCTTTTCTTCCCCTTTAGTTCCTGTATGTTCCGTGTGAACTGTATTCTAAGATTTTGTTTATTTGATTCTCTTTAATCCTCCTGTGATCTATGTGATTTCTCTAAAATATTTATAGAAAGAAGTATCTTCTTTGGTTTCATAATCTTATTTAATAAATAGGTGTGTATGATACTGGATTTAGGTGTTGATATGAATTAAAATTAATCATCTTGTGATCAACTACATAATTAGGTTTTATTTCTCTGAATAATCTTGTTGAAATCTTTGTTTTTGCAAAGTTAATTAAGGATAATTTGTTGCGTCATAAAATTTGTTTTGATAATGTAGCAACATAATATTATTGTCTTAAGAACCCTAAACTTCACTTGAGTTGCACAGGGGTTGAAATAGGAATGTTTCAAACTTTCTATTCATATATATGTTAGGAACCTTTAGTTAAAGTTTTGTTGAATTCCGAGTAAATTGAGGTTGTAGCGACCAAAACAAGTTGAAGGGTTTGGAATTTCAGAATATCTTATTTTGGTCCAAACTTTAGGCATTAAGTCCAATTGTCCATTGTTCCTTGCTTCTTTTTGTGTCTAACACTTAGGTAATTTCTCTCCTTGATGTCCATTAGGTTTTCATTTAGCTCTACCCTGTTCTTTCGAATTTGCACCTGCTTCATTTGGGGTTATTAGTTTTTAGAAGCCGCAGCTGGGCTTTACGAAGTTAATAGAAGTTGCATATAAAATATTACAGGAATCTGAAAGGGAACTCTTTTTTTTCGAAATTCAAAAGGGAACTCTTTTAAGATGGGGATTAGTTGCACCTCCTGTATTCTTAATATCTGTGAAATTCTACTTTCTTTTTGTTGTATTTTCTAATATAAGAGACGATTCTGATGTTTTTTCTTGGGCCTTAGCTTAGAAAAAGTTGCACGTGGAATGCTGTTTCTGTAGAAAGTTATGCATACGCCAATTCTTATCCTTCTTGCTTCAGTTAGTCAAATTCTTTTCCTCTCTGGTGTTGGTTGGAATTTTATTGTTTCTTTTTTCTTGTTTTGATTTGGGGCATTTTGATAAGACTAATTTTGAGTACATGATCATCTTGTCTTAAATTAATATTGGGATGATTACTTATTCCTCACGTATAGAAATTGCCATCCTCATTATGAAAATGGGAAACATATGAATTAGAGTTAATCTCTGTGGTAATAAGCTTTCCACAGATATTCTGAGCACCTTGTTGCCTTATCATTACTCTCCTGTCTTATGGATAGGCAATTTTTGTTTTGAAGATAGTACACATGCCAAGTGTTGAAACTGATTTTTCATAGCTGCAAGAAAGTTCTAATCAATTCCTTGTTACTCTTATCTTTTCTATCAGTGGTTTTATCTGTGCTACTTATTAAGATTTATTTAATCATGTTTTACAGATCAATTTTGCATCAGTATCTGTTGCCAGAGTTCTTGAAAACCCAGACCAGATCTCACTGCAGACACTGACTGCCAATCTGAAGAGGAAGCACCAATATATTTTGGACTTTGCCAAGAAATATAGTGTCAACCTGTTAGCCTTCTGGACTGACTGTTCACGGCTTGCTTAATGATGTCAAAACGTGCTGACTGGTGCTTGTTCCTACTTATCATCGCTTTCGTTTATAAAATTGTTCCTTGTTGCCTCATTTTGTGGAAGATACATTGATATTTCTATGTATGATGCATCAAATTTTTGTTTGCCTTTCATTTGATGTGATATATGGAGTTCCCTAAATGAATCACTATCTTTGAACATGTATATTTGAATTACGTTAAGCAAAGTTTGAAAGATGATACAATGTTACACATGTTTAAATATGAAAGTTTTTGGTGGTGTATATTAACAATCTTCACTAGTGACTTGACTTTTTCATGCCAACAACAACAACAACAACTAAGCCTTTATCCCCCTTAACTAGGGTTGGTTACATGAATTTTTTATTTTCATTGCACTCTATGAGTTAGCAAAATTCTTATTTAGCTCTAAGTACATAAGATCACTTGATGTTTTCATGCTTCGACATCAAATTCTTGTAGATCCATAAAGCATATTAATTCGACATCAAATTCTTTCACCAATTGCAGAAATGTTGTTTCTGTCTCCGAGAATGACTTGTCAGGGCAATGGTTGTTTTCTAAATAATCCTTTGAGGTTGTGGTTCATGGTTAATGTCATGATTTCCAAAGAAAGACTAGAGAGACTATTTTAAGTTTCAAGGTACTTTAAATTCAAATTTTTGATAATTTTTTGTTACCTTTATTTGTTAGTTAAGCATGTAAAGGGGTAAATAATTTGAAGAAAAGAAAAAACTGATTGAAACAAAAAAAAAAAAAAAAGTTTAGTTGAGGCGTAACCATAAAGGCTGATGCCATAAGAAGTTTTCATCAAATTTTTCATTGACAAGAAGCTTTGTACCGGATTGTTTTGGCTATGGGCCATGATAACCAACCGACAATGAAGCTGCAGAACTTGAGTGCATAATTGTTACATTTTAATAAAAAGCTGAGGATGGTAGCCTTTTCAAGTGATTTTTTTAATAAAAATAGAGGGTATGGTAATATGCTGTTCATATACTCTTGTCGTCAGTAGTTGAGCTGTCAAGTAGAGTTGGCAAAGTTATTCTATTCAGCCATCACGCCAGCTCATCTGTGCGGCGTGCGGTCGCAGCTGGACGCGTGGCGCTGTGGACCCAGAGTTGAATAAAAGCCCTGAAAATCTGATTTGCACAATAGTGGTAACTGGTAACAAGAAGATATCAGCAAAATTCTACATATCCGTTGCTACAGTACCTTACCCGCTGTATTCTAATTCTTTAATTGAAAACTTCAGCTTTTATTTCTACTTCTATGGAAGCAGGTGTCCATCTCTTTAATTGCCAAGTTATTAAAATTAAAGTTAATGTCATAGGTAAGCAAAGGACAACGTGAAGGTTTCAAATTTGTGCAAGTTGTGCAAGGAATGCAAAGTTCACTTTTCTTATAGTTTCATGGCTTCTCTTTGGAAAACTACATGTATATGTATGTGTCTTTATCTCCCTTTTTTCCACTGGGTTTTCCTTCTCTAGATATGCCTGGCATAAGTGTTTTTGAAGTTCAATAGCATGTTATTCTGAGTGGGATAACAATATGAAGTATGCGCATACATGTATTTACACTCAATTGATTCTGTGTATAAGCTCCATTGAAAGCAAGCAGCAATATAACCGCTAGCTGAAATTGAAGCTTTGACCAGAACAATTATATGTACAAATCGTGAGTGAAGATGCTTTTATTCATGCATATTACAGGACATTGCCTGCCATCAAGGAATAGCCTTATAGCACCTCATACCAACTGTCTAGGTAATTAGGTTTATGGCACTGCTTCTAGCTTCATAGAATCCTCTTTCAATATAATCAGTTTTTTTTTCCCTACTGTTTTGCGTTTATAGAAACTCGTACCATCAAGCTGTGCCATAATTTCTTAATCAAACAATACATTTTTACAAATTTTCTTGTTCACACTTGCTAGTTATCTGCCTAACTTATATCAAGGCAATTGCTCAATAGCATACCACTTAATACTTAAGGAAATACTTTCTTTAGGATATTTGTAATCTTTTCTAGGAAAAACTTGTTGGGAGCCGAGAAACAATGCTAAAGCTTTTCTGGAACAATCAGCGCAGACATCGAATTCTCAAACTTGTAGATGGGATCATTATGGTGGTTCCTCCATGGAGATCATGATTTAAGGAGATCAGAAACTCACTTGCATGAAAAAAATGGCACTGGAAACCTATATCGGGATTCAGGAACATAAAAATTTTATGCCAAGCATATTACAGTCGGAGATCCAGGTCTAGCTTATGCAGATCATGTGGCTGCTTAGAAGATTGAGACCTCATCTGGAAACTCCCCGGCCACGTTGAATTTGTTGCTTCCTCTAAGGGAAAGGGTGCCCAAGTCATGTTGACGTCCTGAAATCTTGCTACCATGGCCATAGCTCCCTCTCTGTCCGGCTTGTGAACTACAGAGTGAGGCTGAACTTTCAGCGACTGGAGAAAGGAAGCTCCTAATGGTAAGCTGAAAGTTATTTTCTGTGATTGCTGAGTCCTTTTAGCTGCTCCCCTTTCTCTCTTGTGTGCATTTTGGTGCCCTCCTAAGGCCTGTGAGCTGTAGAACTTCCTCATGCAGAAGTTACAGGAGAATACCTTTAAAGGAGATTGAGTGTTGAGAGAAGCTGAAGAATTCCCAGTTGCTGTTGACGTACCCCCTCCAAGAGTCAATTCTAACCATTTTCTTGGCTTTTCGCTTCCATCTTCTTCGTTATCAGTATTTTGAGATTTAGCTTGCTGGGTATTTGATACCTCCTCCCCTTGTTGCTCTCTTTCTGTCATTTCTGCAAAGGGAACAGGAGGACCTGCCTGAGAGTGGATATCAGAAGTCACAGGGATCTTGTGGAGGGTCTTGGTTTCACTTAAAAAGGGTGAACAAGTTGGTAGTTGGAATAAGCTCTGAAGAGAATAGGATATTTTCTATCTGTTCATTTATTTCAAGTATGGTCCACAATGTGGTGCTGTTATTCCAATGAGCATGCTTATGTCATGAGTACTGTTTTCTCATGTCTATCCTCAGATACTGTTCAACTTTTTGCTCATTGATGCTTACTTTTATTTGGTGCTCTTCTATGAGTTCATAGTGAGGTTGACACGAGGAATGTGCAACAAATTGATCAGCCTTCAAATCTAATCTTTCCTTTCCTCTTGCAGAAAGTTATTCTTGATACTGCACTAACTTTGCAAACAGGATGCTCTTGAAAGCCTCTTCTTGAGGATCAGATTGGAGCCATGTTCCATGATGCGCCTTCTGACCAACTGATTGGGACAGAGAGAAGGAAACTTCCTTAAGGTTCACTGAAAATGTAAGGGAGAAATAATCGTGTTGCCTGCTTTGTTTCCTTACAGTACTGTTCACTTAGACCAAGCGAGCACCTGCACTACTTCCGTGGGTCACAGCTTAGAGCCTCATCATTACCTCTCTCTTTCTCTTTCCATATTCCACCATCTTTTGTTCATTTAAAGGCGCAATATATAAAATATTAATAGAAAGGGCAAATTACTGATAAGTTTATAAGTTTCTCATAATTACACTTTGGTCTATACAACAACAACAATCAAGCTTTTATCCTATTAAGTGGGATTAGTTACATGAATTTTTTGTTTTCATTACACTTTGTTAAATAATAAATCCCCATTTATATTAAAATATGTAAGATCCTTTCTAATAGTTTATTTCAATGCCTTATTCAGTCTTCGTTTTCCTCTTTTTAATGGATTCTTTGTTTCCTCTTTTTTAACACTTTAGTCTATGTTTTTTAAAAATCTTTCACTTAGTTTTCTAGAATTTAAAATAGAGACTTAAAAATAAGTCGTTTTAATAAAAGACCTAATAGGTCCCTAGTTTCAAAGTGACCTAAGGGAAGGATTTTAAACAACATAGATTAAATTATAATTATGGGTAAACCATAGGGACCTATCACTAATTTGACCTAATCTAAATATTTTCACTCTGCATTATGCTAAACTGTATAAAAAATTCAGGAATTGCCAAGCATCTGAGCAAAAAATGCAGGGACCACATTGAATATTTTTTCTAAGGAGTTGTTTGGCTTGAAGCTATCTAAATCTTCATATTATCTAAATTTTAATATTTTCTAAATATTTTTGTTATCTTTCAACTCCACTTTTTTTTATTACAATTACGATGACATTTAGATGCCCATTCATTTTTGGGTGACATCTAGATACTATTTTAGAATACCCATCTTGTAATTTTTTATGCTTTTTATAAACATATCATCAAATGAAACATTTAATTTCTTCAAATTACTTGACATAATATCATAACAATATTGAACTAAATGTCCTTTTAATTTCCATCAGTAACCTTATTCTGGTTATTCGAAATTAGATTGAAATATATATTTTTTATTTATTTCTCAATTATTCTTGTTTAATGCAACATGTAATATTCATTGTAATATGAGTTAATAGCAATTAAGTTCCTCTAGTTTGGGCCTATATATATTTAGGTGCCTCTAGTTTTTCATATTAATCAAGTTGATTCTCTAATTTGAGATAATGCGCAAATAGATCTGTTGCTATTAATAAATGGACCAAATGAATGGTATTTTCTCCAATTAAAAGATATGTTATTTATTGGGTAACTTTATTAATGTCATAGAATCTATTTGTATGTTATCTTAACATAGAGAAATTTAATTGCTCTTAACTCTTGTAATATATTCTCGTATATTTGGTAAACTCTCTTGCCAAGCTATTAGAAAATGACCCTTTCCTTTCCCCATTTATCTCTCCACTTCAATATTGTCTTCCATTTTGCGTTGCCTTTAAAGATAATTCTTTAAATGAGGTCATTTATTGTGGTGTACTTCCCCTGAACAGTCTATTAACACTATAAGTACTGCACAACAAGCTCCATGCATAGTATCTCCTGTGGAAATGCCATTATCATTTTTAATATTCTGCAGGAATGGAGCCCACAAGGGTGCCAATAATGGTGATATTAGCTCTATGCAGGTAAGTGCTTCATTAGCTCATTATGCTAATAAATGCAGTATTTTTTTTTGGTATATTTCAGTGGTTGTAGTTCCAATGGGTGAGTTTCAATCACATTTTTTTAGTGGGAGAAGTCTTTTAATAGCCACTTGTACTTTTCCAGTGGAATCTTGTAGCCTTCCATTGAAAAATTTAGTCTAGTTGGAGGACACTGATAGCCCAGTTCCAAGCAGTTCCATTGTTGTTTCTTAGCTGATGCTGAAGTTTTCTTTGGATGCTATTCATATGGTGTGAAAAGTGATGAGTCATGCATGCTGATCAACTCAGGAAGCCTTTGCTTCTCATCCACATGATTCCTACTCCAACACTTTGTAGGTCCACATCATTAGGCATCTGTCATTTTACCAAAGATATGATATCTTCTTAGTTTTGCATGAAATGATCAACAAGCAATCATGATTTAGTTGTAGTGTCCCACATGTGTTTCTTTGCGAAAATCCTAACTAGTAGTCGTCATGAAATGAACTTGTCTACCATGTGCCTCTAAGGTAGAAGTCATAGAGTAGTTATTCGATATATTGTCTTAACTCTTACATAAGAGCATGTTTTTAAGTACTTCTACATGTCATGAATAACAGCTGTCTAAGAGTAAGTCATCGATTGAATTACTTAAATATATATACACGTGCCTTTGAAGTTATATTTTCCGTTTAATAGATGTATAAGAATGTCTTAAATTCAAATGCTTTAATGTTTTGCAAATAGTCGTCTAAGGGTAAGTCATTAATTAAATTGAAGTGCGGTGATGCTATAATTGGGAAATTGATCGAAGATCCTTAGAAGTGAGGTTCTATAAATGTCAATTGGTTTGATTTCGCATTTCAAAAATTATTCGTTATAGTTCAGTCTTATGATCATTAAGGAGACTAGTCGGAAGGGAGGCATGTTCCATATCGGCTAGCCAGAGAATCAGGTGGTTCATGTTGCGTTGGATGTCAGCAATTATTGTCCTCTTTATCTCCTGTCCGTGAGTCTAACCAATACAATGATATAGATAGCACCCCTTTTTTATTAACTTGGTTATTTTATCTATTGTTCATGGAAACTTAGACTCAAATCCAACATAGCTCATGTGGTTGCACAAGAAATGTGAAATATTGAATTTTTAGTAAATAGATAGGGTAGTAAGTTGAAGTATGATATTTAATGGTTCAATTAGAAAATGATGCTATGAATCATATAATTATAAAGAATAGGTAATTTCATCTAGGCCCCTCAATAGAACTCTTGTTCTACACGCGTGACGCTCATGACCGAAGAGGGCGGGGAGTGATCGTCGGGTGATGTCTTAAAAGAAAAAAATTACTGAGGTAAAGTACAGCTCCTGGCAGGCTTCTAGGCCAAATAATGAGTGGTGAGAGGGGCACAAGAATGAATCGTCCCACATCGGAAAGGAAGGGAGATCCTAAGCTGTATAAGTTGATAATGTGATTTCAAATTGTAGCGGCGCTTTTTGGGGAAAAACTGTGAAACTAATGATGAAAAACTCCGTAGTTAAAACGTGCTTGGGCTGGAGTAGCACTAGGATAGGTGACCTCCTCGGAAGTGCTCCAGTCACGCAGCTTTTTTAAAGTCAAAGTAGACAATATCTCTACATTGAGATTACATGATATTACAATATGATATTAGAGTCGACCTCCCGCAGTACGATGTAGTTCGAGGATGAACCAGGCGGAAGCTGGTGGGTCTGTGACGCCCGTGGCCGAAAAGGGCAGAGAGTGATCGTCGGGTAATGTCTTAAGAAAAAGGAATCACTAAGAAAGTGCAGCTTCTGGTAGGCTTCTAAGCCAAATAATGAGTGGTGAGATGGGCACAAAAATGAATCATCCCATATCGCAAAGGGAGGTTTATCCCGAGCTATATAAGTAGACAATGTGATCTCAAATAGTAGAGGCGCCTTTTGGGAAAATCATGAGGTTAATGATGGAAAACTCCATAGTTTTAAGCGTGCTTGGGTTGGAGTAGCACTGAGATGGTGACCTTTTGGGAAGTATTTAAGTAACGCAGTTTTTCTAAAGCCAAAGCGGACAATACCTCTATATTGAGATCATAGGATATTACAATAATAACAATTTCGTACACTTGCCTCAATATCATATTATCTCTTTGAATGTGACTACAAATTCCCCCCATAGGTGTCACATCCCAAAAATTTAGATCTTGATGTGTATTATAAATTAGAATTGTATGTACAAATTTGAGTGATAAATGATATTTATAGTATTTTGGTATAGAAAATATAGAAAAAAATTTGAGTGATATATTTGATTTTCAAAAATGACCTAGAACATATGAAATATAATAGTTGAGATTTAAATATGATTTTTATAAATTTATAATTTATGTTGGTAAATTAGAGTCCATTGAAGAAAATAAACTTATTATAAATTTGAAGATAATTGAGGATTTTGTATAGGTTCAAAAATGACTTAGAAAGTGATAAAAGAAATATTGGATTTAAAAATAATTTTTATAACATTTAGTATTTATTTCAAAATATTAAGAGAAATATTAGAAAATTATTTTTTTTGATTTAAATTTGAATTTATTTAAATCCCATAATTTATTTGAATATTTATTGATTTAAAATTCTCATGATGATATTTATCAAAATTAAAAATATTTAAGGGATATGGTTATGGGTCAAAAGATGATTTATTATCATTTCTTTAAATTCTAAATTTATTAGATTTAATTATTCCTTAATTTTAACATTGGGAGAAATACAATATTTACTCTTAGATTGAGTTATTAGAGAAAATAATATTTCTCTTCTCTCACCCATCGATTCATCCTTTTCTCGATTCGTAACCGCCAGCCTTAGCCCCCTCCTTGGCTGGCTGAGGAAGTGGACATGGAGGGAATGGCGGAAGAGGATGTTGATTTTGTTGAATTTCCTGAGGAGGAAGACGGTGCCTAGGAGGCTGAGAAGATCCGAACGACTGCGACTGAGCAGAGGGTGTTCCGAAAGGAGGAGGAGCCACTGCAGTTGGCGGGACAAGAGTAGGAGCCGTCGCAGCCGGCGGGAAGAGTGCTGGGGCCGCCGAGACCGACAGAGCTAGAGGAGGAGCCACCGCATTCAGTAGGACCGGAGCAAAAGCCGTTGTAACAGGCGAGAGAGGAGCAGGAGGCGCCGCAACCGGTGCGAGAGGAGCTAGAAGCACCGCTGCAGCACAAACTGGTTGGGTTTGTTTAAGAATAGCAGCCTGTTGGGTTGCAAGGCCAGTGACCAGGTCAGTAAGGTTGGCCAACATCCCACGCAGCCCTGACATCCGGATACTTCTGGAGGAGGAAGCGGATTCGGCGCAACGCCGGGACGTTGAAACTGAACCTTCATCCCTTGGCGCCCTGACAGAGGGTTCACCTACCTACGCGCTACGGATTAAAGAGTTGGTTCTATGTGTCTTGCCTACCATCTTCTTGAAGTCTCAATGAAAGCACCAGAAAGAGATGTTGACGTAAGAAGAAGGAGTTCCAAGAGACAGCGGTACGCAGAGAGCTAAACCTGGAGATTAAAGCTTAATTGAGAAAGAAAAGCATCCAGTAAAACACGCAAGGATTTAAGGTGGTTCAGGAACAGGTTGTCCACTATGTCCACCTGGCGAGCTCTACGTTTTTCACTATATCTCAGAAAAAGAGCCTGTAAGGCCTAGTACAGAACACAGAACACAGAAAGAAAAACGAAGTTCCAACGAAAAGATCCAGCCCCCTTTGTAGCCTTGTTCAAGAGTATTTATAGTTAGCTTGCAATGACATTCTGCAGACCGCGAGTATAGGACAAGCTGGAGCTGTCTTGTCAGGAGAATGACTTTCCCCTTCAGTGATTTGACTTTAGTTGTGCAACGCACTCCAGGTATGGAATGTATACAGGGTACTGTAGGGGTGGCAAAATGGGTCGGCGAATTGGGTTTGGGTCGAACCCGAGTCTGACCCGACCCAAATAGCCTCAACCCGAATTCGACCCATTTATTAAATGGGTCAAAATCCATGACTCGAACCGACCCGATTAATAAATGGGTTGGGTTTGCGGATCGACCCGACTTGTTTATAGAGTAATTTTTGATAAATGCCTAACTCGAACCCTACCCGACTCGATTATGCCCAACCTGAACCCGACCCGTTTAATAAATGGGTCAAAATTTATGACCCATACTCAAAATTTGCAGGTCGGGTTCGGGTCGGGTTCACGGGTCGGTCATATATTGCCACCCCTACAGGGTATGGCTGCTCGGCGTGTACGAATTGTACAGCTGTCAGTCTGGAGGTGTGCGACAACTACTGATTGGGTCATATGTCGGCACTAATCCTATTGCAAGAGCTGATCTTCGGAACTGAAGGTATAGCTTTTCTAGAAGGGCAATGGATGATTAGATTAGTCAATCCTCGTGATCGATGGTACTAAACCTTGTCATCGATGACTGGTAAGCCGGATTAGAGAGCCTCTTAGAATGACACGTGTGCGGCTGAGATGCAGTGCTGGAGCCACGTGTTAACAATTATATTTAGTATAACCATTTTTATACTTTGTATTATTTTTTTGATAAATACTTCGTGTAATTTTGCTCAACTTCGTATGTGCATTTTTTCACAAATCAATTATATAAATCAAAGCTACACATCTGCTTGCACGATATGCGCTTCACGTTAAATCCAAGCTGACATGGACAAAGGTGATTCTAAGCTTTATATATGATGTTGTTCGAGAAGAGGCTCTTATGTGTAAGAGGGATGTATTGATCTAAGCTGTATCTTTTTCCTTTCAATATCAAAAAAAAAATATATATATATATATATATATAAATCAAAAGAATATATACAAAAAAAACTATGCAAAATATTAAAAAATAATGCAAAACATTGCCATTTTCTGTGGCAAGGCTAGCGAGCCTCACGCACAGTACGTTAGAATGACTGTCGAACAACTGTGCTAAACCCAAAAGCTTTTTAAACGAACTAGTTTAACTATCTAATTGAATATCATAGTGATAATTATATATTAAGTGATATCAAATTAATATAATTTCTACATCAAATATTGAACATCAGAGTGATATTTATCTTATTAAATTTAATAAATTATATTAAATTTTTTGATTTAATTAATCGTTATTTTTAAATCTTAAAAAAACTAATATTAAAACTGAAATTTAAAAAATTATTCAAAATAAAAATTAATCTCGAAACTGTCGTTTTAGTGAACCCATTTTTTCAATTTGTTTTTTTTTTATTTTTTTTTTAAATTTTCGATTATTTTTTATTAGCTCTGGCTCTTGCTTGTCTTACTGATCAGTTACTGCTGTCCTTAAATCGCTTTCGCCAGTCTACTAAAATAAACTTTAATTTAATATCCAATAAAATAAAATCTTTGCTTTAAGATTTGTGATCTAATCGCTGGTGCTAAAGCTCAACCGTACACATGGCAATACATAACCAATCCACGTGCCAACAATAGCAGACATGCACGTGACTCCCGGCAACAAAGAGCTAGCAATGTCTTAAAAACTCTGTTAACTATTAGTCAATTTAATCTTGATTTAAAAATTAAATTAAATATTTTTTATTCAATTCAAAGTATGAATAAAAAAAATTTGATTGTTCGGTTATTATCGATTCAAATTCTATTTGAGCTAAAGCTTTTTAATCTTTCAATCAAAATATTAGGTATAAATAATTTTTTATTTGATTAAAATAAATTGCGTTATTCTTCTTAATTTAATAGTTGAAAAAAAGTATAATTAATAGAATTCACATAAAAATTATAACGAAAATTTTAATGTAGTTATCTAGTAAGATTTTGTGTAAAAAATAGCATAAATAGATATATATATATATTATTTTATTTTTTAATCAAGTCAATTTCGAGCTGTGCTGCCTCAAAATTATTTCAAACTATAAAAATGATTTATCAGTTGACTCGATTGGATTGATTTGATTTTATTTTAATCTAAAATTTGATTTAATTTTTTATTAATTTTTGACTTTCACGCTAACAGCACTAGCTTCCTTGATTTATGTTTACACATGAATTTGGTGTTGCATTACATTCGTACACATAACATCTGAAAGGCTTTTCAATTCCTTTTGATTAATATTGTTCAAGATATTTGCTATTATCAAGTTTGATATTGAGGCTATCGGGTTTGATATTTGCTTAACGATGTTTATCTTGATGCTTTTACAAGAATTCCAACCATCAATCACGATGCCAGTTTAGCAAACATACATCGACCTCCACCGGCACCGGCTGTCGCCATCTAATTGAATTTTGTTGGAGGAAGACCGACACATCAGCATTTTCTGTAACACTGTTCTGGTCGTGGTATTGCCGTGTCCTTCAGCTCACAAGAAGTAGCAAGTTTCTAGTCACCTTTAGCCAATCAATCGGCTCCTAACAGCCCAATTGATTAAGAATCTACGTGTCATTTTTTTGGTACCAGCGACTGTTTTCTTGCAATTAACAGTAATAATCTATTTAACCATAACCTATAAGCAACCGACTCAACTCTCCTCCCTGTCGATGGTACTGCATGAAGAGGATTAAAGTGAAAGATCATCAAGTGATCAAGTTTTTTGTACTCTTTTTTTTTTTGAGTACATTCTTGTAATGGCATCAGGACTAACCTTTTGAGATATAGCGAAAACTTTTCTTTAACTCTCATGTGAATATAGAGAGATTTATCCTTAAATCATCGTACATCTAGTATATTCTGTATAATTCTCGACTCTTCTACGCTTATAATTTCAGTAAAAAATTTTGCATCTCCAAAGCGTGCAACCACGCATTACCTAAAATCAAGCCCGACTATGCTAAAAGTATTAAAAAGGGCAACTACACTTAGGTCCCTAATTTAGAGCATAATATGATGTAAGTTTATAAAATTTAACATCTACATTTTTGAGTCAGCTATAATATATCAATTAGGTTTATTATTATTTTTGTAATATTAAATTTTTTTAAAATATTAAAATTATCCCCTCTTTCTCTCTCCTTCTGGCTCTGTAGTAGCATGCAATTGCGTATGGCCAGTTGTTGTGAGAGGGCTGGCCCTATTCTAGCATCTTTCATGAGAGGATGCATGATCGTTGGCCACACGTGGTGCAGTAGCATGCAGAGCCACCGCTATATACGATCAAGTGCGGTCAACAGCCGCGCAGCCACAGGGATCGATCGAGTGCAATCGCACACTGGTGCATAGTCTAGGGGGGAGAGAGAGAGGGAGGGAGGTGAAAATGGGTAATTTTAGTATTTTATAAATTTTTAATATTAAAAAAAATAAATTTGATTAATATATTATATTTGACTAAAAATTTTGAATATTAAAATTTTAAAATCATAAAATTATGTGATTTTATGCTCTAAATCTGAGATTTAGATATAGCTTATCCTCATTAAAAACTTCAGAGATCTCAAACTTCTTCGCATGATATTTATTCTCTAACTCAATTGGAAGATGAAATTACCTCTAACCCAATTATCCTCATTTTCTGCTCCATCGTCCCTGCGGGGCCGGTGCCTTGCACGACACGCTCTGATTGGGTGCCACAAGAATAATTATTGACAGTTAGCTCCTCTATTAATGACTTCTTGTAAGTATCACCGCTATTTTGAACTGTAAAAATAAAATTTCTCTCCTAGCAAACGAATTTTTTTGGATATGACCATAGATTTTTGTTTAGAATTCAATCTAAACACCGTTATTGTATCTAGAAAGGTTCTCTTTTGTAATCAGCTTGTAAGAATTTTTTTTTTTACTTATTAAAATCCTTTGCCTAGCTCGTCTCTTGGATGCGAAAGAATCTTTTCGAATCACGTAAACTTGTATGATGTATATTCTCATTGGTTTATCTTTTCACTCGTCCCTCTTTATTTGCAGTCTCTTCACGTACAGGCCAAATTTTCTAGTAAAAATTTATCACGCGTTAACTCTAAGCAGCTAGTCGTTTTATTGGCACTTATTGTGTGCATCCAAAAGGTAAATTATATCATAAAAAAATGATAAATACTACGACTTTACAATGAAAATGTTTGGCTGATTTAATGAATTTCAACTAATTTAAATTTCTCTAATAATAAATGATATTTCATTCAAAAACTTTGAAATTTAAGTAATATTAAAAAAAAACAAGATATACTGTTTTAACAATAGAATATGTTCGTTGTAAATATATATATATATATATATAATTTTTCAGCTAATATTTTATATTTTTGATAATAGTAAGCGTACATTAAAAATTATATTATCTCATATTTTAAAACACATTACACCAATAGAATTGGATGTGAAAATGGGACTTTTTGTTCAGGATTTAAGCATATTTTAATTTGATCATAATTTTTTGAGTTTCATTTTGATTTACAAATTTGAACAAGAAGCTCATGTTCAGAGATGCGATCACGAATCTGTTTTAGTGTCGATTGTGTTTCGGATTTTTCTCTTTTGGCTTGGCTCTTGATTATTTTCCTTAATTTCCTCCTTGTTTAATTTCCTTCTCATTTTCACTCGAGGGTTGGAAAGTTACCCTTCTCTTATTTTTAATTAAACTTATTTTAGTAAATTATTAATGCGTATAATTTGTATACTGTGGCATGAATGATTATTATATTCTAGGAAAATTTACATACAGAACACTGAATTCATCACAAATTACGTATTTCACCATCTTTTAGTAAATATTACACATATCCACTCTTTTTACATTTCTATTATTACAATAGAAATGTAAAATCCATAAGCAGAGTGTGATATGTGTAATATTTACTAAAAAATGGTAAAATGCGTAATTTGTGATGAATTCAGTGTTCTGTATGTAAATTCTCGTATATTCTATATATATAAGAGGATGTAGTTTTTTTTTTTTGATATATAAGATGATGTAGTCACCACGCAATACAAGCAGCGAAAAGTTTTTTTTTTATAAATTTATGTAATTTAATTTGAAATTTTTGGGTAAAATTGGGATTTTGAAGGATAAATTTTCATGAGCTCTAAAAATAATAATTTAGGTTCACCAAAAATCTCCACAAGAACAACACCCATTCTCAAAATGATGGAAGCGATTCCGATCCCTCACGACGATCTTCCTCCCTGTGATCTTCGAGATCAACTTCGTGGCCGCATGGCAGTCGCCGCAAACCCTGAGGTTCTTCACGATCCTGATCGTCGTCCCGGGACGCGTGCTGATCAGCCCGAAAGCAATCGCCAGCCGCTCGCTGTGCACCGCCAGTGCCCGCCGCTTCTCCGCCTCTTCCAGATCGTGCAGAACCACCTCGGTCTGCGGAACATAGCCGTGAGCTTCCAGCAGCCCGTCGATCTCCTCCAGCATCGCGTAGATCTCTTTGCTCTTGGGATGGCTCAGATCTCCGACTACAAACTCGTGGACCTTGCGATCCACTTCAATGGAGGTGCACCCAGGTTCCTTCTCTACCCCAATCTCCTTCATTTTCCTCCTCAACCGAGCCACCTCCTCCCACTTCCTCTCTGCGGCGTACATCTTCGATAGAAGCACGAAGGTCCCCGAATTCGCCAGGCCATTGGTGATTAACAGCTCTGCAATCTTCTCCCCTAATTCCATCCTCTTGTGAAGGCTGCAAGCGGCTAGTAGCGAGCTCCACAAAACAGGGTCAGGCCTCGCAATGCCGCTCATAACCTCATAGGCTTCTTCAACCAATCCCGCGCGGCCAAGGAGATCGACGAAGCAGCCGTAGTGCTCGACCTTGGGTTCGATTCCATGGTCCTTTTCCATCGAGGAGAAGAACGATTTTCCTTCTTCGACGAGACCGCCATGGCTGCAAGCGTTCAAGACGCCGATGAACGTGATGTCGGTAGGCTGGATACCGGCCTTGAGCATCTCGGAGAAAAAGCTCAGAGCCTGCCGGCTCTGCCCGTGCATAGCGTGGCCTGCAATCAGTGAGTTCCACGCTACTACATCTCTGTGCGGCATTTCGTCGAACAACATGCGTGCATCTTCAAGACTTCCGCATTTGCAGTACATATCAATTAGAGCAGTGCGTAGCCGCATGGTTAACGGAATCCTGTTGTTCGCGGAATAGGAATGAACCCACTTGCCGAATTCCAACGAGCCCAGCTGCGCAGCCACTGCGAGCACCGAGAGAACTGTCACTTCATCCGGCATCATGCCGGACCTCAGCATCCGGCGGAAGAGCAGCAGAGCTTCATCTGGCCGGCCTTGCTGCGTGTACCCATCGATCATTGTGTTCCAGCAAACGCAGTCTTTGTCTGGCATTTCTTCGAACAGTTGGCGAGCAAGGTCGATATCCCCGGTTTTTGCATAGCAGGTGACCATTGCGGTGAAGGAGACGATGGACCTTGTGGGCATGAGCTCGAAGAGCTTCCGAGCGGCGGCGACATCAGCGCCGCGAGCATACATGTCGAGGAGTGCGGTGGCGACGTATGTGTCGGAGTCAAAGGAGCGCTTGAGGGATATGGCGTGGAGGGCGCGGCCGAGATTGAGAGGCGAGGCTTTGAGGGCGGAGGAAAAAGTGAAGGCGTTGGGGAGGGGGGCGGAGGGGGAGGAGAGCATTTGGGAGAAGAGCAGAAGAGCTGTGTGGTGGAGGCCGTGGACGGCGTGGGAGTGGATGATGGAGGACCAGAGGAAGACGTTGGGATCGGGGGTAAAGCGGAAGATGGAGAGGGAGAGGTCCGGGCGGCCATGGGAGGAGTAAGAGCGCTGGAGCTTGAGGTTGACGATTGGGTGGAGATGGTGGCCCGATCGGACGGCGACAGCGTGGATTTGGAGGATGTGGCGGAGGGAGGAGCTGCAGCGGTCGATGAGGGAGGCGAGGTGTTCGGGAGGGAGGGGGTTGGAGGAGACTGAGGAAGGAGGTGGCCGGCGCCCGAGAGAGTTTAGGGTTTTTGTGCCGGCGCCGGCGCCGGCGGGTTTGGCGGCTGTTGAGGACATTGTCCCGTGCCGAGGATTGTCCGATTTTTGTGTGCTTTGTTTCTATTTTGTTATTTTGGTAGGAGGGTGGTAATTTTTGAACCCAACTAGAACCGAACTGACTTAACTAACTATAGGTTGAACTTATAATAGTATGAGTTATAATGGGTCAACTTGAATTTGATCCATCTAAGAGTTCTTAGATATGAGTTGAATTTATTTATTAAAATTAATATATTTTTTACTTTTTAATATTTATTTTAATATGAATTATTAGATCACTATTATAAAATTTAATAATATTTTTAATGTTCTTAATTAAATTATATGATAATTAAGTTGAATTATATTAAAAAATTAAAATTTATTAAAATTTGATACTCTAAAAATTATAATAAATGGGTTGATGGATCAGTTTGGGTAATCCGTTTATTAAACAGATTAAGGGTCTTGATGCTTGACTCGTTTATTAAATGAGTTAAATTTGAATCAAGTTTAAATACGCATGATTGTGCCAACTGTAATTAAATTAAATTTTGGAAGAGGGTAATTAGGCATAGATTATGTCATGATATTAGAATATCATAAAATTATTTTAATTTTATGTCAATTAAATCTATTAAAGTAGTTATTCATTTGTTAAATTAGTCCTCCTCTTGGTTTTTTGGACGATTCTTGGCTTCTCTGCGCTAGTATTCTGAGCTAGAAATGTTGCGTGCCGCTAATTCTCAGGACTGTTTCTCTTCGTCAACAACTATATTATGTGAAAATTGCACGAAAAGATAATGTGTTTCAATCTTCCTCGTTCTTCACATTTAAAAGAAGTGTTATTTGAAATAATTATCATTCTTTTCTATATTAATAATTTTTCACACGGTAATCATAATATGTTATCAATTCCTTGCGTAGCAAATATTGCAAGTCCAAATATTAGTTTTTATAACATAAACAAAAAGATGTCCTATATTATTTCTTTGGGGTATTTACATGCCTACCATATAATATTTTGAATACTCTTTTAAATATAATTTTTTAAATACTTTTTTAAATATAATACATGTCACATATATCTCTATTCCTCTTATGTTTTTTTTTTCTACTTGTTTTATTCATCACACATCACCTATGAAAGAAGAAAATTTGTTTATTTTTATAATAAATATATTGCAATTCATAGTAGGTCTCATGATTTGTTTATCACAAATATCACTTGGACTCTAAAGAAATGATTTAAAGTGAATTTTTTTATTTGAAAAATGATACGAAGGTTTCAAAATTAGTCCTCGAAAGTTGTAAGACTTTTCAGTTTAGCTTTGGGCAATAATTGAGGGAATAATGTAATATATTTTTTCTCAATTGGTGAATAACGCCGATATCCAAAAGTACTGACTACAACTTTTTTGGGGATTAGTTATTATGAGGGTCGTATAATATTTTTTTGGGATAATTAACTACATGCCACGCCATTTCGCTTTATTTATGCGTTATTCATCCATTCTTAGTTAATTATACTATGCACACTCAAAACAGTATAAAATCTTACATACACACATTTTTACTTATTTTCATTATAATGAGCAATTATAATTTTTCAATAACCTAACTATGGTTAGGTTACAAAAAATTTGAACTGTTCATCATATTATTTTAAGAATATTTAAATATATTTTGAGTGAAAATCTTAAAACTTTGTTGATTAGGTTGTGTAAGGGAAGTAAACATCCGCGATGTGAATTGATTTTTGAACAGATCAGCGCTTTAATGTGACATCGAGGAAGAAAAAACTATGTACTATTAAGGGTAAAAATATAATTTTAATGATTTACTAAAGAAATAATTTTTTTTTTCAAATAGATTTTGACTAAATTTTAACTTAAGTGTGTGTATGTAAGATTTTATAATATTTTGAGTTTGTATAGCGTAATTAACTAAGAATAAATGTGTAACGCATAAATAAAATGAAATTATGTGGCAGGTAATTATTCTTATGTTTTTATAGCATAAAAAGAAATATTTTTGAAATCAACAAAACATAGAAATAAAGCATTCCAAAAGAAAATTGCGTATGTCTCCTTTTTAGGTCATTAAAGATTACATTCAGCAATAAAAAAAAGATTATAGTGAAATTTTTTTCTTTTGACCCAAAAATAATTTTATTTTCTTCAACATATAAATATAATAAGGTAATTATATACTTATAATTTTAAAATTTTTTCATTTTAGTCTTTAATATTAAACATTATATATATATATATATATATGTAATTTCATGAGTTAAAGAATTATATATAGTTTGATAAGTTACTATTTGTATTTTAATGAAATTTGTTAAAAAGAACATAAATGTAATATTTATAATAATCATAAAAATCTTATTAAAAATATTTAAAAAATCATATATACATATATATATATACATATATATATATATATACATATATGTATATATATATATATTATGTTGCTATGAATGTCATTTTACCTTCAATATCTTTCCTCTTTGGAAATTAATTTGCAAGCATTTAATATCAATCTTTATTCTGTATTTTTTTTTATTGAAATTTTTTTCGATGGATTTTTTATTGAAACTTTAGATATAATAACATCAATTGAGTCAGAATCGGGGAAAAGATTTTTTTGTCAAATTTAATTTGGTGAAATAACTATTCCAGAAGAATCTTTATTCCGTATTTCATAGAATAATTATTTTTTTCACCAAACTCAAGGAATAATTATTCTTTAGCTATTCCTTACGGTTTAAAAATATTATTCTAAAATTAACTTTAATACACACATACACGTACGTATACATGTATACATGCATCTTTATATATATACTATATAAATTATATTTATCTAATTATTTGTATAAATCAAATTTAATATTAATAAATAACAAAAAAAAGTTATTAAGTTATTTAGTATTTTTTTTGTTATTCATTTTATATTTTTATATTATATTTTATTTAAGTAAACAAAATAATTTTTATTTCATTTTCTTAAAATGATAATAATATTTTATGAATTAAATAATTCTAGTTCATTAAAGTGAATGGACTGTTATTTTCCCTAGAAAACATTTAAGATAAAAGTAAACCAAACACTACTAATTATCCACCATTGCAGAGCTGTTGTTGCCGTGTTGGAAGGTGGTAAAAAAGACAATAACTTCTAAATATAATGCGGTAGAAGGAAAACTTGAAAAGAACATGAAGATTTTAAACTTGTCATCTTCTTCATACTTAAAATGCCTGATTAACAATGTCTATTTATACTAAACAAGAGTGACTCTATAAACTTCTCAAACTGTTCATAGAATTAACAAAGACTCATATTTAAAGCTACATAAACACACCCACTTAATTTCGATTTCGATATAGTGCCGAAGTGATAGTTTATGCAACAGTCTTCTACTTAAAAAGACGTACTAGCCCTGATCTTCCCCGCCCCCAAACCTAGCCTTCCGATACTCCGCCGAATATCATGACGATCTACGTGAATTGTCCGGGCAGGGAGCCGTTTCTGCATTGAAACTTTCCTGACTTTAAAATACCTTTTCCATCAATATATAATATAAAGGAGTTTAATCAGCCATTAATGCCCAGATTAAGCCAAAATATGACCTTTGATTTATGAAACTGCATCATGCATTAATCAAGTTTAATTTCTAAACAAATTCCCCTTAACTTGATCTCTCATCATTCCAATTGTTCGTAAATTCTTCTGGAAAGTGCTTGATTTAATCGTTTGGTGAACACATCAGCAACTTGATCTTTGTGATTTAATAATACATCAGTGTTGATCTCCATCTTCGCAATAACATTCCGAATAAAAATGATATCGTATATATCAATGTTGCTTGCTTCGATCATGAAACACCAAATTCTTTTGCAAGTGCTAGAGCAGATTTATTATCAATATAAATGCTTGTTGCTTTCCTTTTTGCTCATCTGAAATTCTTTCATCGTTCTTCTAAACCAGTGATTGACATAGCATGCACAAGATGTTGCAGCTATATATTCAGCTTCGCAAGTTGAAAGTGCCACAATCTGTTACTTCTTTTGAACTCCATGATATTGCATTTTCTCCAAGAAATAACAAAAAACCACTAGTACTCTTTCGATCATCCAAATCTCTAGCAAAATCGCTATCACAATATCCAGAAAGAACAAAATTCTTAGAAGATGAATAGAATAACCCGAGGTCTAGAGTACCTTTTAGATAGCGGAGAATTCTCTTGCAGCCTTCCAATGATTAATTGAAGGATCCTCCATAAATCGCTACTAATCCAACCGCAAATAAGATGTCTGGTCTTGTACTGTTAAGTATCTTAGACTTCCCACCAGCTCTTAAACATTGTTGCATCTATCTTTTCTTCATCATCGAACTTAGATAATTTTATTCCAAGTTCTATAGGAGTATCTGTTGGTTTGCAATTCAACATGTTGAATTTTGCAAGAATTTCTCTTGCATAACTCTCTTGAGAGAAGAAGATTCCTTCTTTCAATTGCTTCACTTCAATGCCCAAATAATATGCCATAATACTAAGATTCGTCATCTCAAATTCTTGAGTCATATTCTTCTTGAAATCTTCTAGCATGCTAGAATTATTTCCTGCAAAGATCAAATAATCTACATATATGCAAATGAACATTAGGTTGCTATCTTCAATCTTTATATAAAGAGCATATTCATGAGGGCATCTTATAAATCCTTTTTCATGAAAGTACTTGTCAATGCGAGAATTCCATGCTCTAGGCGATTGTTTCAAACCGTATAAGGCTTTCTTCAATTTGAGTACTTTGTGTTCATGCCCTTCAATTTCATAGCCTTGTGGTTGTTCTAGGTATACCTCTTCTTCAAGAAAACCATAAAGAAATGCCGATTTTACATCGAGTTGATAGATTGTCCACTGTTTTTGAGCTGCAAAAGCTATTAACAATCGAATTGTTTCTAATCGAGCAACTGGAGCAAATACCTCTTCATAGTCAATTCCTTGCTTTTGCTTGTAGCCTTTGGCAACTAGTCTTGCTTTATACTTTTCTACCTCTCCATTGACATTTTTCTTTGCTTTGAACACCCACTTAACACCGATGGCTTGGTGTCCTTTAGGAAGATCACATAATTCCCATGTCTTATTCCTTTCGATAGACTGAATTTCTTCACTCATAGCTTTCACCCATCTTTTGTCTTGTATAGCTTCTTCAAAAGTTAAAGGCTCAATATTAGCGAAAAGACAGAATAAAGTGTGATTATCTAACCTTTCGGTTTCTTCATAAAGATCTTGAAGGCTCCTCATTCTTCTTGATCCTTCACTTGAACTAGCTTGTGAATGAGGTGTAATTGGTGTAGTTGGAGAAGGGGGTGGAGTAACATACTCTTGAGATATTTCTTGTCATTCCTCTTCTATAAAATATGGAAGAAAGTCATAAGCCTCTTGCTCTTGTGTACTCCAATCCCAAGTAGCCTCTTCATCAAATTCAACATCTCTACTAATATAAAGCTTTCCGGTACTTGGATTGTAGATCTTGAAGCATTTTGAACTTGCATCATAGCCAATGAATACACCTTTTTTGCTGCGATCATCGAGCTTTGATCTTTCTTGACTAGGCACTTGAGCATAAGCAATACTACCAAATATTCGTAAATGAGACACACTTGGCTTCTTTCCACTTCATGCTTCTTGAGGTGTCATATTCTTCACAGCTTTGCTAGGACTTCGATTTGAAAGATAAATAGCACAAGAAACTGCTTCCGCCCAAAATTCTTTAGGCATCCTTTTACCTTTCAACATGCTTCTAGTCATATTTAAGATTGTTCGATTCTTTCTTTCGGCTATACCATTCTGTTGTAGTGATCTTGGAACTGTTAAAGGACGACGAATTCCATGTGTTTCGCAAAACAAGTGGAATTCATTTGAAATAAATTCACCTCCTCTATCGGTTCTCAAAGAATTGATTTTGAAAACACTCTCCCTTTCAACAAATGTTTTGAAATTCTTAAAAGCACTAAAAACTTCTGATTTTGTCTTCAAAAAATATACCCATATCTTTCGAGAAAAATCATCAATGAACAACAAGAAATAGTTGTTCTTACCAAGCGATGGAGGATTGATCGGCCCCAAACATCTGCATGTACAAGCTCAAGTTTTTTGGTTGCCCTTGAAGTTGTTTCCTTTGGAAAACTCTTTCTTGCATGTTTGCCAAGTAAACAAGCTTCACATAATTGATTGGGATGTTGTATATATGGAATACCTTTCACCATCTTCTTTTGATATAGAGATTTAAGCCCATCAAAATTGAGATGACCAAATCTCATATGCCAGCACCATGATGGATCTTTTACAGTTGCTTTCAAACACTTTGCCACATCAGTTTGGAGATTTAATAAAAACATCCTATTCTTTGTCATGGATACTTTGGCAATAAGATTATTTCTGTCATCTTTTATGAAGAGATATCTGTCTTTCATTTGAATTTCATATCCCTTCTCCAAGAGTTGTCCCAAACTCAAAATATTATTTTTAAATTTGGGAACATAGTAAACATCTTGGATAAGTTTGTGACTTTCATCTTTCAACTTAATTAAAATAGTACCATTGCCTTTGATTTCAACTTTGGAGGAATCACCAAAAGTGACAAAGTCATTGCTCATTTCTTCAAGCTTCACGAACTTGCTTTTATCTCCAGACATATGATTGCTTGCTCCATTATCAAGGTACCATGAACTTGTATCTTCCTGTTATCTCGAAGTGCCAGTAGGAGTGTTAGCTCTTCTTCTCTTTCTTGTTTCTCTTCAATTATATTTGCTTTTTCTTCCACCTCATTAGTAGTATTTTTGCATTCCCAAGAAAAATGACCATGTTTGTAACAATTGTAACATTCAACATGAGATTTATCATACCTTGAATTGTATGACCTTGAATAATCACCTCTTCCTCTACCTCTTCCTCTTCCACGTCCTCTTGACGAAGCTCGATATCTTTCTAAATTGAAAGAATTTTGATCACCTCTCCCTTGATGACGACCACGACCTCGTCCTCGACCTCTCCATTGAGATCTTCCTCCATGCGCTTCACTTTTGTTGTGAAAAGTGAGCTTTGTTTGCAAAACCTGCTCGATTTCATTAGCTTTGCTTTTGTTGATTCTCTCTTCATGAACTTGCAATGATCCACATAGTTGATCAATGCTCAAATTCTCTAAATCTTTGCTTTCTTCAATGGCTACTACCACATGTTCAAATTTACGATCCAACGAGCGAAGGATCTTTTCGACAACACGAAGATCTTCCACATCTTCTCCATTTCTTTTCATTTGATTGACGATTGCCAATACTCTTGAGAAATAGTCTGAAATTGACTCTTTCTCCTTCATATGAAGAGCTTCAAACTCAGCCCTTAGGGTTTGAAGACGTACCTTCTTCACCTTGTCAACTCCTTCAAAGTTCATTTGAAGAATATCCCATGCCTGCTTGGAGGAAGTAGCATTGGCGATTTTCATAAACATATCATCCCCTATACCTTGGTGGATGATTGTGAGGGCTGATTGGTCCCTCTTCCGAATCTTCTCCAGAGCATCTCTTTGAGCTTGAGTTAATGTCGTCTCGTCATCCGGCTCCTCAAAGCCGTTCTCCACCAAGCTCCATACTCCTTGTGAACCAAGAATGGCCTTCATGCGAAGCACCCAATTGTCAAAATTTTTCTTAGTGAGGCGTGGATATTGAAAGAAAAGAGAGTTGCTTGATGCCATATCTTTAAGCAACCAAGCTCTGATACCACTTTGTTGGAAGGTGATAAGCACAATACTATCTAATATAATGCGGTAGAAGAGAAAACTTGAAAGAAAGGAAGAAATTTTAACTTGTCATCTTCTTCATACTTAAAATGCTGATTACAATGTCTATTTATACTAAACAAAATGACTCTTAAACTTTCAAACGTTCATTAGGTTAACAAGACTCATTTAAAGCTAATAAACACATAATTTCGATTTTATAGGGTAGTTGAACAGTCTTCACTAAAGTAGCCATAACTTCCTTTACTAATTTCTGATTGTGGAGCCGTTTTCTGCATTGAACTTCTGACTTCAATATCTTTCCATCAATATATAATATAAAGGAGTTTAATCAGTCATTTAATGCCAGAATTAAGCCAAAACATGACATTTGATTTCTAAAACTGCATCATGCATTAATCAAGTTTAATTTCTAACAGCCGGCTCCGACACATCGCCGACCACAATCGAATGGGCAATGACACTCCTGCTGAACAACCCGGAGAAGATGGAAAGGGCGAGGCGAGAGATCGACGACGAGGTCGACGGCAGCCGCCATGGCCGCCTCCTTCGAGAATCCGACCTTCCCAACCTTCCATACCATCACTGCATCATCAAAGAAACCCTTCGACTCTACCCAATAGCTCCTCTTCTCGTCCCTCACCAATCGCTGGAGCCCTGCAAGCTCGTAGGCTACGACATGCCCCGCGGCACGATGCTCATCGTCAACGTACGCCTACGTGATTCACAGAGATCCCGTGCTCTGGCCGGAGACGGCGAAGTTTCTTCCGGGGAGGGTTGAGACTTGAGGGTGCTGGGAAGGCAGAGGCGGAGAAGATGAAGATGCTGCCTTTCGGCAGGGAAAGGAGGAGGTGCTCCGGAGAAGCGCTGGCCATGAAGGAGGTGGGATTGGTGTTGGGAACGTTGCTTCAGTGTTTTGAAGATGAAGTCGACATGGAGGAGGGCGCCGGCATCAGAATGCCCAGAGCTCATCCTCTTCAAGCCACCTGCAAGCACCGCGAATGCATGTGATATAAACTTTTGGAGAACCACACTCCAAAAGCTAACAAATGGGGTTGGAGAGCCCAAAGTTTATATAAACTCCACATTCGAATCTCATAAGTCCAATGTGGAACTCAAGTCCCATACCTTGCAGTTGGATCGTACCAATCCACCACGCTCTTTGCGCTAGCTCTTTCTAGCTCCGGGCGAACACTGCAATACCGGTGTCACCACCGGCGCCGCTCGATTGCAGCTCGGACACGTAGTGTATGGATCTGATACCAATTGATATGAACTTTTGGAGACTACAGCCCAAAAGCTAACTCATGGGGGCGGTTCATATAAACTCCACATTTGAATCTCATACGTCTAACGTGGGACTCAAGTCCCATACCTTGCAATTGGATCGTACCAACATGATCAGTGTTTTATCTCACATTTGAGATTTTTAATTAGAGAATATATAATTACGTAAATGACAAAATATAAACATTTTATTTATTTAACATTTAAATTTTTATATTATATATTAATATTTAAAATTATAAAAAAAAATATTACATACAACTCATATTATAAAATTATAATATATATATATAATAAATATAAATTCATACATAAAATATAATTTTTTTTATAAATTTAATGACCAATTTATAATATTAAAAATTTAAGTATGGCTAAATAAATAATTGAGTATTGAACAAAATGGTAAAATATATTATTTTCTTATGTGTAACAATTTCTCTAGTATAAATTTTCAATATATTATTAATTTTATCTTAAGTATTTTAAATATATATATATATATATATTTAATTTTAATTCATATCCAGCGTATGTCAAAAAATATTTTTTTAACATCTTACATAAATTTAATACAAGAGGGGTGGTTGGTTGTATGATTATTTTTAAGTAATAGAGAAAATATCTTAATTTATGTATTTAATAAAAAATAAAATTATTTTAATATTAAGAGGTATGATAGATGAGAAATAAAATTAATTTTAATATTAAAATGTATTATGAATAATAAATAAAATTAATTTTTAATATCAAATTTTGTGTTTGGATGTAAAATAAAGTTAATAAAATTTGAGATGAATTTAAAATATTAATACAATAATAATTTTAATATTTTAAGGTAAATATCAAATGAGCCCAAAATAATTTTACGTAATTTATATAACATTTCGTGCTTCGAAAAACAATTCTGCGAGCCATCTTATTTTCCCCAAAAAAATTTATTTGATAACAAACCTTTTAATTTCTAAGTGTAGGTTAATTTAAAATTTTAAATTACAGTTAATATGTCTTTTTCAAAATATTCAAAATGGTATTAATAAATATTGTGTTGTAATAAAAAATTTATAATATATGTTGTACAATTTATTCATTAAAATGAAATTAATCCTTTTCATTTGTACGATTTAATTTAAAATATATTAACGGCCATAATTGCATTAGACTACATTTAAAAAATAATCATTCCGGTGAACTCAAACAATGTAAGGATTTGTCCGAAATTTGTAAGAAACTGAATGCCCTTTTAGTTAATTTGTTTATAATTGGTAAATATTATTAATTTATACATTATATTTTATATTTCAAAAATTCAGCATTTTTAATATGAAGTTCAAATTTCCGGTGTGACATTTTATCAAAAAAATATTTTCCGAAAGTTTTTAGGTAAATTACACTGAAATCGCTGAATTTATGACTTAATAATGGAAAGGTCCACATTTTTTAAATATATTCCCTAGGCTCATGCTGCCGAGCACGCAGGTCCGCCCGGGGGGAGAGAGACTTTTTTTTTTAATTTCAATGACAAAAAATGAGATTTTGATTAATAAAAAAAGATAAAATTAAAAATTCATAAAAATAATAGTAGAAGAAACTGAACATTATATTGGTTAAAATTTATAGAACTTTCAGTAATTAATTCTTTCTTAATTCATACAAGTGGTGTTAAGTTAAATATTATTGTGATATTGTATTGATTTGATGATATGCTCGTGATATTATATTGGGTTTGATGATATGCTTGTTTACGTACTATTATAAAAAACTTTTAACATTAGCCGGTAGTTAGATCTCATCTTAATAATATATAATGGGGAGAGGTAAGATTAAATTGTTTTCTAATATTAAAATATTTTTAAAATAAAATTTATTCTAATATTCAATCTAGATCCTGAGTTTTTAATAAATTATTAAAGAAGGATTTTTTATTTTTTTTATTATTAATTTTTTTAAAATTACCATTATACCCCTCTGTCCTCCCATTTCTCTTTCCTGCCGATCTCTGCGCGCGCGAGGGCTGCCGGCCGCGACCGTCGTGCTCGCGAGGGCTACCGGCCGCCGTTGTCCCTGCGCCCTCGTGCGTGCGACCCACGGACGGCCCGGCCATCCCGGGCACGCGCAGGGATCGTCAGGAGAGAGAGAGACAGAGGGAGGAGAGAGGGGGTATAATAGTAATTTTTAAAAAATTTAATAATAAAAAATAGAAAAGATGGATTTAATAATTTATTAAAAGCTCAGGGATCTCGATGCTATAATTTTAAAAATATGGACATGTGCATTATTAAACTTTAAATTCAGTGACCTGGGTGTAATTTTGTTGGTATGAAAACTAGTTAAACTGCAAGCGCACGATGATATTGTAGAAAGCAAATGCGAGTATGGGTCGAATCCACAGGAATTGTTTGAAATAAACCGAACACAACCTCCTCAAAACAATTTAATTGAGATAAGATGCAAATAAAAATATTAAATATTTAAATGCGATTGATGAGTAAAAATTTGAACTAGAACATAAAAAATTTAATAAAAACTCAACCACGGCTCAAAGATGAACTACAAAATTAAAGTACTTTTACTAAAATAAAATGAAAACTAAAACTAGAGTTCAGTAGAATAATATAAAATTAAAACTACAACTTAATAAAATAAACAAGAATAGAAACAATGTGAAGAAAGAAAGAAAGAAATTGTGCTTAAAGTCTAACTGTCATTGATGTTCGGTGAAAAGCTTCCAAGCTGCCTTGCTTGCTTCTCTGCCGTGGACACCCAACAGCCAGCCAAGCTTTTTCATGGCTTCCATTATACATATATATATATATATATATATATCATTTGTTCTCTCTTCTCTTATAATAATATTTTCAACAATTTTTCATGCAATAATTTCATTAATTTGACTCCAGTTCCCTTAGGCTATTTAAAGGGCTAGTTGATATTTTCTATGATTAATCATCAATATCTAATTTGACTTTGGGGGTTCAAAATTATTATTTTATACTTTAATTTCGCCCATTAATATTTATGCCGCGACGTCACTTACAAATATTCATGAAAAATATATCTTGAGTAGTAACTTGATTCTAAATAAATATTATCGAAAAAATTATGCAATAAATATCCTTAGATTTTAATAATATATTGATGATTTAATTTATATACTAGAAATAAGAAATATAAAAATTATGCTCAAATGACATAATATTGCTATTAATTTGTATTTAGAATATGTTTAACTGTTCATATAAATATAATATTTTAATCTTAACAGATTTACCCTAAAACAGTTGTGGCATACCGCATACAAGAATTTTATGCGGTCATTGGTGCGAGACCACCCTAAAACATGCTCATATTAGTCGCTTAAGTAGAATACATAAAGATAAATTTTTAAATTTAAATATATTTAATTAACTAATTAGTATAATTAAGAAAAAAATAACAAAAGTAACATATTTCTGACATCACTACAATGAGCTGCCATTAAGTTAAAATAACATAAGCGGCGAACAACTTCTGAGAAACAGAAGTGATGGGCAACTTCCTTCATTTAGAAGTTTCTCGTGGGCGACTTTTGAGTAATTTTTTTTATAAATTTAGTCCTCCCATTTTCTCGACACTTCTCATTTTCTCATAATTTTTAGGAAAACTAAGAGGAGTTAGCAACAAAAAATCAAGAGCAATAAACACTTAAGGTATGCTTTATATTTTTTAGTTATAATTTTTTTTAAATTTTTTTAATTACTAAATTATTAATTATTAATTAATTGGTTGTTTAGGGTAGATCCGAACTTCAAGAGGATTGATGCTCGAGAATGACCATCGACAGATTAGTTTGCTGAGTATTCTTTGTACAGGCATTTATGGAGATGACATTTGGACTTTACTCAACAGCCTAAGAAAGTTAGTGAGGATGATGTTGGTGTATTGAGTGTACATGAATTAGTATGGACAGGTCTTTTACTTGTACATGATAATACGCTTTAAACTTAAAGATCTAGGTATAATTTACTTTTTATTTTATATTATCTATTAATTTTAAAGAATTGTATGATAATTAGGTCCATGATTTTTAAAATGTAGCTCTTAGATCTTAGATCCCTATAAGCTCGATGTAAATAATTGACTTCAATTCTTTTTAATGATTTTCATCAAAATTTTGTTATCGTATGATTAAAAAATAAGTTTTAAATATTTTTATTTTTAAATTTACTAAAAGCCCTTTAGCATAATTTACTTTCTCTCATGTGTTCATGTCCTAAGTCTTGGCAAAAAAAAATTATCACTCACATGTGATATTTTTTTTTAATTTTAGACTCATTTGATATTATTTTCTAAGAAATTGAAAATTCTTTTAATTTTGAATAATAAAAATTTATTGAAAGTTATATATGATATAAAATAAAATTTTGAAAAAAATAAAAATTATTAATTATTATTTTGATATATATATATATATATATGCAAAATATGTCATAAATTTAATATTTTATTTTAAAATATGCATATGTTGTAATATTAATATTTGTGAATTATTTAGGGAATGATTAAGCTTTTTAATTTAATTTGGTTAAATAAACGCACCCATAAGTTGCTCTCCCGAAGATTAATTTCTCTCTATCCCTTCACCTCATCCTTCTGCGCCGACATGGGCGCCGTCTACATTATTGTCACCGGACTAGCTCTCTTCCTTCCCCTCTTTCTCGTAATAAAGAATCTCTTCTTCTCCGGCGAGGTCACTTCGCCGGAGATGAAACTCCCACCGATCCCGCCTTCCCTTCCAATCCTCGGCCACCTCCACCACCTCAAGAAGCCACTACACAAATCCCTCGCCCGCCTCTCCGCCGCCCACGGCCCCATCCTCCTCCTCCGCTTCGGCATTCGCCCCGTCCTCTCCGTCTCCTCCGCCGACCTAGCCGACGAGTGCTTCACCACCAACGACCTCGCCTTCGCAGGCCGCCCCCTGTTTCCCTCCTCCCGCCTCACCTCCTACGACCACACTGCCATCCCACTGGCCACCTACGGCCCTGACTGGAACGACATGCGCCGCGTCGCCACCGTCGAAGCTCTTTCGGGCAGCCGCCTCGCCTTCTTCTCCGATGTCCGGGCCGAGGAGGCTCGGGCCCTGGCCCGAAGCCTTTTCGGCGAATTTTCAGTGGAGGGCTTCTCGAAGGTTGAGCTCCGGCCGCGGCTGTTCGGGCTTGCCATGAACGTGATGATGCGAGTGATCGCCGGGAAGAGGTACTACGGAGACAAGGCGGGGGAGGCTGAGGCCCAGCGATTCAGGGAGGCGGTCAAGGAGGCCCTCTCCCTCGCCGGAGCCTCCAACGTCAGAGACTTCCTCCCGGGGGCGATCGGTTGGATTGCTGGGCGAGGGGTGAAAAGGAGGCTGGCGCGGCTTCACCGGTACAGAGACGGATTCTTCCAAGGTCTGATCGACGAGCAGAGGAGGAAGAGGAGGGAGGAGGAAGACGAAGGGGCGGCGGAGAAGGAGGAGGAGAGGAGCCATCGGACTGTGGCGGATGCGCTGCTGACGATGCAGGAGGAGCAGCCGGAGAAGTATACCGATCGATTCATCAAAGCTCTGTTTCTGGTAAATTTAAGTTTAATTTTATTTTTACAATAAAAAAAGTTTAATTTTATTTTATTTTTTACTATAAAAAAAGTTTTTTTTTTCATTGGCATATTATCTCCTTTTTAAAAAAAAAAAATCAATCGCCCATTCCCACATATTCCATGTCTCCTACAGAGAGAAAGGGAGCTGCTATTCCCCCCTCTTGACAAAACCCCCGGGCTCCATCCTCCTCCACTCTTAAATTATTTTTTTTTTTTTGCCCTCAAACCTCCCCCTCCTCTTTAATTTAATATTTTTATTTAATTTGATATTTATATTATTCTTATTTATTAAATTTAATTCATTAAATTTAATTCATGAAATTTAATTAATTAATTATTTTATATTTTTTTTATTTTATTTATTTAATAGTCTTTATATATTTATTTTTTTTAAATTTGTTTAAGAAATCTTATATATTTTTTATTTATTGTTATTTATTTTTGTGTTTCTTTTTTTATTTATGTAATTTTTTTGTTCTTTTTTTTTTATTTAACATTACTTATTTAAAATAGAAATGATTTTTTTTGCAATAATTTTTTATTTATGGTAAAAGCGATTATATATATAACTTGCAAACAGAATTTTTTTTTTTTAGAATAATCCCAATATTATTTTATTCATGTTTAGGGAAGAGTACATGTAACAATGCAATATATATATATATATATATATATATGAAAATACAAATTCTAATCAATATTTCCTCCAAATTCTGCACCCAAACCGTTAGGTTCTGTACCCGTTATTTCATACCACAAATTAACACGTATTATATAACGAGTTGCCCATCCTTTAGCTTCGTCAGATGAATGATTCCACCACCACGTTGGAAAGGGTGGTACAGGGTAATGAGGGTATAAGAAAAGTTGCACGAAGTGTCGGTCAACATGGGCGGTAGCTCTATTTCTCGGCGCTGTTGGTCTGGAATTGGAGGGGACCTTAATGGCAAGTGAGTAAAACAACTCCAATTATTCTTTGAGATTAATGAATAAGAAAACATAATAATCAAATTAAATAAAAAAGTAATTAATTAAGGAGAGTGATCTTTGAGATGAATATTAAATAAATAAAGTATATATTTTTTTAAATTATTAATTAATTATATTTAATGAATAAAAATATATAATAATCAAATTAAATAAAAAAGTAATTAACTAAGGAAAGTGATCTAAAGAACATTAAATAGATAAAATAAAAAAATATTAGAAAATAATTATTTAATTAAATATAATGAATAAAAAAATGATTAATTAAATTTAATGAATAAAAATAATATAGTAATCAAATTAAATAAAAAAATTAATTAAAGAGAGGGGGGAGGGAGGTGGGGCAAAAAGGTAATTTTAGAGGGGAGGGGGTTGGGCCCGCGGGAGGGGTGGTGTCGGGGGCAATAGCAATTTGCAGAGAGAAATAATGGGGTTGTCCCATTTATCCGACAAAATTATTAGCTGCATTAATGATACCAAACTTTTTGTTTCTGTTTATAGTAATTAAATTCTTCTAATTTAAATTTATATATATTCATATTTTTTAAATTTTTAAATTAATTATGTAATTTTTTTAATTTGATATAATATGTAAATAGATTTTTTTTAATATCAATATAAAAAGCTCAATAAAAAATATTTTTTAATTAATATAAAAATTAAATTAACTTTTTAGGTTATGATAAAATATAAATTGATCTATTAATTATTTGTATTTTATTTTAAATTAAAACGTTTTATTTAATTAATTTAAAAATTAGAGATTTAACTATATATAAATTTAAAGGGGTTTTTACATACAGAACATGAAATTTACACGAAATTACGCATTTCACCATCAATTCGTAAATATTACCACTATCACGTCATATTCATTTAAATTTTACGCATTTCACAATTTCACATATTTCATATACTTTATAATATTATATGTAAATTTAAATGCATAAATTCATTAATATTTAAATTCTAATATATATTTTTATTTTTTACTATAAATACATCAATTTTCTTACTTCAATTAAAAATTATAGTCATGTAAATTTAAATTTGGCACCCTAATTGGAAATTTTAAATAGAATAAATAAAATAAAATACATAAATTCATAAATATTTAAATTATTTATTTATATAAATTAATTTATTTATAGTATTTAATTAATATATTAATAATATAGTTAAGATCAATGCCAATTTAGAAATGTAAAGTTCACCATCAAAGAATATGATGTGAAATATGTGAAATGCGTAAAATTTAAATGAATATGGTGTGATAGTGGTAATATTTATGAATCGATGTTGAAATATGTAATTTTGTATAAATTTCATGTACTGTATGTAAAATCTCCAAAATTTAAATTAAAAGAAGCTATTTGCTATTAATTTTTTTTTTTTCTGCATATAAAAGTGACCTCACATAGGCAAATGGGTCCCTCATGTCATAGCACTAGACAGTGGGCTACTATTGTTAAAATTTTATTCTTATTTAATATAAATGTTTTGCTACTCAGTAATATTTTTTGTTTAGCATGAACTTAGTATGAATTTTTTTCTTTCACTGTAAAACTTATTTTTTATTCTTAGCTTGAGTTTTTGTTTTAGCACGACATTTTCTTATTTTTATGGATATTAATATTTTGTTATTTAGTAATAATTTTTATTTAACACGGGCATTCTTTTTTATCAATAGTATAAATTTCTAAAAATATATATATTTTTTATATACATATTAAATCAATTATAAATTAAATTAATTTCATTTTAAGTAATTTTCGATTTTTACATAAAACTGGCATTCTCAGTGTCAACTTAATTAATTTTTTCTTTTATTCGAACATGCGCGCTATCGTCTTCCTCTTCTTTGGCTGCAGAGCTTGCTGTCCGGCGGCACGGACACTGTGTCGGGCACAGTCGAGTGGGCAATGGCTCTGTTGATGAACAACCCGGAGAAGATGGAAAAGGCGAGGCGAGAGATCGACGACGAGGTCGGCAGCCGCCATGGCCGCCTCGTCCGAGAATCCGACCTTCCCAACCTTCCATACCTTCACTGCATCATCAAGGAAACTCTTCGGCTCTACCCAATAGGCCCTCTTCTCCCTCACGAATCACTGCAGCCCTGCAAGCTCGGAGGCTACGATATACCTCGCGGGACGATGCTTCTTGTGAACGTTTATCTGATCCAGAGAGACCCCAAGATTTGGCCGGAGCCGGCGAAGTTTCTGCCGGAGAGGTTTAAGGAGGATATTGTGGAAAATAGCTATACTGACGAGCAAGCAGCTGGGACGATGATCTTGATGAAGATGATGCTGCCATTCGGCATGGGAAGGAGGAGGTGCCCGGGGGAAGCGTTGGCCATGAAGGAGGTGGGATTGGTGCTGGGAACGCTGCTTCAGTGTTTTGAATGGAGAAGGGTTGGAGAAGATGAAGTCAGCATGGAGGAGGGCTCTGGGCTCACCATGCCCAGAGCTCATCCTCTTCAAGCCATGTGCAAGCCACGTGAATGTATGATCCGCGTTTTATCTCAACTTTGAGAGAGAGAGAGAGAGGGAGAAAGATATATATTTATTTTTATAACTACCTTTGAGATTTTATGTCTGAAATAATAATGTCTTCTTATTTGGTTAAAGTTTAAAATAATTCTAATATTTAAAAAAAATGTTATTTCATATATATCCGAGGCATATATAACTGAAAAAAGTAGATTTATAGATCGAGAATTCACACTCCGACTCTCAATAGCTCTCCAACAGCCTCACGTCATGCATTGGCGTTGAACGATTGCTTCTGTGTAGATAATTCTAGGCTTTGCCAAGAGATTGCTTATTGATACTAATCCTGCATAAAAATAAAAGATTATTAAAAATAATATCATTTCATATTTGATAAATCATCAGGCAAACTTTGAAGTTTGGATTTTAATATTCAGCCTAACAACTATAACCATTAGCTAATTGAGAAGGAAAAGGAACAACATATATTTATTTCACATCATACATAATTTTTAATATAACTAACTTATTTTATTTCACATCATACATATTTTTCAAAAATGACTAAAAATTTCAATCGAATCTTCTTCTTTTTCTTATTATCAAACAGAGCTTTAGTGTTTTTTTGTCAAAAGTTTCCTACGCTGACTTTTTTGTACAAACAGTATCAGAGAATACACAACTTTTCATTAAACAGAAATTAGGCAATTGTTGTGCCTAGCGATCGATCATCCGCATCATATCATTCTATTTAGAATTAAGCTTCCTTTCATCACCGTAGAAAAAATTATTCCAAGAAAGAAAACCACTATATGTTCCAATTACTCTTACGTTTCTTTACAACAATTAAACAAAAATTGGTATTTTCAGATGTAAAGTTCATCTCAAAAACAAATTCAATCAACTTGATACATTAGTCTATTTATTAATGTTAGTATATATAGAACCTTTACATTAATTAGTCTATTTGTTGAGGTTGGAGTACTGCTTTTAAGCTAGGATGGGTGGAGTCCAACATAGAAACTGATGAAGAGGGTGATCTTATTCAATATTTGAACAAGTTTGAGGACTCAATTAAGAGATCATTCGAGAAGGTCCGAATACCTTGATCCAACTCCTCCAACCATGCAACTTTATTCTTCTTGTTGGGAATATTATCTCGCTTGGCAACACAAAACCCAGGATAATTCTCAAAACAGATCGAAAACACAAGCTACACAGAAGATTCGATGCAAATCTCAAAAGAAAGAAGAAGAAATAAGAGAGCACCAATTTTACGTGGAAAACCCCAAATTCAGGGAAAAACCACGGCCGCACCAGAGAAAATTTTCACTATTCTTTAAAAGATCTCCAGAGAGAGTACAAAGATCTCTCAATCTCACCCTCTCAAATTCTAGAATAGCTCACAATGAATCAGACTTCTTTAAGATTGGATTGTTCATGAGGTATTTATAGAGAAATCTCATAACAAACATGAGATAAATGTGGAAACCTCATAACAGATGTAAAATCCCCATAATAAACATTTGTTATGTCAACTATTTCCAATCTTCATGCTGTAGAAGATCCAGACTCCATACTCCTATCACTTCTTCCTTCTTCTTCTTTCTCCAAAGTCTTTAATCATTCCCCATCTGCCCATTCCACTCATTCCCTCTCCATTATCTCACTGCACTTTGAGGCAAAATGGATACCTGCAAAATGTGATTGTTCTATGGGAGTGGAAATAAACTGGGCCAGATTTAATTTTATGAATAATCTAATTTTTGTTCTTCTTAGGACCATCAATTTGTAAGTCATTATGAGTATTGCATTGTTTCCTGCTTATAATTAGAAGTCTTTCCATTCAGAATAGAGTTGAGGTGCATTTACTCTTCCCTGTTTGGCGCGAGGACCAAAACAGGACCAAAATAGTACTAGTTTAAATAATAATAATAATAATAATAATAATAATAATAATAAATTATTTTAATTATTCTACACAAATTTTAATATAAAAAATAATATTTTACTTCACATACTCAATAATTTTTAATAAAAATATAAACTTTATTACACATCTTAGATCAAAATACTCGATTTGAATATTTTGATCTAGAATGTGAAATAAAGTTGGTATTTTTATTTTAAATTGCGGAGTATATAAAGTAAAATAATACTTTTCATATTTGAATTTATGTAAAATGATTTAAAATATTTATTTATTATTATTATTATTATTGTTTTTTAAATTAGTATCATTTTGGTCTTGTTTTGGTCCTGTTTTGATCCTTGCGCCAAACAGGATTTTAAAATCTTCAAAGAATTTTTACTTAGTATTCTCTAATTAAAATGCATTCTCGAAGGTATTGATCACCAATTCATAATTTGAATCTCAAAACATTCTGAGTTGCTGACTATATTCTTTTCTAATTTGGTGAGTTAATAAACTAATAATCTACAAAGTATGAAGCACTAGTACAATACAATGTATTATAATATGATATGATACAAACGATATGCTAAACTTTGAAAAAGTAGGAACAAATATGTCAGAATACGGCTGTTATATATATGTGTGTATAATATGTTATATTCTCATATTTAAAGTGTAAATTTATGGTAGATTATAATAAATTATATATCTTGTTATTATAATTTATATAATTTTTTTCATGCATTCTTAATATCATTAAAAGAAATATTATGAATAATTAAAAAAATAAAAACATACTTCAATAATTATTGAATTTTTAAAAAAATTAAATTAAAATAATATCATAAAGCTTATTTAATTACTTTTAACTTATTACAAATTATCTAAGCAAGATGAGAGTTTGAATATACAATAATAAATTAATTTTAATTTCAATTTAAATCTGAACTAAATCAATTAGCTCAATGAAAATGAGATATAATTGAAAATCATATAGCTAAATATATATTATGGTATAAACTTAATATAGTGACCCGATTAAAGTAAATATATATTCTTCGATCTCTCTCTCTCCTGCTAACTAAATAAGTAAATAAATTAAATAAAAAATCAAAATCCTATTCTTTTCGAAATATGAGCTTTATTAAACTAAAAAAATGTGATCATATATATCCAACAGAAGCAAAAACTATTAGTTAAGACAAAAAATTCAAATGATGCAGCTGCTTATGAATACGAAATCATTTTTCTATTGTCAAAACACTAGCAAACGTGAAATTTTTTGCAATCCCAATTGAGTTTGTGCATGAGTTGTGTTTTATGTATAAGATATTTTTTTATTTTTTACTGTGTAGACCGAACTAATTATTTCAATATTTTTTTCTCTCAGCAGAACTATGGAAACTATTGGACAAGTATCGAGTAAATATCAAATTTTTAAAAATTAAAAAAAAATTAATACTCTATGTAGAGTATCGGATAAGCATCGATGAAGTATCAGAGAGTTTCGGTGTCTGATACGAATATAATATGAATATATTAGGCTTGGCAAAGTATCAGTATTTTGTAGTCTGGAGAGCTAGTCGATCTTTTCTTAGATCCATCATAAAATCTTACTGCCTTATCTATAATTCATGTTCCTTGCTAAAAATAAGAAAAGTTATACACAAAAGTAATTATTTGTCATGAAACTTCTTAAATTTGATCACTATAATTAGTTTTGTTTTCTTTTTGAATGACTTCTTCGCTATAAACATTTTGTTTTGAAGCTTTTCTCTTACTGATCTGGCTAATTTTTAATTGTATTGCTATGATTGTGGTATGTTATGCTAATGACAGACAGAACTAAGGGGGCATTTGATTCAATATTGTCTTGACATTATATTATGTTATTTAGAAAAAGCAATTATTTGGTTTAATGACATCTACAACGAATTTTCTATTAGATTATAAAATTATTAGTCAAAAGATGACATCTAGATGTCATGACTAAATTATATAATATAATACCAAGATAACAATGAACTAAATATCCTCTAAAACTTATTTCTAAAAATTATATTCATTGTGGAGCTTGTGCTTGTCAACCAATCCTTCCTTAGATATTATATGAAGATGCTGACGTAGGATGTGGGGGTCCCAGGAAACACCAAAGAGAAAGAGAGTTCCAAGAGACGACGGCGCGCAAAAGGGTGAGCCTGTTAACGAAAACTCAAGGAGGGAACCAGTTCAGAGCATTCAGAGAAACACACAGAGATTTAAGGTGGTTCAGGGAGGAAATCCCCTACGTCCACCGGGCGATCAGCGAATAAGTTTCACTAATGGATGAAGGTAGCGATGAAGGCTAATACAAAAAGTTTACAAGAGGAAGAGAGAGAAAGAAGGAGAAAGAGAGAGCTTTTCTTATTCTCAAGCTCCTGTTTTACAAGAGGTAATAGAGGAGTTCTGCTATTCTTGGGGTCAGTCCTCCTCCTTCGTCAGTCTTGGAGAAGGCCGGTAGTAGTGGGTGAAGCAAGTGACCTCCTTTTCTTTGAAGTCTGTTCCTTGGTATTTGTAGGCAGGGGATAGTGCAGCTTTATCCTGATTTTCTTGAAGGAAAGGACATAAACAAATCCTGGACCCATGCTGCTTTGTCGGCCACTGAAGAGGCTGGAACCAATGGGTGAAGAGATTGTCTTCTTGATCTTTGCGCTTTATGGGAACTTACAGCAGTTGGAGCATGCGAGCCCTTGGTTTGTGTGTCCAGAAGAAGCATGCTGCATTGAAAATGGTGCGACCAGAGCACGCTAACAATGATAGGTGTAGCTGAGAAACGTCTTGCTTGATGTAGCTAGGAGAGCTGAAAATATCAATCATGCATAAGATTTGGGAGGCTCGAAACCTCACTCACAAGGTTAGGCCGAAACATCACTCACGAGGTTAGAGGCTCCAAACCTCACTCATGAGATTTGGAAAGCTAACAGCTTCAAAGGTTGAAGCATGATGTTTCAAGATGGAGCGCCACGTATATGGATGTGATGTAGCGCTGGAGCCACATGTCAACAAGATGTCATATTTATTATTACTTCATGTGATAAATTTTATTATCTTGAATCTATAGAATGTTACCTTTTATGGAAACAATCTAGCTTTTTTTAAGTTATATATATTGTTGACTTACCATCTTGTCTTACTGATGATTGTAAATTATGTGTTTATTTTTTCCAGGAACTTGAGAGCTTATGCTATGCATAAATAATTCTATCTTTCGAATATCAAGTAATTCTATCTTAATGTCTCATAACTTCATAGGCAGTCGTTGTTTATGAACAAGATTCTATTTTCACAATAGAATGTGCTCAATCATCGCTCGATTCGACAACATTTTTTTTACAATTTTTCTTCTTAAGGTTAGTCTGAAATATCCTATGATACAAATAACTTTTTTTTGTCTAAAGGAGAATTATGATTGTCTTTATTTTTTGCATTTACATGATATTTTATTTATATATTAATCTTTTATTTCTTAAATATTATAATACATATCTTGTATTTTTAAATATTATGTAAAATACATTATATTTATTAATATTATAACGAACACATATTATATTATTTATATTATACAGTGACATTAACATAATATTTAGAAATTCAAAGTGTATTTGTTGTAATATTAATAAAATAAAATGTCTATTATAATATTACCAAATGTGATATATATAATGTAATATTAAAAATGTAAAATATCTAGCTAATAAATAAAATGTAAATATCTTCCTTTAATATTTAATAAATGAGTTACTAATATATAAAAAAAAATGAGATGAAATTTTATATATGTAAATCACTCTTTTCTTTGTTCGTTATACCATTTTGTAGGTCTATTTAAGCAAATTTTGATGTTTATGAATCAATATTATTTGTGTTAAAGCTTTTGGATTTTTATTATCAAGCAAAAAGGGCAAGGGAGGTAAATGAATCAAGTTTAGAGCAAGTTGTTGCATATATAATATAAGCAAATATTTATAAATTAATAAATATATAATTATTTATTTTAATTTGGTTTGGAGTTTATATCAAGTGAGCTAATTCGGATTTGAATTCGACTCAAAATGATTCGAAACAATTTTGAGCAACCTTCCAATTTTGACCATTTTTGCGAACTCTTATTGGGTTCAGATGCCTATAGCCACGTTAAGCGTCCGTCCCTCAATCACCAGTCGTCGCTCGTCGCGAGCATGCAATGATCCTGGCACGTGACGATGGCAAAACGACACGTCCGCGCCGGACCTTTTGGTCACGTGAGCGCCTTGCTCCAGCCTGCCATAACATTGGACAGATGGTCCTGTTAGGCCACTAGCAAAGTCTGGTTGGACTGTTCGGTTATAAAAGATGGACTGATTAGGACAACACTGTGACCTAACTGGACTGTTTGGTGTGGCGAGATCGGATCAAAGTGTTGGCGTGACTGAACGGTCTAGCACAGTCACACCATTTTATCGTCATGAGTCCCACTGTGGGCCTGATCATGCACATGCAGCGAGCGGCGATTAGAAGACGGACGGCTGAAGTAGCTCTTGCTCAATAATTTATTTTCTGAGGAGTAAAACAAAAAAGTAGTCTTTTTGACAGGAGTTTTTGCTGTAAAAATTATTCGCAAATTTATTCCAAATTCCCGAGATTTGACCAATGACGACCATCACGCTTCAAAGGCCGAGAAATTATGGAAACGACCGGCTAAGGGAAGAAGGCGTCCGTCACAAACGGCCTTCGCCGGAAGGAGGTTCTCAGCGGCGCCACCATGGGCATGGAGAGCCCCGTCCCCTCCGTAAGATCAATGTCTTTTCCGCCATGAACATCCCACTCGAAGCACTGAACCAACGCCCCCAGCGCCAACCCCACGAGCCGCAGGGCCATCCCTTCCCCGGGGCACCCCCTCCTCCCCATCCCGAAAGCCATCGTCTTCCGCATCGCCACCTTCCTGCTCCCTAATTCTCCCTCCAGCTCCCACCTCTCCGGAGAGAACGCCTCCGGCTCCGGCCATAGGGCCGGGTCCCTGTGGATCGCCCACGCGTTCGCCAGCAGCAGCGTGCCCTTCGGGACAAGGAAGCCGCTGACGACGCAGTCCTCGCCGGACTCGTGAGCCGGCATGATGGGGGTGACGGGGTGGAGGCGGAGAGTCTCTCTGATGATGGAGTTGAGGTAGGGGAGGTTGGGGAGATCGGATTCCCTCACGAGGCGGCCATGGCCGACGCGGCGGTAGAGCTCGGCTTGGGCTCTCGCAAGGGAAGAAGGGTTGCTGAGAAGGAGAGCCATCGCCCACTCCACCGTCAGGGCTGAAGTTTCAGTTCCGGCTGAGAGCATGATCTAGCAATAAATTAATATTATCATAATCAGTGATGATCATATATAATATAATATAATATAATATCAAATAAAAATATTCACATAGAGAAACGTTAGAGATAATTAACTAGGTACCACTTAATTTTATTTTATTTATGTTTTACCCTATTCATTCTTAATTAATTACATTATGCATACTCAAAACATTATAAAATCTTACATACACACATTTAAGTTAAAACTTAATCAAAATATATTTGAAAAAAAATATTTTGTTAATAAATTATTAAAATTATATTTTTACTCTTAATGATATATATTTTTCTCTTCCGCAATACCACACTAAAGCGCTGATTTGTCCTAAAATTAATTCACATCGCGGATATCTTCTTCATTTGCCGCCACCTAAACATTAAAGTTTTAGGATTTTTACTCAAAATATATTTAAATATCTTTAAAATAATATGATGAACAACTCAGATTTTTTGTAATTTAATTATAGTTAGGTTATCAAAAAATTATGATTACTCATTATAATAAAAATAAGTTAAAATATGTATATATAAGATTTTATAATGTTTTGAGTGTGCATAGCGTAATTAACTAAGAGTGGATGAGTAAGGTATAAATAAAACTAAATTGTGTGGCATATAGGTAATTATCCCAAAATAAAAACCCGTGGTTCGGTATATTGCACATAAATTGTTTAAAAGAGTAGGTGTAAAATATTTTAGTAGATTTTAATTAGAGATTAGTTTAGAAAATTTTAGAGGACCTAAACAGAATTACTGTTTCTTTAAATTTATGGATCAATGTGATATTATTTTTAAATTTTAAGTATCTAAATTTAATTTATCATAAATAATTCCATATCTATTCATAAGAAATTAGAATATTTCTCTGCTTTATTTTATGATTTTGAATGATTGATGATGAAATTACCAGTAGCAAACCTTGTCATTTTTTAATAAATAGCAACTTTTTAAAAGATCAAGGATCCATAAAAGGGTATATTCTTTGAGATTTTAAAAATTTTATAAATTAGTCTATTGATTTTAAATAATTAACACTAGGTTCCTTAGATTTTTTGATTTTTTGAATTAATATATAAATTTTAAATAATAGCACTTATATCGTTGAAATTGCCAATATATTAAGTTTAGTTCTATTGCATAATAACATTTTACACACTTAGTTTAAATTCAATATAACATATTATAGCTTACAAAAGGATCACGTGGCAGTAGTAGTTAATTAATATTCGAGGCAAAAATACTATGACTTAAATTTCATATAAGATAAGCATTTAAAAATTTTAAAATCATACCTCGAGGTTGTAGTGTTATAATTCAAAATTTTTGTATTAATAAGCAAAACTTTAAGGTCTAACGAACCTATATGCAATTTAACCTTCATGAAATGATGCAAGCCCAAATAGCTTTGCAAATAAATTGATGAACATGAAGTGGTTTAATTAATAATTTCTTTTCAAAATATAAGCATTTACTTATAAATATATATATGCTCCTTAATTCGTCTTTAATTTTATAAGTTTACATCACAAGTAGAGTTTAATCGATGCATAATATATATTCATCTTATTCTTTATTTAAGTGGAAAACAATAAATTATTTTTAGTTGTATCTCTGATTTTTAGTCAACTATGTGTCATACTATATATATATATATAGTTAATTTATCTCAAATTAAAGTAAATTTTATTTTATTTACATAAAAGTGTATTTTATACATCTTGATTTTTTTGTAGATAAATGAACAAATTTGTTGTGATCTACTAGTAAAAATCACTTTTTCGTTTATTTTAATTTAATTTAAATATCTTATGAAAACATCTATCTAAGAATAAATAGCAACTTGGTCTTTAAAGTTTGCTATTATATGCAATTAAATTTTTACTTCTTATGATTATGTAAATGTGTAGGGATGAGAGTTTCGCTCGAAGATCAATAGTAGCTCGATGTTCGGATCGATATTTAGCTCAAATCGAGCTCGGCTCGAATTATTGAGCCTAGCCACGAGCCAATGTCCGATCGGATCGAATTGGCTTGATCTCTATTTTTTAACATATTAATAATATATTCAATTATTTATTGTAATTATTTATTACTTTAATAAAAGTATAACTTAATTATGGATAGGATATCTGTTAGTTAATCTAGTAGATATAATTAATCTAATTTAAAATTTTAACAAAATCATTTTTTTAGAAAAAAACTTTCGCTTCATGAAAAGTTTGAGTATTGGCTCGATCAAGGCTCGAGTCAGGTCGAAGTTAAAACGAGCCAACTCTAACTCGAATCGAATTGATACGAGCCGAGTTTGAGCCGTGCCTAGCTCGGCTCGAACTCGGATCGTTCTCACCCCTAAAATGTGTGCATTTAGACGATCGTGCAGGGAGGCTCCTCAATGATCATAAGAGAAAAAAAATTAATATGTGGGAAACTAGAGGGACTGATCAGTAATTAATTAGGAAAATTAGTTTTAAAACTTACCACAATCAATCCCTTGATGACATCATCCGGATATTTCGTTGGGTCACGTTGCTGCAAAGATAACATCACGTCTATTAGGCATTTCCAGCGGTTCGCTGCTGCTTCTTCTTCTTCTTCTTCTTCTTCTTCTTCATGTTCTCGGCAGCCTTCAGCAACCCATTCCTTCCTCCGCTCGTCGAGCAGCTCTTGCAAGAAAGCATCTCTCTTCTCTTGCAGCTTCACCAGCTTCTTCTCCATCCCCTGGTAATCGATCCACCGGAGCACCGGCAGGTAGTCGACGATGTTGCTGGCGCCGCTCACGGCGAACGACTCCTTCACGATCTCATGATACCTCCGTGACCACATGAGCCGGTCCGGAGACTCGCTCTTGCCGGCCGCCATTCGCATGATGACGTTCAGAGTGAGATTGAAGAGCCTCGGCCTGAGCTCCACCGGTTTATGGTGATCACCATCGGCGCCGGAGTCATCGGCGAGGGCTTTCGTCATGGCGGCGACTTCTTGTAAGCGGAATCCGGCAAAGGAGTTTATGCGGGAGGAGGAGAAGATCTCGGCGGATACGATGCGGCGGAGGTCGCGCCAGTGGGGGCCGTTGGAGGCCCAGAGAAGGGTGGTGTAGTTGTAGCCGAGGTGTTTTCCGGCGAGAAAACGAGGCCGATTGGCGAAGGCGGCGTCGTTCTTGGTGAAGCATTCGACGGCGGCAGCCGCGGAGGAGACAAGGAGGACGGGGCGGGAGCCCAAGCGGAGGGAGATAACGGGGCCGTGGGCGGCGGAGAGAGCGGCGAGGGAGCGGTGGAGGGGCTTTTTAAGGAGGTGGAGGTGGCCGAGGAAGGGGAGGGCGTTTGCTGGGCTCGGTGGAGAGTTGCGCCGGCGGCGGCAGCCTCCGGCGGAAAGGATGAGGTGAAAGAGGAGGATGGATGCCAAGAAGATGGAGAAGATGGTTCCCATGATGGAAATGACAAGAAGGAGAAGAAGATGGATGGCAAGTTTGCTTCTCTCAGGATGATTTATAATAAAGCTATGGATTTAAGCAATCAAAATCATCAAATCTTAATGCATTTTCATTTTATTATTATTATTATTAGGCATTTTATTAATTTTCATTTTTTGTTGAAGATATTATCATAAACGTTAAATATTATATTTAATATATTAAAGCTTAGATGAATTACGTATGGATAAAATTTGAACCATTGAGAAATAATTAACTAGTGAAATATCAACTAGTGAAGAGGAGGTGAAGGAGGGGAATGAAAAATTAACTAAAGAAATAATGGGCATGAAGAAGAAGAGGAGGAGAAGGGGTTGAAAAATGCTAAAATTATTGTAGAGGAAGAAGCAGAGGATAATCAAGAAAGAGCTGCAATAGTGAAATTAATTAGATGAAATTGGGGAAGAAGCATAGAAGCAAGTGAAAGAAGCAGACGCAGCTTTCGCAACACCCAGTGGAGCTAGTGCAGCATAAAATTAAAACATGGAGTGGTAAAAATAGAGGTAAAACTATCTTTCATGGAGTTACAGAATTTCGTTGTTGCCGGCCTAGGCCTCTTCGAAGCTCCGATGCTGCGATGCTCGCGTCAGAAGAAGAGGGTAAACAGATGAGTGCGATGCTCGCGTGAATGCATCGCTGCCAGCCTTAGTGCAGTTCCAAGCACGATGCCCTAGCCGATAAATGAAACCATGGTTCTCTTAAGATGAAATGGGGAAGAGGAAGAAGAAGAAGAAGAGGGCAATGATGGATATCCTCTGCTTTGTCGCCGGCCTCAGTTGCAGCTCCTGAGTTTTGTCGTCGCCGGGGTCTGATGGCTGCTCGCAATGTCCGCTCGCGATCGGGCATGTAAGAAGAAGATGCAAAACAGCTGAGCACTGATGCGCGCGATGCTCGCTCGCGATCAACGGTTGAGATTTGGTTGAGATTAACTATGGTTAAATCTTTCAATGAATTTACTGCAGGATGTGAAAAACGAAAAAAATGCTGTTTTAGATGTGATATCTGTAATATTTTGAGATTTAAGGTGAAATCCTTAAATTAGCCTAATTTCTGTGTCCATCATGTAAATGTATTTTCATTTGTTGTTGAAGATTATCATAAACGTTAAATATTGTATTTAATATATTAAAGCATAGACGAATTACGCATGGATATAAAATTTGAATCATTGAGAACTCTTTAGTGCTACAAGATGTTTCTAATTTCCTTCCTCTTTTTTACTTCTACCTTTCTTGATGAATAATATTTGATAGAGCTTCACACGGCTAGTTAGAAACTTAAAAATTATATTGGAGCGTAGTGCTTTGCTTGTGTTGTATTTTAAGCTTGAGAATCTTGTATGCAAAGTCTTTTTGTTTGTATGAGGCTAATGGTTGTCTCATGTTGCGTCTTTTTCATCCTTGGAGAGTTGAAAATATTCAACTTATTTTTGATGCCTTCATGAAGAGATTCCACTGCCATTTGGAGCTCATAATACTTGCCTTCTCAAGTCTCTAAGTTTGATGCTCTATTGATTCTTCTACATTTTGGCCTCATTTGATTCGAGCTTCTTTTTAGATAAGAGAAAAGATATTTTTTATTTTTAAAATTTAATGAAAAAAAAATATTTTAGTATTAAAAAAGTGTGTAAGATGTGTAATAAAGTTAACTCTAATATTCATATTTTATATATGTTCGATGTGAAGTAAAGTTAATTTTTACAGTTGAAATTTGTATTGAAAAAAAAAGCTTAAACTAATTAATAAGGCCTTTGTAGTTTATAACATGCGTATTTCAGATTGATGTAATAGTATTACATGCAACAATAAATCACATATAGCAATAAATTGTTAACCTTAGAGACATATGTAATATCCTATAGTTCAAATATAAAAGTATAGTCTGCATTAGCTTTGGGAAGTTGTATGATTTCAGAATTTCCTGAAAGGTCATCTATTATAGTGCTGCTCTAGCCTAACTACGCTTAATTATAGAATTTTTAATCATTAATCATACAATTTTGCTCCAAAATATACCCTTGCTATTTGGGATCACGTTATATACTTATAAGACTGAGAATCTCTCTGGTTTCTCTTTTTGATGTGAGACGATTTATTCATGTCTTTCTCACTACTATTTATCATCTAAAAGACTAAAAGTCTACCATAAATCGCACTTTACTCCAGTCATTTTCTTTTCTTGAGACATTATGACCCGACGATTATTTCCCGCCCTCTTTATGAATGACTGTGCTAAAACACTATGACCTCAAAGAGAACTTAAGTGCATGCTATGATTTAGAATTTATAGAATGACATACAAAATGTTAAAATTAATCTTAAAGATCTAGATATAATTTATCTTAAAAAGTTAGGAGAAATCACATATATGCCACTAAAATTTAACTATTTTATATATTTGACACTTAAATATTTAATATTATATATTAGTCATAAAATCATATGAAAATTATAATCTTTGTATAAGGGTGTTAATATAGATCGAAGATCAAAAATTGATCGAAAATTGAATCAATTTTAGATCGAATCGATCTAAATGAGCCGACTAACGAGCCAAAAGTTCGGCTCGGTAATAATTTCGAGCTGATTTTGAGCCGGGTAGGCTCGGCTCGATCCAACTTAAAATTAGCTCGAATTAAAATACATTTTATATAATAATAGATATATATATATATATATAATATGTATATAATATATATTAAATATAATATATATATGTTATATAATATATATATATTATAAACTGAGCCAATCTAGAGCCGGATAGAGTTGAGCTTACCCGGCTCGAGATCGGCTCAAAAAAATTGAGATTTAAATCGAAATCAGCTCGAAGTTGATTGGAATCGACTCGAGCCCGCTCGAAGTTGAACCCAATAGAGCTCGAGTCGATCAAAATGTGATCAATCCGATTTCAAGCCGGTATTGGTGCCAGATTTGTCGTAGATAATTTTAAAAGTATAAATTATTTGTAACATATATACAAATGTTATCGTATCACCGTTTCGTTCTCCAAAACTGTCTTAATAAGAATCTAAAGATTAAAATCTTACATATACTGGTAAGTGGGTCTTCTTTATTTTTCAATATGAGACAATTCATCTCCTTTCTCCTTTATTTCGAGCTCAGAAGCCAAGAGCGATTCATAATAACAATGATTTACTATTTTTGAGACATCACAACAATCACTCCTTACCATCTTTAATAATAAATAGCCACATATAATTTTATATGATATTAAAATTAGAAGTGTGTAAATATATATATATACATGTTGATCACCGAGAAAATTAACTTAAAAAAGAGAGTATATATATGAAGAAAAGGGGATCATCGTGTGCTCATGCAAATGAGTTAATAGTAGAGGAAGAGGAAAAGCAAAAAATAGTCAAAGTGGGAGGAAACAGAGATTTAAGGTAGTTCAGAGATTAATTAGATCCTTATATGTCCACTGGTTAGCCCAACCAAAGAATTTCACTATAATTGAGAAAAGGGGTTCGCTGGATGCGAAGTACAAGAACTCTCTATCTCTACTTCAAGAAAGAAAGGAAGAGAATTTTCTTGTCTTCTAACTGGTTTTAGATTTGGTTAATTAATTTATAAACTAAGTTCATGATACAAGCTGGTGAGAATCAAAGGGATACTCGCGCATAACTACTAGAGTGAAGTGAAAGTCATTGCACTTGTGGCAGAAGTTGGTGCTCTAGTGGTTGGTAGGATGGAAGACTATACGACTACGTCATGTGTCCGTCTTAGATCTCATGGATATAACGATAGTTGGAAGTTCTTGAATATGAAAACATATCCTACATCCCAAGATATACAACGATTTGATAGGAGAAAGTAAATTTTGGGTAGTAGAACAGGAACAAGTGAGAAGGACGCATGCTACTCAATCATATGAGCTGATAGATATACTTGTAAAGCGTGAATACTAAGTGCTTATCGCGAGAACCAGGCGCGCCTACCATGAATATCAAAGAAGTCTCTTACCGAGTAGATTAGCCATTGGCCTTTTAACACTTTTAATCCTATATATAAGAATTCTTCCAATTTGGATTAAGAAAAACAGTAGGTCGTTGTGTAAAAAAAGTAGTAACACATTTTGGATTCGAGCCGGCAATGGCACTTCGAACTCGAAACAATTTCAAAAATTGTTTGAACTTTAATGGCTTTTAGCACATTAATGTTTGATTAGGTTGTAGCTCAAAGATTCCTAATTAAATACATCACTGTAATTTAAAATTAAAATGTGTGCTTAAACTCGTGCACAACTAAGGCTGTTTACTTAGCTCGAATATCGATTTAAAATTAAATCGAGATCAACTTGATTTAAGAGAACTTGCTAAAGAAAGATTTTTATGACTCAAAGTTTAATCAATTTAATCTTAAGTCTGTGTAGGATTGGACTTTTTAAAAAATAAAACTAATTATATATATATATATAATCTGTTCTAGTATAATAATTTTTTTATAATGATTCAATGGATGGCTGCATTAGAATTTTTTTCAAAACCTTTATTCAAATCTTACGGATTATAGATTAAATTTTTGTTTCTATTTGTAACCATTAAATCGAGAATGGCAGCAAGATTTAATTTGAATTAATAAATAAAAATATTTAAACCTAATATTTTGACTGAAAGATTAAAAATTAATTAAAAGTCAGATCGACTTTAGCTCAAGTTGAGCTTGAATCGATAATAAACTAGCTAGGCCTAACTCAGGTCAAGGCCAAACCGAACTCTTATCGTTCATATATATATTTTAAATCGAATTAGACTAAATAGAAAGACTTCAATTCAATTTTGAGCTTTTGTCGTATCAACTCAAAATCAAATCGATAACAGTCCTGTGTACATGCAAATCTGATTTATATATTTTATATTTCCTTTGTCATACAATTAATTTACTAGATTAAAAAAAAAAAGATGAAGCATGAATTTTCATTAGTAAGAATACAACTATAAAATGAGTATAATAATTATGGAATTTTAATTAAATCAATTGTAAAATTGTCTTAAGATCAAGTATATAGCTAGTTTTGTTCTATTAAAATCAAATTTGATATAGAAAAATATTTTGGATCAAAGTTGACCCAAACTCTCTGGGGTTTCCACCAATAACAACATCATATATGATTTTGATTTTTTTTTCTTTTAAAAAAATGCAGTCTAGTGGCCTCCACTTGCATCTAACTATTAATCTGCAGCAGCATAAAAATAACTATTAATTTGAACTTTTTTTGGTCTTTTATGAAATATATTTAAGAAAATGTACTCAACAGTCACATATATTTGAATTCTTAACCATTTTAATCCAAATTTTGAAAAAATGTTTCATAAAATAATACATTTATTATTTAGTTTTCCTAAAATTGTGGAAATATTTCTTCTTAGTTCGTTTTATGTATCATTTAATGAACAATTGCATTTTTATTCTAGCATAATTAATGTATTAATATCATTGTGTATGAATTTAGGTTATTTTTGGCAGAATTGATAATTAGGTTTTAAGCGAAATGAAACCAAAAATTTTATTGCGTGTAGCCGACCAATAAATGAGCTTCATGTCAACAGTGTGTGGGCCTACTGCTGATGTGGCGCCTACTATTGGTGATTCGAATGTCTAGCTGTCCGAACTCAAGAATTGTTTCAAAAATCAAGAACATATATTTTTAAAAAAATTACATTATGATCTCAATTTAGGATGATAAAATATTATATAAATTTATGATTTTAAAAATTAACATTTGAGTTTTTTTAGTAATATATAATACATCAATCATCTCAAGTTTTAATTTTTGAAACGAGAGAGAGGGGAGAGGAGAGAGATCGAGAGAGAGAGAACGGCTTTGATATTTTAATAATAAAAAATAAAATACAGACATAATTGATATATTATATTTTGTTCTGGTTTGACTAAATCATACCTATCCCGACCCATATACTACTAATAATTAAATATTATTACATAATTATAAAATTAAAAAAAATTAAGTGAGTGTTATCTCGTTATTATTATTTAAAATAAGTTATTAGTAATATATTTGAGATAAGGCGGAGCGAGGAGAGTACAAGTCTTGAGAGAAATGAGGAAGGGCAGGGAAAGGTAGGCCAGTAAATGGGTCAGATCTTGATCTGATCCGATCCGTGATCCAAACCAATTATCTTATAAAACGGAATAATTTTTTGACCCGTACGATTAATCCAAAAAACCGACCCGCTCTGTTTAAGTATTACCTGGTCGGATCCGGATTGATGTTGATCCGATCCGAAAAAAGTCTGACCCGAAATTTATAAGTATGAAATTATTTTATGTATTTATATGGTTATTATTTAATTCCATATGTTAATTATTATTTTATTTTTTGAAGGTTTTGAAATTTGACTGAGGCCTATAATTATTAAAGAGGCTATTACAAGTTATTTTAAGTGCAGTAACTAGGAAGTGCTTGCATTGTAAAGTGGAATAGCTACAAATATTTTTTACTATTGAGATGAAATGTTTAGTGCTAGCTTTAACAGAATTATACTTTACTTTTTTGTATAATATTTTCATTCACGCTATTGTTTCTATATTTTTTAATATTTTATTGTAATATTAATGTCAGTAATATGATCTTTAGATGTTCATATATTATTCCTATATTTTTTACTATAGTGAATTTATATTATAAATTTTAGTGATCAAAATTTCATTTGAAGATATAGGAATATATATATAACCAATAGTAAAAAAAAGATCTAGGTCGACTCGAAATTTAATCCGAAAATCTGAACCGTAACAGGTCACGAAACAGATCTGGGTTGACCTCGATCCGATCCGATTTTTAATCCGATCCGAATATATTGGAATCGGATCCGGGTCGGAATTAAGCCGATCCAGATCCGATCCGTTGACAGGCCTAGGAAAGGGCAGGGTGAGGCGGGAGATAATAGTAAAAAGAAAGCAGAGCGCTTATATATTTTATAAATCTGACTCAAATCTATCCCTTTACCATCCCTACGTAGATTCAAAAATCTGAAAGCTATTTACCCAAATATTTTTTTATATATTTCATATTTGTGATTTTCAGACTTCAAACCTGAGATCATATTGCAATGATAATAGTAGCTCATAATATTATCAACATAGTTTATTTTCTTATGTCATTTATTTAAACACACAATATATTTCAGTTTCGAATCGCCAAAACGTTAATAACTGATAGCATCACGGTACAAGTTTATTAGTTTAGGAATAGATGGTGATTCAAATCAGACATGTTGTTCGTAGAACTTATATCCGAAAATCAATTTGATTCGATAAACTGGATAGCCCGGCTTATTTGAAATTCTGATTTTTTCTAGTAACTTTTTTTCATATTGCATTACAGCTAATAAGTATTGACGTCTCTTTTATATACGTATGAATATATATTACTTTATTATACTATACTATATATATATATACTATATATAAGAGCAGGAGTTTTGGGAGAAAAAAAAATTATCCTATCTGCATTTTTAAATTTTTAAATTCATAAAAAAAGTAATAATTGCAATTTAGTCCTAATATTTTAAAAACTCACAAAAACAGCAATAATTACATTTTTGATGTCAACTTTCTTACCTTCCGATAAATCAGTTTAAATGTATAATGAAATTCGTAAAAATTATTTATGTATATTTCGGGGACGAAATTTCTAAAGGTTGGGAGAATTGTGACATCAAGAATTTAATTTGGGATTTAAAATTGTGAGTTAATTTGATAAAAAAAGAATATATTTGAACCTAAAATAAATATATTTAGGCCTATGTATACGATTGTAAACAATAGGGGATTAATGTGCAGTTATTCCTAAAAAAAATAAGGCTGCCAAATGTCGAAGCCAGCAGTGCCACGCCGCCGCCCAACCGCTCTTCCCATTAATTAAATTGAAAAACTCGTTGTAATTGCATTTGGATCTCACTGTTTTAATCATCTTATTATTAGGTCCCTATTATTTATATTTAAATCCAAATAATTTTCTCAAGCTATATATTTATATTTAACTTCAAAAAAATGAAATTATATTTTAATCTCAAATTTAAAAAATACAATTATTTAGCCATAATTACAATTAAATATTTATTTCTCAAATTACTATATTTATATTTAAATTCAAAAAAAGTTGAAATTGTATCTTGATCTTAACTTTTTTTATCTTCTTACATTAGTCTAAATTATTTATATTTAATTTCAATTATTTTTTTAAAATTATTAGTTTAAATTATTTATATTTTAGTCTCAAATTTTTCACCTTCTTCCGAATAGGTCCAAATTATGTACATTCAATTCTAAATTATTTTTTCAGTTATCGTATTTATATTTAAGTTTAAAAAAGCTAAAATTGCATTTTAGTCTTAACGTTTTTACCTTCGTACAAATAGATTCAAATTATTTATATTTAATTTTAATTTTTTTTTTCAGATTATTAATCCAAATTATTTATATTTACGTCTATTTTTTTTCTCAAATTATCATATTTATATTTAAGTCAAAAAAAAGCTAAAATTGCATTTGAGTCTTAATTTTTTCATCTCCTTACAAATAGGTCTAAATTATTTATATTTAATTTTAATTTTTTTCTGATTATTAAAGCACTGAATTAATGAATTTTATGTTGTATTTAATGGAAAAAAATCGACTTAATGAATTTTATGTTGTATTTAATGGAATTTTTTTGTCTTATCTTAAATTATATTTTTGTCTTACTTATTTTACTTCTAAAAATAGATTCAAATTATTTATATTTAATTTTATTTTTTTCAGATTACCAGAGCATTGAATTAATAAATTTTATTTTTTATTTTATGAAAATAGATGATTTGAGATCTAGAATAAATAATTTTAGGCCAAATCAGCGCATCGAAAATGGTGAATGCTATATTTTAAACATCGTAACCGATGTTGAGAAAGGCCGAATTGAGATCGAGGCATATTGTATTCGATGTTATGGAGAATACTGAGCTTAAGCATCATGACCGATGTGCAGACAGACCGAAACAGCGGACAGAGTATCGTATTCGATATTATGAGCATACTGTAGCTTAAGCATAGTACCCAATATAAGAAAGAGAGAACCAACGGGATCACGTGCAACGCATAGTAGACTTGCATTTTACTGTTATCAGTATTCGATAAAGTCACACAAGCGTCATGCGGATTGCCTTTTCGTACATGTAATAGGCTAAACATAGTCCGTACTATTGTTATATATATGTGGTATATAATTATAATATACAACGCATAGTTAGTCGAAAGTATTAATAAATAAGCTATTTATATAAAACAAAAATATATACAATTAATACTTGAAAAAATAAGATTGAAATTGGACAATAAATAAATTGTTATTTCTATATTTTCAAGAGTAACTATAAAGTATAAACTATAATTGTAAAAAATATTAGATGACTAATTCAAAAATTATAATATATAATATATTATAATTTAAAAATATATTCTTCTTAGAATTATGATTTTATAAATGTGTTAATATTGTCATTAATTTTTATTATATATGTCCAAAGAAATTAGTCGAATATTAGATAAAAATGACTTTAATATTTACTTTATAAATCAGAGTTGACGAAGAGTAAATTTAATTGAATTAGTATTGCTTAACTCTATTTACTAATTTGCAAGAAATATAATAGAATATCTAATTCTTTTTGTTAGCTAATAAAACTGGTGTAATCTTTATGTCAAATTAAATAGGTCGTAAATGGATGAGATTCATGATAACTCAGATATATATGGATTAGAAAAAATATATGTGTTTCGTTTGATCTTAATTACTCTGTAGGCTTATTTTGGGTTTTGATGTTTAGTTAGTGTGAGCTCATGATGATGATAAATATTATTCTTAATTGTAACAAAAAAATATCAAATTAGATGAATTGTTTGTTATTTTTTAATATAATAACATTGAATAATCAAATAAATAAAAATATAGAAATATACGTACAAAATAAATTATAACTGACATTCTGTCTTTCTCATACAATGTGACACGTTGTGCTGCGCCTGTAGTGCAACGTATAAAAGAATTCAATTCAATTCTAATTTAAAAATTTTAGAGCGGATTTTTCTCAGTTTATTATTAAATTTTATTTAAAATTGATTTAAATTAAATAAAATTGCTTATTATTAATAAATCACGTGCAACGCATGTGACACATACACTGGTATATAATAAAATCAAAAGTTGGAATCCAGAAGATATTATACACCAACTTCATAGAATATGTACTCTTTGACAACTTTTTTTTGTTTCATGGAGACTACTACCACTTTTAAAAATAGATAAATTTCACATAAAATTTAAATTTCTAAAGATATTGAATTATAATATTTTATTTATTTTTTAAATAATTGTATTAAAACTTTTGAGATGACACTCAAATTTCACATAAAATTATAAAAGTAAAATATATCATTTTAATTTTTCCTGCATAATTTTTTTTTATGTGAATCCTTTTTAATTAATTTTATTAAATTTGACAATTAAACTATCATTCTAAAAAATTAAAATACATTTTTAAGTATTATAAGAATGTTTAGATATTTAAAATTGCTATTCAAACCTCAACTTTTATTTTTTTCTCTTTATTTTAATATATAATAGTATTTTTTAATATTTAAATATATATATATATATTTTAAAATATATCAACCTAATTTAATGAAATTTGTCAAAAGAGACCAATGTGGAAAACATTAGAGATCCAGACAGTATGTTTGTGTTTCTATAGACTTGTGTGAAACTGAAGGCCTATTTGAGGGGCCTGAATGAAATTATCTCTTTTTAAAATTATAAAATTTTTAAATATTTATCCGTATCTAAGTTGAAATTATTAATTATTTAGTTTAACATTATTATATTAAAAGATGATAATAAAATATCAATTCAATCTCACTTTTCTTAATTATAACTAAGATAACATCCTAACTTAAATTAATATCTAGATATCATTTTAGAGTGATAATTTTATAATTTTTTAAAATTTTATCTAAACATATCGTCAAATTAATATTATCTAAATATATCATCAAACTAATGTAATCTAAACATGCCATTAAACTAAACACTCAAATTTCTTTAAAAAGCTTCGCATTTGATTTAATATTATATTGATATTATATAATATAATATAGATATCCAGTGGCGGAGCCACATGGGAATCAGGGGTGCAATTGCACCGTCTAATTTTTTTTTCTTAAATTAAACACCTAAATATTTTTTTATTTTAGTCCCGAATTTTGTATAATAAATATCATATCATAAATTGTGATAATAAGTTTTTAAAAAAAATAAATTATTTAGATAACTTATAATTTTAATTTTTTATAAATTATTCAACATATAAATTATATAAATAGACTTTATACTGGTGAAAACTCATTCAATTTAAAGAATTTATTTACGTATCTTATATTTAAATTAAAAAATTATTATATATCTTTAATAAATAATCAATTAACTGATCATAATTTAGATTTTTAATTCTCTAAATTATTTAATGAATTAACACTTAATTTATTGAATAATCTAGTGTATTAAAATTTTAATTTATGAGCAGCTATTTTATTAGTTAATTATTTGAAGTATGCAACAGAACTCTTAAATCAAAATCTTTTATTTTAAATGAAATATAGTAAGAATTTTAATTTTTTTTTATAATTTAAATAATTTTATATTATTATAATTATATTATAAATAGTTTATTTAACCCCCTAGTTTGAGGTCTTGACTCCGCCATTGTAGATATCATGACATTCATATATTTACAATTTTTAAAAAAATTATCTATATATATCATTAAATTAAGGGGGCGTTTGGTTTAGTGTTATCTCAATGTTATATTATGTTATCTTTAGAAAGTAATTATTTTGTTTAATAACATCTTTAAATAATATTATAATTAATTACAAAAATGCCATTACATGCTGACATTTAGATGTCACCCCAAATCGGACGACATCTCAAGATAACACTGTCAATTTATTATTATAATATCAATAACTTCTAACTAAACAAAAATAATTTAGATAGCATTGATATTTTCTAAAATCATATCATTGAACCAAACAAATGTCCATTGATGAATAACAATGACATCTAAATAATATTGACATTGAGATAACACTGAACCAAACGCCCCCTAAACTAAATGTCTCATAAATAACATGATATAATATTACAATGGCATTAAGTCAGATACTCGCTTGAGATAATGGCAAGCCAACAATTTAAAAATAATAGATAACATCGACATAGTAGTGTTATACATCCAATCAGTTGAGCTCTAGAATCATGCTTTTTAGGGCTCATTTTTTAGCTCAAATCAATTTCTTTGCCCTCAAATTGAACATTCTAAAAGAAAATTATTCAAAATGTGGGGGCACAGATGCCAGCAGACAGACAATTAATGGTCAACAAAGTTATAACATGCATTAATGGTGCTTAAAACCCAAAGAAGCACTCTTTATTAAGAGCTCATTACATTCATAATTTAACATATTATCTCCATTCATCCATACATAATCATGACAATATAAACATTAAAAAAAAAAAAAAGTAATAATAATAATAATAATAAAAGTTGGAAGTAGTGAGCAAAAAGATGGCTGATCTGCATCTTCCTCCTTCACACACAGAGAGCATAACTCAGAGCTGAGACAAAACACTGATCATACACTCACGTGCCTTGCACATGGCTTGAAGAGGCTTAGCTTTGGGCATGGTGATGCCTCCCCCCTCCTCCATATCCACTTCATCTTCTCCAACTCTCCTCCATTCAAAGCACTGAATCAAAGTTCCTAGAACCAATCCGACCTCCCTCGTGGCCAACCCTTCTCCAGGGCACCTCCTCCTCCCCATCCCGAACGGCAGCATCATCTTCGTCGTCGTCGTCGTCGTCGTCTTCCCGGCTTCCAGAAACCTTTCTGGGACAAACTTTGTCGGCTCAGGCCAGATTGTGGGGTCCCGGTGAATAACATAAGCATTGACTAGGAGCATTGTCTCACGAGGTATATCGTAGCCGCCAACTCTACAATCCTCCATCGATTGGTGTGGGATGAGGAGAGGCGCGACGGGGTAGAGACGAAGGGTTTCGGTTAGGATGCAATGGATGTATGGGAGCTTGGTAAGATCAGATTCTTCGATCAAGCGGCCATTACCGACTATTTCGTCTATTTCCTCCCTCGCCTTCTCAAGCTTCTCAGGGTTGTTGAGGAGGAGGGACATGGCCCATTCGCTCGTGTGCGATGAAGTATCTGTGCCGGCGGATAACAAGCTCTGAAAAGGACCAATATGTAATTGCGTTTTAAATTGGGACCAATTTTTAAACTTTTCTTTGCAGTAAAAGCAAAAAAACAAACTGTATTAATGAAAGTATAAAAAGAATATGTACTAAATTTTAAATTTAAAAATTGCTAAAGGTAATCAAGGTATGTCAAATGAAGCATAAATTTTATCTTTTCAAAGGACTTGATAATAATATTTGATGATAAATGTCAAAATGAACTCAATAGAAATGTGAGAATAATTATAAGGACCTAATTGAAGAATTTAAAAAAAAAATATGAACCAATTTTTAAAGCACCTCAAACAATTGGGACTCGTAAGTAACTTGCAGGAATTTATGTGAAGAAAATACAATTCACATAACAAATACTATAATCATATAACTATATTGTCCCAGAAAAATATAAATAATAGTAAAAGTCCATTGTATCCATTATACTACGTTAAATTGCAATAACCTCAACAAAAGAAATTATTAATTGGGAATATACTTTTGATCTTACTTTTCATAAATAATATAAATAATGCAAAAAAAGTTATTTTTAGTTTGGATATTATATTAAGTGAATACCTCAATATCAAAAAAAAAAAAAAATTTAACTTACAAATAAATACCACACTTCAACAACATGACACTGAAACAAATTTTCTTCAAATACTCTTTTACTTCAATGTTAATAAAATAACAACAATAAACCAAACTTTTATCCCAGTAAGTAAGATCAGCATCAATATTAATAAAAAAAATAAAATAAAATAATAAAGTCTGACTAGTTCGATGAAAAAGATAAGATCAGGAGAAAAGTCATTGAGAATGTATGCTTGACAGACTATTTTTTGGCTGTATAGGTTTAGTTATCTTGAATTTAAAGCTGCTCAACTTGATGGTGATGGTTATGTTTTTGGGTAGTATGCTAATGTGCTGAACATATTGTCAACACATTTTTGTTGTGACAATTGGTATATGAAGGGGGCGTTGAGTCGTCGCACAAGTCCTTAAAAAGAAGGGTAAAGATTCGGGTGTGTTGTTTCATGCAATTTATGATTCGTTTTATAAGATTTCCTATTGGTTTGCATTCATCTTTTAATGTCTTCGAAGATGTCAAAGTTTCCCGTTATTACAAAGAAAAAAAAAAAAGAGCAAAGAACAGGTTGATCCCAAGAAATCACCATATAGAGTACAGACATGGCATCCTATCAGAGAAAATATATATGCAGACTGAAAACTAGTGAAGATAACCCTCAAAGTGGAAGATGTTTTATAAGAGACCAACTACCCTTTTTTCATGTTTTGTAAGAAAGAATTTATAAGAATTTTTAAATATTTTGGTTATATTCTAACAAAAGTGCCTCCAAATGCACTTAGGTTTTATACTCTTTTAAGAGCTCCTTAGGGGTCTATGAAATGAAAGACCCTAAACCCACTTGGAGGGTTGCTAGTGTTGAAAGGGATGAGTGCTCAAGTTTTTTTGAGCATGCTGAATCTTTGTTTGCCAATTTGCGATGCAAATTCTTCCTCATAAAGAGGATAGTACGTATATGATGAGAATTATCATTTCAAACTAGAGGATAGTAATGATCGTTTGACTATAATCATAATGCTTTGCATTCCAAAGTGCAAAGAAATATAGCCACAATTTGATAGACATCGACAAGGATATCTAAGTTCATAAAAAGAAGCTGTTAATCATTGATCTTTCAATTTATGGTAGCCTTTTTAGCACTACTTTCTTATGTTGGTGCCTTTGCAGTACAAAGTGCAGAGAAATATGGCCACAGTTTGATAGGCATTGATGAGGATATCTGAGTTCAAGAAAAAGTTTTTTGTCATTAATCTTTCAATTTATAGTATAGGAGGGAGTTCTCAATGAAAAGAAGAAAAAAAAAATTAAAGAACAAAAAGGTTCCTCAAGGAGAAGACAAACTTCTATGACTTGACCAGCCATAGAATTAGGCAACAAAAGCTGGAAGTGTTTAGCTTCTTAAAAGGGATTGCGCCAAAGAGTGCTATACAAAATCTCAATCCAAAGAATGCATTGGAGGAATCCAAAGAGCCTTCAAAGGTGCCTTCTTCGACATGAATCGGAGCAGACACTACTTTTTTTTTTTTGGGTTTTTACCCGTATGACACAAAAAACTTCAATATTTACTTATTAGACACCCTAAAGTTAAATATTACATGACACACACTTATTTATTTTAATTTTACAACCAACACACCCTAGTTAAGAAATCTTTATATTTTATTTAAGTAAATCATACTTAAGTTATGTTTTAACTTAAATAACGTTCATAGGAACAAAATCTAACCCTTTTTGTATCTTAAATTAAATCTAATCGTTAAGATGAGCATCTAACGATTAGATTTAAAATATTCTATATAAATAATAGATTTAAATAATTTTTAACATGTAAGATTTAAGTTAAGGTGCACCGAGAGTTAGATTATATTCCTATGAACTTTATTTAAGTTAAAACATAACTTAAGTATGGTTTACTTAAATAAAATGTAAGGATTTTTTAATTAGGGTGTGTTGGTTGTAAAATTAAAATAAATAAGTGTGTGTCATGTAATATTTAACTTTAGGGTGTCTAATAAGTAAATATTAAAATTTTTTGTGTCATACGGGTAAAAAACTCTTTTTTTTTTTTGGTTTAAAAGATGAACTTCATGCTGCTTCAACCCATGCAGCAAGTGAAGATGAAAAAGTTACAAGCTCTCTTTAAGAAGGTTGTAATGTATATTTTTCCCTTTTTTAAGAAAAAACATGAGAATTCATGTAATGTAATGAACGATTTTTTTAATGAAGTATCAAATTCTTGTTTGAAATATTTTTTAGAACCATAGATGAATAGTTTTTGAAGAAGCTGCTATTGGTGAAGCCGATCGTCAACAAAGTGATTTATAACTAAAGCAATTCTTCGACGAAGTGGCCTATTGATAGCGCTTATGACTATGATTATTCTATTGGATGATGTAAAAAATAAGGTGTACCACAAGAAAAAAAAGGTTTTGTTGGTTTGAGTGCATCGTTTCGCCAGGAGCTTTTAGGAAGAAATGGTGAGCATTGTGTATGTAGAGATAGGTTCTATAACATACGCCTCGACCAAACTTACATTATGAAGTTTGAGAGCAACGTTACCACCAAAACCATTGATTTTGGAAATACGGCTTAGAACAAATTTCAGTAGCATATTTTCAGGGGAAGTAATCACCAAGATTTTGTCAGGCGAATGCATCATCAAAATAATTTATCAATAAAAATACTTATCGATGAGAAACAGTAATCGAAGAAATTATTAATTTGGCTTTCAAATGTGCTTGTGAACTTTCTGGAGGAAATGTTTATACGACAGTGAACATGCAATGGTTTTTACAATGACATGGGTGTTATAAGCAGAACTTCTTAAGTTCATTGCCTATATGTGCAAAGTTATGGTTCTCTCAGCATCCACAAAACTTGGATGCCTATTTAGCACCTTAAGGATGCTCAACAGTCCACATCATAATTGCTTCATTAAGGTGTTTTGTTAGTTCCACTCGTGGCATTATGATAGTCTTGTATTTTGAAGTTTGATAATGATTCTAGGTTTAAGAGTGATATACTATTTCTCTAATTGATTATGCAAGCTTGAATTTTGTCAATCTAAGATAATTCCATGAAATCTTGAAGTTCTAATGAAGCAAGTAAAGAAAATGAGTTAAAGAGTTAGAGGATAAGATAAAGTGCAAGAACCATCACTGGCAAGAATATATTGAAGCATCGAAGTGTCTAAGGTCGGTGGCAGTCTGTGAAAAACCCCAAATTCAAGAAAAAATCATGGCTACACCAGGGAAAATTTTCACTATTCTTCAAAGGATCTCCAGAAAGAATACACAGATCTCACAATCTCACACTCTCAAATCCTAAAATAGTCTACATTGATCAGAACTTAATTAAGATTGGACAAAAACCTCTTAACAAATATTGAAACAAACACAAGAATCTTCATAACAAATGTCCGTTGTGCTAAGTATTTCCAAGTAAGATATGTACTTTATAGTTCCTAATCTTTATGTGATAAAAGATCTAAACTCCACACTCCCATCATAAGCAAAATCAGAGTGACCACACCTTATTTGTGAAATAAAGAGCTTCAAGGGGAGTGACTACACTCTTGGATTATTTGGATGATATCATTGTTACGGGTAACGATGAACAAGTGAAGAAGACTCTCCTGTTTGGTTAGAGGCCATTTCTGGCCATAATCATAGCCAAAATGGCCTCCAATTATGTTATTAAATTTTTTTTTCATTGTTCATCCTCAATACATAAACTTCGATATAAAAAATTCACTTAAAATTACATTCTACGTAATTTTTAATATATTATACTTAATTATTTATTATTATTTTTTTAATAAAATAGTTGGAGGCTATTTTGGCCATGACTTGGCCTCCAACCAAACAGTAAGGGAACGCTTGGTGATAGATTTGAAATCAAGGATCTTGAAAAACTAAAGTACTTCCTAGGAATAGAGAGGTAGCTAGACCTAATGAAGGCTTTTTGTCTCTTAACAAAATATATCTTGGACCTTCCTAACCAGACTGGTCAAATTAAGTGCAAGCCTGTTGACACATTGATTAAATTTGATCACAAACTAGGAGATGCTATGAAAGATGAATCAATTGATCGAGGTATGTAACAAAGACTTATTGGCAGATTGATCTTTCACATACTTGAACGGATATTATCTATACAGTTTATTGAATTCTTCAGTATTTAAAGGTGAATTTGGGAAGAGGTATTATGTTCAAGAAAAACGGGAAGATAGGAATTGAAGTTTATGCAGATTCTATGGTGGATAAGAGATTAGCATTTGAGTACTGTACTTTTGTAGGTGGGAATCCAGCAGCTTGGTGGAGCAAGAAACAACCACTAGTTGCAAGATCAAGCGTAGAACTCACTTTAGGTCGAGACATTGGGAATATGCGAACTACTTCAGCTCAAGATCATCCTGGATGACCTGAAAGTTGTATGGGAAGGTCCTAAGAAACTCTACTGGGACAAACTTCAGCTATGAGCATCACTTATAATCTAGTTCAATACAATCAGACCAACATGTTGAAGTGATCAATACTTTATCAAAGAAAAGCTCAAGAGCAGCTTGATCTACACACGATATGTGCATGTGTAAGACAATCGGCAGATATTCTCACCAAAGAATTGTCAAGTCTGGCATTAAACCATACGAACATTGCTTCTATAGAAAATTGTGACAAACAATTGATATTTCGATAGCCCGAACTGTACAGGGCACAAGTACTCTCCAACTCAAATCGCTTCACATGATTGTGTGGGTCTTGTCTTTCCGTTATAGTCATTTAGCTTTGGAATTTTGAAATTGACTTCCAAAACATGGTGTTTGTTGCAGTCACAAAAGAGGAAAGGTGGAGTGGGATAATAAACGGGATAAGAATTACTTTTCCATTTATAATTTAAATGACTCCTATTTAATTCCCGACAAGATGGGTTACTGAAGGTGCAGGAGCTACTGGTGGGATAGATTGAGTGGTACCTGACATTGAGGCCACAATTGCCTATAAATAGGGCTGCTTATTGGACCGGTTCAACTCGAAACCGGTCCAGTAAGAACCGGTTCGGTCCAGAACTGGTTGAACCGGACCGGTACCAATCGGTTCCGGGCCACAAAACCGGTCCGGACAGGTTCTGCATGTGCAGAACCGGTTATCCGGTTCGAAACCGGACCGGTTCCGGTTCACCGAATAGCAATTTGGAGAGACCTGAATATGTCGCTATTTGTAAAATTTATAAAAATTAATATTCATACAAACAAGGTGGTACCGGTGGTGGGACTGGTAAATTTAAGAAACACCTAGTTAGATTTCATAAGTTTGATAAAAAAACTTGTCAACCTACTACTATAGAGCCAACCCAAACACAACTCAATCCACAGAATGGATCTATGCCGTGGGCTTTTAGAAATGATAAAGCACGTCGAGGTTTAGTTCGATTTGTAGTACGGACCAAACAACCATTTACTATATGTGAAAAAGAAAGATTTTTAGAATATATTGTTCAATATTTACAGCCTCAATATACCAGTATTTCTAGGCATACACTTAAAAAAGATTGTATGTCAATGTACGAAGAATATAGGAAATCTCTTATTCAATACCCAGTAATATTAGTTATAGGGTTAGTTTAACATCCGATATTTAGACTAGTATTAGTGGCGCGAGTTATTTAGTTGGTACTTGTCATTGGATCGATAGACAATGGGGAATGCAGAAACATCTATTATCTTTAGATGTATTAGATGAGGCACATACGGGTTCAACAATTTTTTCTTACATTCGCAATATTTGTAAAATTTATGGTATAAAAAATAAAATTTTTAGTATTACTTTGAATAATGCCTCGAAAAATAATTCTGCAAATAATTTTTTACAGCAATTTTTAAGGCCTCCGCTTTATGGTTCTCTTTTTCGTGTTACATGTGCATGTCATATCATTAATTTATGTGTTTTTAGTGCTTTTAATTTCGAACATTTAATTATCGATAAATTTAAGCATGTTGCAAAATGAATTCGTTTAAATTCAAATGTTAGGCGTGAATGGAAACGTATTTGCGTAAGTGTCAAAATAAATTGTGTAAAATTTTCATTACCTGTAGAAATTAGATGAAATTCACTTTATCGTTTATTCGAATCCCTTTTATCGTACGAAAATTTGCTAATCAATTACGTTTTTATGATTGATTTTTTTTAAAAAAAATTTGAATTATTGTTTATTTTTAAGGAGTCTACTGAAAGTTTTTCAGATTATTATTATCCAAACTTACTTATTTTTCTGCCTTATGTTTTTTAAATGACATGTGGCTCCAGTGTTGTACCATAGCCATACACGTGGCGCTTGGCTACTAACCTGATTATTATTTTTTACAGATTCCTAACCTTGTCCACGATGTTTGGGTTACAGCTCACAAACGTCGTCCACGATGTTTCCAGCTCTCTCAGCCACATCGGGCACGACGTTTTTCCCAGCTCTCCCTAAACATCGATGACGATGTTTTTCAACTACACCTATCGCTGTCAGTGTGCTCTGACCGTGTCGTTTCCCGTACAAGACACTTTTTCAGACACGCAAATCAAGGACCCGCATGCTTCAGCCATCACGGATCCCTAGAAGAAATTCCAAGATCAGGGGGAGAAGCTTTCCATCCGCTACTTCCATCATAGATAAATTTCAACTTTAAAATTTAACTATATTTCATATTTATTATAATTCTAAATAATAGAATAACTTTATTTCATATTATAATGTTAAAATAATTTTTTTCTCTCAACTAAATAAGGCTACAGGGCTTGTTACGAGAGATGTGTGTATGTATATATTATATTTGTTTGTAAGGTTAAATTTAATGGTTAAAATTAAATTTAGATATAGATATTTTTTTATTGAAAGTTGTGAATGATGTGAAATAAAGTTATTTATTATGTTGGGATATGTATAAGATGTGAAATAAAATTAATTTTTAATATTAAATTTTATGTGTGATGTGATATATCAGGTTAAAATTAAATTAGATTAATTTTTAACTTGGAAATAAATGGACCTAATAGATATAATTTTTTTAAAAAGTATCGTAGTGCAATTTGCATTAAAAAATATTATAGGACAATTATTGAGATATTTTAATAAAAGGAGATATGAATAGACTTTTTGCGAAGAATCTGAGCCACATACCTCGACAATAGCTTTAATGAAACGGTCAGTATACTGATCGGGCTGCTCCTGCTGCAGCGCCAGTAGTGCGTCCATCATCGTTCTGTGGGTCCTATCCCTCTTCTCGTCTCCTTCCTCCGCTTCTCTCATCTTCCTCCTCCGCTCCTCCACCAGATTCTGGACCACCTCGTCCCTGTACTGGTGAACCCTAGCCAGCAAACCGCTCACCCTCCGCCGGGCGAACCAGCCAATTGCCCCAGGCAGAAAGTCGCCGACGTTCGACGCGCCAGCGACGGAGAACGACGCCTCCACCGCCTCCCTGAACCCCCGAGCCTCCTCCTCTCCGTCCTCCAACCCGTAGTACCTCTTCCCCACGATCATCGCCATCATCACGTTCATCGCCAGCCCGAAAAGCCGCTGCGGGAGCTCTACCGTCGCGAACCCCCCGTCGCGGGACGAGTCAGCGAAGAGGGCCCGGGCCAGGGCCCGGGTCTCGTGGGCCCGGACGTCGGAGAAGAAGGTGAGGCGGTGGCCGGAGAGGGCCTCGACGGTGGCGATGCGGCGCATCTCGCGCCAGTGGGGGCCGTGGACGGAGGTGGGGATGGTGCTGTGGTTGTAGGAGGAGAAGCGGGAGGAGGGGAGGCGGGGGCGGCCGGCGAACACGAGGTCGTTGGTGGTGAAGCACTCTTCGGCGAGTTCGGCGGAGGAGATGGAGAGGACTCGGCGGGTGCCGAAGCGGAGGAGGAGGATGGGGCCGTGGGAGGCGGAGAGGCGGGCGAGCGATTGGTGAAGCGGGCGCTTGATGTAGTGGAGATGCCCGGTGATGGGGCGGGATGGGGGGCTCGGCGGCAGGTTGAGCTTCTTATTCTTCCACTTGCCAGAGATGAGGAGGTTGGCGAGGTAGAGGAGGGAGAGGAAGAGGGCTACGCCGGTGAAGACAGAGGCGCCGTCCATGGCGGTGGAGGAAGAACAGTCTGGCGGGTGAGAGTTTTGGTGAAGTTTTATAGCGTGAGCTTTTAACAGAGACGTGATCATTTCTAATTTTACTTATTTTAAAATAAATAAATAAATAATTGTTATAAAATGATAAAAATATGTATTACGACTCTGACATTGTCCGTTGTACCGTGCACGTAAGGTAATAGTGTTAATAACATCGAAAATCGATAAAAAAATTAAATTAATTTTAAATTAAAATTAAAATTAAGTCGATTTAAATGGGCCGACTAACGAGCTAAAAATTCGGCTCTTTAATAATTTCTAGCCGATTTTTAGCCTAGATAGTTTCGGCTCAATCCAACTCAAAATTAGTTTGAATTAAAATATATTTTATAATATATATATATATATATATATATATATATTATAAGCTGAGTCGATCTCGAGCCGGAACGAGTTGAGCTTACCCGGCTTGAAATCTACTTAAAAAAATTGAGATTTGATTCATTTTAGTGCCGGCTCGAAAATGAATCAAAATTGGCTCAAAGTTGATCGGAATCTACTCGAGGCGGCAAATGGAATCCAATCGAGCTCGAGTCGATCGAGATATGATCAATCCGATTTCGAGCCGGTATTGGCTCGGCTCGAAATCGGTAACAGCCTTACGTGTTGAGTAACATTAATGAATTATTAAAATCATAGATTTAAGATCGGGTTGAATTAAATTTGGATTTGATTCGAAATCGATCCATCGACCCATTTTGTCACCTCAAGTTTTGACTTTCTGCGAGTAACATTAATGAATTATATATTCATAGGATCTAACACCGGACAGGTGTCCCGCGGATTGATCTGGACGGCAGCGATTGCACTGCCGACGCGTGTACGGTTTTGATTTTAACATTTTTACATTTACTGTGTCACATTTTCAATTTTTGACGTTAAATTAAATTTTAGAAAGTATATCTTAAAAATGTGGGATTTTCAATTAAACCGAAACCTACGAGTTTAAAAAAAATTGACTGAAATTAAAATAAAATTAATAAAATTACTGAAACTTAAAATAATGCTCACAATATTAAATTTCACCATTTTTCTCTTTTTCATCCTAATTTCAATTGATTTTAGGCTTATGAGATTTTTAAGTATATATATATACCCACTTTAGCGCGAGGGAAGATATAGAAAAAAAAAAGAAATATAAAATAATACCAAAATGAGAGATTAGCATGAAAAATATATGATGTGAAAAAAATATTGATCATTTTCAGAAGATTTAAAGTCATGTTTGACAAATAATTAGTCAAAATAATATTAAATTTAAAAAAAATTTAAAATATTTTATATCTCATCATATATAATTTAATATTATAAAATTATTTATTTCATATTTTACTTTTTTCTTAATAAATTAGTCAATTCTATATTATATTTAATATAATTTTTAAGGGTAATTTCACTTAGGTCCTTAAGGTTTACACGACTTGTCACGTAGGTTCATAATTTTGAAAACATGCCAGACAAGTTTTCAAAACTTACTGTATAGATCACTGTGGTCCTTAATATTTATAAAAAACTTCCAATATGATCCAATTAAACTTTTCTGTTAAAATAAATCAAAATTTTAATTAAAAAATCATACTTTTTTTAACGTGAAATTACAATTGTACCTCTAGTCCTCGCTGCGACCGGCAGCGCGCAGCCACCAGCGCCCTCAGGCAGATGGCTATGTGCGCCGCATCGCGCGCTTGCATCCGTGGGCCAGCGCCCTGTGCGCGGGCGTCTGCATGCCGGCGACGTTGAGGCGAGGCGCGCACCGGTACCCTGCGCACGAGGTTGCAAGCTGTGGAGACCCGCAAGTGGACGTCGGCGCGGGAGGCGACGCACGCGGCCGCCTGCGTTCTGACGCTGGTGCCTAGCGCTGCCAACCGCCTATGCGCGGACGCCAGCACGGCGGGCAGCAGGAACTATGAAAGTATAAAAAATGGTATTTTCATAATTTTAACAGTGTTTAATGTATACTGTCACAGAAGGACCACAATGAACTATACAATAAGTTTTGAAACTTGTTTGACATGTTTTTAAAATTATAAACCTGGTTAACAAATTGAGTAAACATCATGAGCCTAAGTGGAATTATGTTAAATTTTTAATATAATTAATTTACTGTATTTCTCACCTCACAAATAATTGAAAAAAATTAACAACTTTTTTTTTAATAATCTTATTTTCTTCCAACAAAATTAACATATACAATTTAGAAATATTTTCGCGATCACAATTGAAGTAAGATTTTTAAATTATAGTCCTGAGTTTAGTGTTCTTGGGGACGATGATTTCATATAGTTCTGAAGGAACATTTTTTGACAATGAAAATTTGTGACAGATCACATATTGATTTTTATTAGGGCAATTACACTCAGGTCCCTGAGTTTAATAATTAATAATTCACAGATTAATATTTTTAAAATTATAATATCGGTTCCTGAATTTTAATAAATTATCAAATCAGTTTTTTTATTATTAAAATTTTTAGAATTACCATTTTACTCCTGCCCCTCTCTCCTCCCGATCACGCGCACGCGCGCGGGCCGCGCGGTCGCCAACGGGTCTGGCAGCCGCGCGGCTTGTCCACCAATAACCGCGCGGCTTGTCCACCGGTGGCCGTGCTGCCCGCGCGCATGCGCAGGATCTGGAGGAGAGAGAGCAGCCCTCTCTCTCTCCTCCAGATCCCGCGCACACCCGCGGGCTGCGCGGCTGCCCGTGGACACGCCGCGCGGCCCGCGCGCATTCAAACGATCAATTGTTTACACTTCAACTCTATTTCTACGATACAGAAAATGAAATTACAAATCGATCACAAAGAAGTATGCACCTAAAGGAAGAAAATATATCATTGTTGATTCGCTTGTTGTCCAATAATCCATACTCAATATTTTTTTGAATTTTGAAAGACATTGAAGCAAAAGAGCAGAAGCAAATTATTCTCATAACACATATGGGACTCGATCAATGAGTTTATAATATTCCTACAAGCAGTCAAGTAGCTGGAATATTAGTCGAGCAAACAATTGATCCTCCAACAGAAGGTCCCCATATAATTGTGCAAAGTTTGTCAAGCCAATTATATAGGATTCAACATTTCTATGGATGCTATGATCAATTACAATATCCTCCTTTTTAATAACTCACGTGCAACGCACATGTATTTCACTAGTTTGATTTAAATTTTATAATTATTTTAGTGTGAATCCAATTCATTGACAGGCCTACCTAATTGCAACAAAACAAACTAAATTTATATAATGTACCACAATATATAATAATCAACTAAAAAAGATATGTGGCAAGAGAGTTTAAAATTAAAAATAGTTACTTCAGATTTAAATCGCCAGGAAGATGAGGATCCAAATATCTTATCTAAACTCTTATTTCCTTGGAAGTTTACAATTAATTTGATTTAATTTTAAATTGATATATCACATCACACATAAAATTTAATATAAAAATTAATTTTATTTCATATTTTATATAAATTATTAAAATAATAACTAATTTATTTTATATTATTTACAATTTTTAATAAAAAAATATTTTTATTTAAATTTAATTTTAAATTTATTAAAATTAAATGTTACAAACAAACGATCCCTTAAATGATAAATTTTTTATTTTAAAATTCTAATGAAGGGGATAGCCCTCCATGTGTCGCAATGGAGAGAAACCAATGACCCAATCTCTTTTAATGATTGTATCCTTATATTTTTCTAGTGTATAATTAATTGATTAAATTAATATAATTTAATTAAATTATAATTAACTCCATCGTTCATATCTTTCACTCAAGACTGTGGTCTATTTATTTAAATGCATCATTTATTTCATTTCAATTGCATTTGTATTGATATTATAAAAAAAATCCACTTGCATTGAAAATTTCATATAAGTTATCAATTAAAACAAAAAATGACTTGTGACAATCGAATGAAAAAAAAATAAAAATTGGGGTAAATCGCATGCTGATTTTTAATGTAATATTTTGCACGGTGATGCATGAAATTTGAATGATTTGAGTTTGTGTAATTTCTAAACTTTCAAATATTATTTTTGTTTGATTAATCATCGATTCGTCTTCTGACAATTGGCGATGGCTGTAAATATTACAATAAAAATAAAATATTTACCTACTAATTAGTAGTAATATTTTTATTTAATAGACTAAGAATTTTTTTAAGAATATTATCACTCTTTCATTATAGCTGTATACCATTAATTTTTGAGTTCATTAAGTCTTAATATTTATTATTTATTTAATTTAATGTCATTACAGTAAACGATGTCAATAGCATGTATTTCAATCTAAATCAGTTCTATTCATCAAAGTTTAAGGTGAGCTAGCTTTCAAGGATATCATTTTAAAATAGCAACTTTAAATATTTTTATAATATTATTTAAATGATTAATTACTTAAAGGTATATATAATTGACTCCTAATTATGCTTTGATCGTAGTTTTTATAAAAAATTTTTGATAAATCTCTGCACTTTAACTAATACTATAAATAAAGTTTCTCTGTAGTTATTATTAATAAATCTTTAATTTTATTCTTAATACTTTTTCGAATTTTTAAAAATATGTTATTACATTTTTTCTTATCACTCTTTCACTTGTCACCACTATGGCTTCGCCACAGCCGCCTCATCGTCATCGCTGCCTTGTCACCATCACCAATCACCATCCTGCTCCTAAGGAGAGAGAGAGAGAGAGGGGGCAAAAGGAGGGAGGCTGGTACGGTGCGCCCGCCCTCTTCGAGCAAGAGAGAGGGGGAGGCGTGAATGCAGCTCACCTTCTCCTGCCTGCTTCGAGAAGAGAGAGAGAGAGAGAGTATACAATAGGGGTAATTAAAATTTTGAAAATTTAAATATAATATTCTTTAGATGTTGATGTATATATAGTTGATTTGAAACTTTTGGTAATAATTATAATCTATAAAGACTCTTATTATTATAAAATTTTCAAAAAAGGACCATTAATAATTTTTTTAAAAATTATGGATTCAAATATAATTAGTGATTATAAGAACATATGAGAAACTTTTGTGATGAACTATTATTTAAAAATAGAGGCATATTTAACTGCATGCTATACAAACTTTTTAAAATTACGCCACACATTTCTTCATAAAATTTACACTATGGATTGTGAAAAAAGTGTATGTGGTGTAATATCATCGTACTAAAATAATCACCTTTTTTTAAAATAATTGCATGCAATGACATTGAGGCTGCATTTGGGAAAGCTTTTTAGTATTAAAAAGTGCTTTTTTATATAGCTAAAATATAAAAGTTGTGTTTGGTAAAATAGCTATTTAACCATTTTTAGCTATTAAAAAGCTAAAAAATAGCTGTAGAGAAAAGCTAAAAAATAGCTTTTTGAAAAAGTGATTGTGCTCTAATTAATTATGAACAAAAATGCCCTTAACATTATTTATCTCCTCTGACCGAATGCATCTTCTTAATCTTTCTCGTCATTTTCTTCCTCACGTCTCTTTATTAAACCAAATATGCAATTTACGTAATTTTCATATTTTCATATTTTTTTATAAGAATGTATTAAATGATATTATTAATATAATAAAATAAAAATATACATATTTATATATGTAGATATAATATAAAATAAATAAAATTTATTTTAAAAATTTATAAGTAATATGCAAATAAACTATAAAATAATATAAAATATATTATAAAATTAATGACACATAAATTTAATTATTTAATAGAATGAGTTAATTATTATATATTTATAGAATATATGTATTAAAAAGTATTTAAATTATGTCTAATTTAGTCAAAAATAAAAATATTTTAGACAACACAGCAGTTTAACCAAACAGTTCTGTTTTTGATGGCAGCTTTTAACAGTAGTTTACGAAACGTATAAAACAGCTTAATTTATTCAACAGAACTTTTTTATACCGTTATACAGTATAACACTTTTTTATACAACACAACAATGCCAAACAAAGCCTGAATGAAACACACACTTAATTAAATATCATGACCCAAACATCATAATTATAATAATATTTCATTTTTATTCTCAACAACATTATACGATATTAATATTGTAGATGATGATACAGATTATATATATCAAAGCTGAGATAAAGCAGTGATCATGCATGCACGTGGCTTGCACGTGGCTCGAAGAGGATGAGCCCTGGGCATGGTGAGGCCGGAGCCCTCCTCCATGCTGACTTCATCTTCCCCAACTCTCCTCCACTCAAAGCACTGAATCAAAACTCCCAGAACCAATCCCATCTCCCTCACCGCCAGCGCCTCCCCCGGGCACCTCCTCCTTCCCATCCCAAACGGCAGCATTCCCTTCTTTGCATCCGCCTTCCCCTCCTCAAACCTCTCCGGAAGAAACTCCGTCGGCTCCGGCCAGATCTTTGGGTCTCTGTGAATCACGTAGGAGCTGACGAGGATCATCGTCCCGCGAGGAACGTCGAAGCCTCCGAGCTTGAAGTTATCCATTGAGTGGTGGGGGAGGAGGAGGGGCGCTACAGGGTGGCGGCGAAGGGTTTCGTTGATGATGCAGTGAAGGTATGGAAGGCTGGGGAGATCGGATTCCTGGAGAAGGCGGCCGTGGCCGATTCGATCGTCGATCTCCTCCTTTGCCTTCTCCATCTTGTCTGGGCTGTTTAGCAAGGCAGACATTGCCCATTCCACCGTGTTCGACGTTGTGTCTGTGCCGGCTGCTAGCAAGCTCTGAAGAGAAGAAGAAGAAGAAGAAGTTTGTTCATGTCCAAATTAGATAAAATATTTTTTTTTTTTAAAAATAATTTATATCATTTTTAATATATTAATTAATTTTATTTAATATTTTTACAATTAATTAAATTTATTTCTCATTATATATATGCATTAATATTTTTTGATAAAATAATTGAAAAAATTCTCATCTCCAACTTGAGCATAAATCAAATAAAAGTAAAAATCAAACAACATTCAATTTAGTTATATAGTTTATACCATAATAGATTAGAGGCAATTACATATATAATACTATATTTTAGTATATATTATAGATTTTATATTTAATTCTAAAAAATTACAAAACTTATAATCAACTAATTCAATTATGAATTATATAATCTACTCACTATATTTTCTTATCGCAATTACAAAATTACTTTTAGAAGTAGAAATAAGCTTCAAATCCTGACCATTAATTTGAATGAGGTGAAAATCTGGACATTCAAAATAATAAAAATATATAAATATTTAGAATGAATTGATGGTGATTCGAAAGATAATAAAAGCTAAGGTTGTTAATTTGGCTTGAAAATTGAATCGATTCACTCCATTGTTATTTAATCTTAATATTTGATCAAAGATCTAGTTCAAGATTGATTTTCCGTTACTAAAATAATTGTCTAAATATATTCATTCAAAAAAATTGTCTAAATATGTAAAATAATGGGCTAATTCATGAATTTTTGAGTAAAAATTACGCATTTGGAGGTGGCTCGAATTGAATTCTAGCTGGTTCGAGCTCGATTATGCTCGACTCGAGCCTGCTAGAAATTCAGCTGACTCAATTAACGATTCAATCTTAAGGAGCCGTTAATTTTTTATTCGATCTAATTAATCTTGAGCAGATACTAGCTCGGCTTGAAATCTAATTGTTAGGGCATCATACAGCAAACAGACCTATAAATAGAATATTATATTTTAACCACAAAAGCTTACGAATAATGATCAAGATGAGTAAAGTATAATTTGTAATAGAAGCTTGCTCGAGTTTTATAATTTTTGATGATTTGATGTAAAATTAGCAATTTTTATTAAATATGGTGTTGTACACATAATTTTCCTAATAAATTAATGGTTAAGTGAATAGCATTTTAAGTCTCTTTTTTTCTTTTATGTGCATATAAGTTTCGCCTAAAATATTGCTATAAAAAAATAGTTAATGTTTATAATAGAAATAATTTCTATAATTATCAAAAAGATATTTACAAATTTCTTAACTCAAATGAACTAATTTATTTAATTCGAAAATTAGAGGGACACAAATCATATTTACCTTAAATTAACTAATATATCTATGTCATATATTGTGGACAATGAATGAAACAAATGAATAAATTTATTATTTTGAATTTGTTTTATTAAGATTTATATATAACTTGAAAAGATTAGACTAATTTGAAATGGAGCAAAAAAATTCAAGTATTTTTAAAAAATGTTTTCTTTTACTCATCCGAATTCAACTCAAATTTTGAGTGTATAATTGGCAAAAATATATTTTAAATATTAAAATTATTATAACAAATAATGATATTAATACTTAAACATATACATAAATATAAATAAATTATTTTTTTTATAAGCAGGAAAAATATATATTAATTACCTTAAATATATTATATAAAAGTGTATTATTTTATTTAAAAATTACGGGTTTAACAATTGTGAGTCGAGTTTAAGTTGTGACAATCCCATTTTGAACAAGCCGATTTCGAATCATGAGAAATTAGAGTTGATCTCAAGTTTCAAGCAAAATTTATATCCCTAGTCAATCAACCTAGTTGACATTTTATTGAGATCTTTAATGATCTAATTTTGAGAAGATCAATATGGACACAAAATTAAATTAAATTTTTTTAATTTAATCTTAGGGGGCATTTGTTTCGTTATTATCTTAGTGTTATGTTATATAATCTAAATATCATGACATCTAGATATCATCTTTTGACTAATAATTTTATAATCTAATAGAAAATTATTTATATATATCATTAAATCAAACAATTGTCTTCTCCAGATAACATAACATAACATCAAGATAATATTGAACCAAATGCCCCTTTAGTGTTATGTCATGTTATGTAAAAAAAATAATTATTTGATTTTATGATATTTTTTAAATAAATTTCTATAAAATTATAGAATTATTAATTAAAAAATAATATTTAAATAGCATGACATTTAAATTACATAACATAACATCAAAAAAATAATAAACCAAACGCCCCTTTAATCTATTCTATAATTGTAGTGATGAAAATTTAATCAAAGCTAAGCCTAACTGATTGATGATAGATTCAATTTCGATCTCAAATCTTAATTTATTGTGTTGGGGGCGAGGACCATAATAGACCTATTTGGCGTGAGGACCAAAATAATATTAATTTAAAATAATAATAAATAAATAAAAATTTTTAATCATTCCACGTAAATTCTAATATAAAAAACATAATTTTACTTCATATACTCAATAATTTTTAATAAAAATATCAATTTTATTTCGCATCCTAGACCAAAATATTGAAATCAAGTATTTTAATCTAAGATGTGATATAAAGTTAATATTTTTATTAAAAAATATTTATTGAGTATATGAAGTAAAATAATTTTTTTATATTAAAATTTATGTAGAATAATTGAAAAAAAATTATTTGTTATTATTGTTGTTGTTTTTTAAACTAATACTATTTCGGTCTTGATTTTGGTTTTCGCGTCAAACAAAAATAAAAGCTCTAAATTAATGAAAACTAAAAAAGAAGGTGATTTGTGGATAGTTTTTGTTATCATCATTGTTTTTCTCAAATATTGATCAAATCTCGAGCTAACTCAATTGATTCAATACCTACTCAAACGGATCGAATCAACCTTAATTAATTCGATTAATTCAAAATTTTCTTCAATTTTCGATTGATTTTTCATCTTCAAGCGAAATTAATTTCTGTTTTTAATGCTAATAAAAAAAAATTCTGTTTTTAATGAATTTGAATGAATAGAAATTTGAAGATCAACAGGGATTTTGAGCAACTTACCCAAATCATTGCTTTGATGAATAGATCGGTGTACTTCTTCGGCTGCTCCTCCTGCATCGACAACAGCGCATCCATCACCGTCCGGTGGCTTCTCTTCTCCTTCTCCGCCGGACCGCCGCCCCCCTCCTCCTCCCTCCTCTTCCTTCTGTGCTCCTCAATCAGACGTTGCATGAATTCATCTCTCTGTCGGATGATCTGCGCCAGCCGTCTCTGCAGCCATAGCCGTGAGATCCACCCGATCGCCGGCGGGAGGAAATCTCCTAAGCTGGATACTCCCGCGGTGGCTAAGACCTTCTCCACTGACTCTCGGAACAGCTCTGCATCTGCTTCCCCTGTCTCTGCACCGTAGTATCTCTTCCCGGCGATCATCCGCGTCATCACGTTCATGGCCAGCCCAAACAACCGCGGCCGGAGCTCCACCGCGGCCTCGAAAGCCCCGTCCGCCGACGAGTCGCGGAAGAGACACCGGGCCAGGGCCCGGGCCTCGTCGGTCCTGGCGTTGGAGAAGAAGGAGAGGCGTTGGCCGGACAAGGCTTCGACGGTGGCGACGCGGCGCATCTCGCGCCAGCCGGGGCCGTAGGCGGCGGCGGCGATGGTGGTGTAGTCGTAGGAGGCGATGCTGGTAGTCGGAAGCCCGGGGCGGGTGGCTAAGACGAGGTCGTTGGTGGTGAAGCAATCGTCGGCAAGGTCGGCGGAGGAGACGGAGAGGACGGGGCGGGTGCCGAAGCGGAGGAGAAGGATGGGGCCGTGGGCGGCTGAGAGGCGGGCGAGGGACTGGTGGAGTGGCTTCTTGAGGTGGAGGAGGTGGCCGAGGATGGGAAGGGATGGTGGCGACGGCGGGAGGTTGATCGCCGGCAATCTGGTCTTTCCGGAGGAGAAGCGCTCCTTGATCAGGTGGACGAGAGAAAGGAAGAGAGCCAGTCCGGTGAAGAGGTAGACGGCGTCCATGTTGAAGCTGGAAAGCCTGAAAGGAGGGGTTTTTACAGTTGGGTATAGTTGGGTTCATATATAATTTTAGCCATAATACTTTTTTTTGGCCATTGCCAAACAGAGCTTATATCTGTGTGAAACAAGATTTATAAAGATAATCAATTAAGATATTTATTTATTATTTTATTGTAAGATACTATTAAATTTACGAATTTCATTGATGTCCAATTTAACGAAGTAACTGACGGACTGCCGCTATTTAAACGTAAAATGAATATTAAATAGGAGAGATTTTACGTGAGGGACATTGAATTCATCAACAAATACATTCATTCATCACATACATTTTAGAAATAGTTAAACGCATATCACAGATCTCTCTTATAGTTACATTTTCTATTATAACAATTGCCGATATCCAAGTAAAAGAGTCTTCGTGATAGCGTAATATTTAACTAAATGATAGGTGAAATTGCGTTAAATTTGTGAATGAATTCAATGTCCCTGATGTAAATCCCTCCCTATTAAATAACATGTTGGTAGGGCTGTTATCGATCTGATCTCGGAGTCGACGTCAATACCAGCTTAAATCGAAGAGATCATATTTCGATCGAACCGACCGGTTGATTGTGTCTAGACTTCCTATAAACCTGGCTCAAGTCGTATTTCCCCAATTGACTTGAGCCAGATCCGTATTTATCGGAGCCACCTTGATGAAATCGAATCTCAATAATTTTTTTGCAAGCCAACTAACGCATCAAGAGCCCGGCGTGTCGTAAACTGGACTTCCAGATCCTTGGCCTCGAGATCGAGCTTGGTTCGATATCAAATTATATATATTATGATATTAAAATGTAATTAATTCAAGCCACATTCTGAAGCTGGATCAAGCCCGAACCCGGGCTCAAAATGAGGTCGAAATCATTATCGAGCCAGCTCATTTAGATTGACTCAATTCGATTCAGATCTAAAATCAATCCATATTTTTGATTATCCATTTTTCAATTTAATCCAATATTAATACGCCTGTAGACCCTTCAAATTTAATAGAAATATCTAAAAGTTTATGGATTTAAATCTTTTTTAAGTAAATTCTTGATGATAAACATTGTATTCAACCTCAGAATTTTTTATTTATCCTCATTACAATTTATTTTTAAATAAATTACAAAATATAAATAATAAAATAGTCAATATCTAGAAAATAATGAGATATAACGATAGTAAACGACAGAATATAAAAAACAATATTAAAATCTAAATAATACAAAAAAACAAAATCCCAATATATTAGTAAATAATTATCCTAATTCTACTCATTTAGTTTTATTAGCATGCCCTCTATCTAGTTAATTACGTATCACACTCAAAATATAAATATCAACATACAACTATTTAACTTAAATAATGAGAATCATATAATTTCATAACTCTACTCTCCGACTCAATGCACATAACAAAATATCATCGAATCATCATATATTAAAGATATAAATAAGAAAAAACAAAAAACCTTAAATGTTAGTGACGATCAAAGAAATAGAACGATCTGCACTGAATTGATTTTAGAAACAAATCAGCCACTTTAGCTGTTGGTCATTGAAGGCATGGACGAAAAATAGTGTATCATTAAGAGTTAAAAGATATATTTTTAATAGTTTTCTTAATAGAATTTTTTTTAAATAGATTTTTGATTTTAAGTTTTTAACTCAAGTGTGTGTATGCTAAAATTTTATATAATATTGAGTGTGCATAGCGTTAATTAATTATAAAGAATGGATAGTAAATCATAAATTAAACTTAAATACGTGACATGTAGGTAATTTTCCTTTTAAAAAAAATTTATCAAAAATTTAGGAACAATAGAATGATTTTATGCCATATTTTTAAATTATTTATTAATTATTTTACGTTAGATGAAAAAACAAAAGACCTTTTTTGTTTTTTACTGGGCATTCAAATTTGCAGTTCATTCCTGCAAAATTACTGATTGCTTAAAGTGATAATATCTGTAAATTAATTTTATGTATAATATTTGTAATATTATCTTATTGTATAAAATAAAAAAATTCGCAATTCTTAATTTAGTGTCACGCTTCCTCGAAAATTATTACAATTGTATAATTTATCCCCTTGTATATTATTTTCTTTATGGATTGTTGGCTGACGGACACGATTCTTTTACATGTATTAAAAAAAAGATCGTAAACAATGCCAGAGTTTTGTATTTTATTTTTGGAATGATGTTGAGTTAATGGGCTGACCCAAGCCGGCCTCATTTGATTGAGGGTTTAACTTCTTAAACAAAAAATAAAATATTTTTATTTTATAAATTATAATAAACAAAATAATTAATATTTAATAACTTTGTAAAATGTTGAAATAAAGTTAAATTCTAATATTCGTATTTTGTGTAGTTATAAAATAAAATTAATTTTTATAATTTTAAACTTATATTAAACAAAAAAAAGCTCGGATCAAAACAGCCTAATCTAATAATGCGATGTTGTTATAGTTTATATTTAGGTTGGTGCGTCCTTAGTTTGATTACCGTTTTGAAAAAATGGGTTAATAAAAAAAAAAAAGTTCATACTAAAAAGTTTATTTTATTTAATTAAAAAGTAACTATTTTTTTTTTAATATTTGATACTCAGAAAATTCTAATATTATATAACTGCTCTATTTCACAACATTATGTATTTCTCAAAATAAATTACTCTATTTATTCATATCATAAAATTTTGAATAATTTGTAACTGCACGTTGATCTCAAACGTAGAGATATTTCGCAAAGCTTTGGACTTTAAAAAACTACGTGTGATTTAAGTACTTCATTAGGAGTCACTCAATCCCATTACATTCACTAAAGCATATATACTATACATATTATCTATCATTATAGCCTATATGGTTTTACTCCAATAAAGTGCCTCTTATTTGAGATACACATTATCTACTACTATACAGCTCAGTGATCTCTCTCCACTTTTGATGTGTTGGACATGATTCATATCATCAGTGCTCCATCCTCTCATTCACACCCTCATTAAATTTAGCTATGAAAGCCTTGCTTGGTAGCCATAACTTTGCCTCACTTGATTTCTTTCCCTCTAGGACATCGACCTGATGATCAACTTGAAGTAGCACTTCCCAGAAAAGGTTAGCCCATCCCAGTGCGTACTACACAACGGACGTCACCTCACATTATGTTTTGAGATCATGTTATCTTACTTATACAGCTCAAGATCTCCCTCTCTTTTCGATGTGGGACAATTCATCCATGTGCCTCTCTCACCACACTCATTATTGTGGCTGGAAGCCCTCGCCAGAGGGTCGCACGTTTAACCTCACTGATTCTTTCTCTCTTGGACATCAAACCCAGCGATCACTTTCGCCCTCTTCAGGCACGATGGGACATTACAGGAAAGCAACCTTTTGGGGTGCAAGAACCCTGTGAGGCTGATGATTGAAACAACTTCAATAAATTTTGTTAAAATCAAAAATATTTGCATTCGTATGAATAGTTAGAATATATTTATAAATTGTAAAATTAATAGCAATATTATTCATTTGAGTATAATTTTTATATTTATTATTTCTAATAATATTAAATCAGAATTTATCAATATAATTAATTAAAATATAAATAAGTCCAATTTTATTGCATAATTTCCTCGATGATATTAAATTCAAGGAATTGAAGTGTACTACTCAGGATATATTTTTTCATATGAAATTGTACGGGTGACGTCATCAGCCGGTTAAATAATGTTTTAATGGGCGCGAGACAAAGTATAAAATTACCCAATCTCGAAGGCGCCAAAGTCATAATTAGATATTGATGGCGATCATCTACCGAAAAATATCACTAGTCTCTTTTAAATAGTCAAGAAAAATTAGAGTCAATTAATGGAAGTTTGTTCGTTGTCTATCTTACCGATGAAAAATTCGCTGAAGATATTATTATGAAGAGAAAAAAATGAGATTATATTATATTATATAGTTATAATAGAAGCCATTAAGGGCTGGCTGCGTGGGTGGTCCACGGCATGAGAAGCAAGCAACGGCGGAGAGTTTAGGAAGCTTTTCACGCGGCATCAATGACAGCTAGACCTTAAGCTTGATCGATTCTTTTCCTTTTTCGCACTGCTTTTAGTTCGTTTATTCCGCCTAAGCGTTGTAGTTTTATTTATATTGTTTCTAGCGAACTCTAAGCTTTAGTTTTTCATCTCATTTCAGCAAAAGCAATTTTTATTTTGTAGGCTCCATCTTTGAGCCGTGGTTCAGTTTTTATTTCATTTTATGTTCCAGTTCAAATCTCTACTCAACCGCATTAAATATTTAAATTTGTATATTCGTTATGGCATTCTATCTTCAATACAAATCAATTTGTGAAGAGGACTATGTTCGATTTATTTTCAACCATCCCTGTGGATTCGACCCGTACTCTAGCACTTGCTTCTACAATATTACCGTGGCGCTTGCGGGTTTAACTAGGTTTTCATACCGAACAGTCAAGCCATACTTGGGCTTGGAGTGTATTGAATCTGTTATTTCCTAGAAGTACTCAAGGTCACGTTATTCTTCTTTAAACCTAAAGCAACAAAACTCTACAATTGAGATCACAGGATGTTACAAATTTAGCATACTTTATTTCATCATATTAGTTTTTCTAAAAAGCTATAAAACAATAAATAACATCTTAAACTTTGTTATTGCCCATTAGGTGGATTCAGCTATATAAATTTTTTATTTTTATTACACTAGGTGAGAATTTATTTTCAAATATATATAGATCTTTTTTGATGATTTTGGTCATGTATTATTGCATTCTTTTTCCTCTTCTTTTTATATAAATAAATTTAATAATTTTTAACTCTCTTCACTGTAGTTTTTATTTGATCTATAAATTTATATATCTAAAACATCTAATTTCAATACTCACTAGATATATTCATTTATTATCCTATTCTTTCGTGTGTATAGATACTTATTCATCTTTAAATATCCTCATCTCTGAGATCAGTTATTTATTTATGTGATTTTATTTTGTGGGCGCCAAGCGTTCAGCACCATATAACACTACTTGATAACAACATATATTGATAGAATTTACCTTTAGTTTGAATAAAATTTATTTTTATTCACATAGCACACTAGAAGCATTTCTTCCACTTTAACTATCTTCGCTTGAATTATTTGATAACCATTACTATTCGTATTTCACTATTATTTTATAATAAATCTAACCTAATTTAAACGCTCATTTTTTCTGATAATTGGGGCTATCCTTATTATCTCACATAATACAAGTACTTTTATCTTGACTAAATTGCATTTTATATTAACTGGCCAAAAAAGATATGATACTTAAAGTTAGTTGGGTATAGTTTAATTATAATTAAAAAATTTCTCAGTTTATCATTTTTTATAATGTTCGAATATAAGGTAACAGTCATTTTATAAAAATTTTCATATATTTGATTTGCAGCTGCCAGGAGTTTTTCAGGAAGAATGTGAACAAAGCTCTGTGATTGGGTTTCAACTTGTTTCCTCTTGATTTTTGCAGCAATAGATTACATATGCAAGGCGATTTCGGTAAAAATCTTAAGGCAATCATCTAGGCAATTTATTTTCTGAGCGAATCGAAATTCATAATTTGATATAAAAAACATAATTTATTTTTATGTTCCTTTCTAAAATCAAAAACTTGCTTGCGTATAAGATTTCTCTCTGATCTTTCTGTTAATTTTTCTAATTTGCTTAAAATTTTTTTATTGACAGTTTTAGTAGATTGTAAGAAATATTTTTGAGCTTGTAATATTCATTATTAGTTTTATTTAGGGTAAATTTGTATCAAAAAAATTTCTAAAAGGGTTGACATATTTAAAATTTTCCTTTCATGGGCCCACATTAAATTTGAAAATTGGGGTTGCTTTTTTATTTTATTTCTTTGTATTTTTTTTGCTTTGTTTACTCCATGAAATTTGGCTTTGTGAGCTATGTTTTGATTTGAATTTTTTTTTATAGCGTGATTTTTTTATGTGTGATGTCTATCAATTAAAAATTAAGGCGCATAGTCTTCCATTTGCTTTTTTTTTTTATTTTGATCTTCCACTTGATATTGTCTCTTGTGCTCACTGGTATGACATGCTTTCAATAAACAAAGAGGGAAGTGGTCTCCTTTCTTTTCAATTGAATAAAACCTGCAATTTGAAAAATTCCTTTCTATTTTTTTTTCTACTCTCTGGTTTTTTTCCTACAGGCAAAATCTCCTTCTCCTCGTCAAAGCTCTCAACGATTTTCATTCTCTTTAAGGCGCATACTTAATAAAGGCTTTCGAAGAGATCTTAAGGAGGAGGATTAATGATTCTTTTTCAAGTGACAATAAACTCATTTTCTTCTCTAGTTCTTTTCTTTCTTGATTTCTGAAATTATTTTGGCTGCTTTTCCCCGCTACATTTCTGCTGTGAACTGAATTTTATGTTTTTAACTTTAAAGTTGGTTGAAGTTATATTACCCTACTCTTTGATGGTCAAATTAATCTTTCAAGGTCATATTTAATTTTGGTCCGTGTAATTCTACGTAACTGAGGTAGTCTCTTAAATCCTACATCATCAGCAGAGGACTATGGTAGAAGATGTAGGGATATAAATAGGAGCAGCTAAACTGAACAAAGTGTTCTTAGATAGGAGCACGCGCCATGTCCCTCTGGCGTAAATAATTAAAAGTACTATTTAGATACCCTCAATATTCTGAGAATAATTTATCTTTTCTATAATAATAGTTGTCTCCGTTAAAGGCGATCAATTAAATTCTTTGTTATCAGCCAGATGGCATGGTAGATGTTAGAACCTGTCCTAAGCATCCCTGCCAAAACAGTCTACTCAGCGCACACACAAGTCGAAGAGCAGCCTCGAGCAGCCACCAAGTCGATTCAGGCTGCTCAACAAGCAGCCCCACGTCGAAAGAGCACTCAACATCCCCAAGTCGAAGAGCTAGCTCACAGCCCCAAATCAGGCAGCTGCTTCCAACAGCAGCTCCTTGCCAAATAGTGGCTGCCCTCACGCCAAGGAATGATCCCTCAATACGTGAGATTCCCTTCTCTAAATCCCCTTCTCAAGTCCCGGCTCATGGTTCAAGGCCTCAGCTTCAGCGACGGGCATTAAAGGCAATCCCCTTCTCGAGGGTCCCAGCTCACGATCATGACGCCTCGGCGATGAGAGTCAAGGCAACCCTTCTCTAGATTCCGCCTTCTCGAAGTCCCGGCTGCATGGTCAGCAGCTCGGATGGCAGTTAAGGGCAATCCCCTTCTCGAGGTCCCAGTCTCACGATCATGATGCTCAGCCGACTAAGAGTCAAGAGGGTAACCTCTTTCTCTTAAAACTCTTCGTTCGAACAGCTCTTTCTCAGGCAGTTTCTCACGAGCAGCTCAACCACCCCCCCTTGACAATGCTAACGACTCTGCTAGGGAGTAATCTTTCTCTAAAAACCCTCGTCGAACAGCTCTCCTGTAACAGCTCTTCTCAGCAGCTTCCACGAAGCAGATCAACCATGACGAGCTAACGACTCTGCAGGGAGTAATCTCTTCTCTAAAACCCCTCGTCAAACAACTCTTCTCTAAAACCCCTCGTCAAACAACTCTCCTCTAACAGCTCTTTTCAACAGCTTCCACGAAGCAGCTCAACCATGATGAGCTAACGAATTTGCAGGGAGCAACCTCTTCTCTAAAACCCCTCGTCGAACAGCTCTTCTTCTTAACAAACTTCTCTCAGCAGCTTCACGAAGCAGCTCAACCACAATGAGTTGACGACTGCAGCGGCAGCGATCCTCTCTTCTAAAAAACCCCTCGTCGAACAGCTCTCCTCTTAACAACTCTTTTCTGTAGCTCTCACGAAGCAGTTCAAACATGAAGAGCTAACGACTATGCAGGAAGTAATCTCTATTGAGGTCCACCGAATATCAGCATTAGTACGCACATCAATGCACGTTATGCTCTGGAGGGGGACATGTTAGAACCTTCTCTAACACCCCTTGCCAAACAGCTGCTCAGCAGCACCCCCAAGTCGAAGAGCAGCTCGACAGCCCAAGTCGATCAGCTGCTCAACAGCAGCCCCACGTCGAAGAGCAGCTCAACAGTCCCCAAGTCGAAGAGCAGCTCAACACAGCAAGCTCCTTGCCAAACAGCTGCTCAACAGCAGCCCCACATCGAAGAGCAGCTCAACAGCCCCAAGTCGAAGAGCAGTCAATAACAGCTCAAAGAGCACACCAGATCGTACTCTCCGTACTACTATGTCAACTCAGCATTTAAGACAGTATGGGAGTCTCACTCCCCTAATCGTCATTTTGTAGGAATAGGGTATTCAGATGTGACAGACTACCTATTGTATCCTCTCCTTTCCAGGCTATAAAAAGGGGGCTCAGACTCCTCAAAAGAGGCCACTCTTTCTCTACCCTCTCTCTCTTGTACAATTTGGTGCCCTCCAAGCTTTGTAAGAGGAGATGGAATTAGTGGATTCAAATCGCCTGGACGGACATCGTGGTTTTTTCCCCAGTTACTCGGATTTTCACGTTAAAAATTATCGTTCTCATTTTCTCTCTGTGGTGGTGCATTTTTTGCATCAACAGTAGAAGATAAACAGATGTGAAAGACGCGGCAAACCTAACAAGGCTCATGTTCTCAGATGTGCTCAAAGCATGCTTTCCCATGCACATACAAAGCCCTTGCTCTTCCATTGTTTCCTCTTTCTTCTATCTTCTTTGCGATATCTCCCGCTTTGCGATATCCCCTCATGATAATGCCATCTTCACAAGGACTGAGACAGAGGAAAAACGGCAAGAAATGCTCAAGTGGAGGTGACTATCAACTATTGAAATCCCGAGCAGAGAGAAAGGAAGAGGGAGAATTAAAGACGTAGGGGATATTTTTATCATTTACAGTAACTTAACAATTGTATAAATAAAACCCAATATTAAAAATTTAACCATCCTAGCTAAAAAGACCTAATAATAAAAAAATTTTAAAAAATTAATAAACTTGCATAAAATTCACCCTAAGAATTGAATTTCATTAGACTCCAAGCAAAAATTTTGAAAGTTACGGTGATCTATAATAGCCGCAACTTATTCTAATTTAAAGTCTACATCGAAATGTTTGAGTAGAACAATAATTTGAAACTCTAAAATCCAAGTCCATAGAAACAATCAAAGTGGAACATTGGATTCATCGCAAATTCTCTATCATTGGATATAAAATTTTAAATTTTTACATCATCTAAAAAACCAATTTCAAAACTTTAACTTTATATAATATATATATTATATATATATATATTATATATATACTATATATAT
>KZ451968.1:1707503-1718743 GCA_002786265.1 Apostasia shenzhenica
AATATAAATTACAATATTATTCTTTAATATAAATTCTACAACAGCACATGCATAATGTAGTGCTGCCACTATATTATTTATATATATATAAAGTTTAAATTTTGAAATTGGTTTTTTAGATGATGTAAAAAATTTAAATTTTATTCCAATGATAGAGATTGCGATGAATCCAATGTTCCACTTTGATTTTTTCTATGGACTTGGATTTTAGAGTATCAAATTATTGTTCTACTCAAACATTTCGATGTAGACTTTAAATTAGAATAAGTTGCGGCTATTATAGATCACCGTAACTTTCGAAATTTTTGCTTGGAGTCTAATGAAATTCAATTTAGGGTGAATTTTATGCAAGTTTATTAATTTTTTTAAATTTTTTATTATTAGGTCCTTTAGCTAGGATGGTGTTAGGTTTGCCGCTCCTCACATATGTTATCTTCTACCATGCCATCTGGCTGATAACAAAGAATTTAAGTGATCACCTTTAACGGAGACAACTATTATTATAGAAAGATAATATCTCAATATTTGAGGGTATCTAAATAGTACTTTAATTATTTACGCCAGAAGGCATGGCGCGTGCTCCTATCTAAGAACACTTTGTTAGTTTAGCAGCTCCTCTTTATATCCTACATCTTCTACCATGTCTTCTGGCTGATGATGTAGGATTTAAGAGACTACCTCAGTTACGCAGAATTAATGGACAAAATTTAAATATGACCTTGAAAGGATTAATTTGACCTCAAAGAGTAGGGTATATAACTTCAACCAACTTTAAGTAAAAACATAAAATTCAAGGTTCACAGCAGAAACAGTAGCACAGAATAGCAGCCAAAATAATTTCAAAAACCAAGAAAGAAAGAACTAGAGAGAAAATGAGTTTATTGTCACTTGAAAAGCACCATTATCTCCTTCCTTAAAATCTCTTTCAAAAACTTTGCAAGTATGGCCTTAAGAGAATGAAAATCGTTGAGAGCTTGAGAGGAGAAGGAGAATTTTGCTGTAGGAAAAAACCAGAGAGTAGAAAAAAAAAATAGAAAGGAATTTCAAATGCAGGTTGTATTCATTGAAAAGAAAGGAGACCACTTCCCTCTTTTTTTATTGAAAGCATGTCATACCAGTGAGCACAAAGGAGACAATATCAAGTGGAGATCAATAAAAAAAAAAAGAAATGAAGACTATGCCTTAATTTTTAATTGATAGACATCACACATAAAAAATCACGCTATAAAAAAAATTCAAATCAAAACGATTAGCTCACAAAGCCAAAATTCATGGAGTAAACAAAGCAAAAAAATACAAAGAAATAAAATAAAAGCACCCCAATTTGAATTAATGTGGCCCATGAAGAATTTTAAATATATGTCATACCCTTAGAAATTTTGATACAATTTACCCTAAATAAAACTATAATGAATATTACAAGCTCAAAAATATTTTCTTACATCTACTAAAACTGTCATAAAAAAATTTTACAATATAAAAAAATAAACAGAAAGACAGAGAATCTTATACCAAGCAAGTTTTTGATTTTAGAAAGGAAACATAAAAATAAATTATGTTTTTATATCAAATTATGATTCGATCGCTCATAAATTGCTAGATGATTGCCTTAAGATTTTTACGAAATCGCCTTCATATGTAATCTATTTTGAAAAATCAAAAGGAAACACAGTTGAAACCCAATCATAAAGCTTGTTCACATTCTTTCTGAAAACTCCTGGCAGCTGCTACAAATCAAATAATATGAAATTTTTTTATAAAATGACTGTTACTTATATTTGAACATAAAAAAAATATAATTGAGAATGTTTAATTATAATTAAACTATACCCAACTAACTTTAAGTTCATATCTTTTGCATTAGTTATAGAAGCTCTGATTGGACATATTCAAAAGCAATACTTTATTGTATGTTTTTTATAAATAGTATTCTCTTATTGATAAGATTAGGAAGGTGATAAGACGAAATTCGAGTTATTAAAAAATATAGCAAATCAAAATTAAATATATAAAATGCAAATTTAGTTAAGATAAAAGTACTTGTATTTGTGAGATAGTAATGGATAGCCCAATTATCAGAAAGAATGAGCGATTTAAATAGGTTAGATTAATTATAGAAAATAATAGTGAAATAGATAGTATGTTATCAAAATAATTCAAGTGAGATAGTTAAAGTAGAGAAATGCTTCTAGTGTGCTATGTGATAAAATAATTTTATTTAAACTTAAAGGTAAATTCTATAAAATAGTTGTAAGTCAAGTAATGTTATATGGTGCTGAACGCTGGCGCCCACAAAACAAAATCACATAAATAAAATAATGATCTCAGAGATGAGGATATTAAGATGAATAAGTATCTATACACGAAAGAATAGAATAATAAATGAATATATCTATGAGCAGTTTGAAATAGATGTTTTAGATATATAAATTTTAGATCAATAAAAACTACAGTGAAGAGAGTTAAATTATTAAATTTTATTTATATTAAAAGAGGAAAAAGAATGCCAAATAATACATGACCAAAAATCATCAAAAAAGATCTTATATATTTGAAAATAAATTCTCACCTAGTGTAATAAAAATAAAAAATTTATGTAGCTGACTCCACCTAATGTGATAAAGGTTTAGATGTTATTATTGTTATAGCTTTTTAGAAAAACTAATATAATGAAAATAAATTATGCTAATTATATAACATCCCGTGATCTCAATTGTAGAGTTATTATTTGCTTTAGCTTTAGAAAAATTGCGTGACTTGAGTACTTCCCAGGAAGTCACCAATCTCAATGCTACTCCAGCCCAAGTATGCTTGACTATGAAGTGTTTCATCATCAACCTCACGGTCTTGCCCCAAAAGGTGCTTTCCTGTAATGCCCATGGCTGAAGAGGGCTGGGAGTGATCGTTGGGTGATGTCCAGAGAGAAAGAAATCAGTGAGGTAAACTGCGACTCCTGGCGGGCTTCCAAGCCAAATAATGAGTGGTGAGAGGGGCACATGAATGAATTGTTCCACATCGAAAAGAGAGGGAGATCCTGAGCTATATAAGTAGATAACATGATCTCAAAACTGTGAGGTGGAGTAGCACTAGAATGGGTGACCTTCTGGGAAGTGCTCAAGTCACGCAGTTTTTTTAAAGCTAAAGCGGACAATACCTCTACATTGAGATCACGAGATGTTATAATATGATGTCAAAGCCGACCTCTCGCAATACAATGTGGTTCGAGGACGAACTAGGCGAAAGCTAGTGGGTCTGTGAAGCCTATGGCCGAAGAGGGCAGAGAGTGATCATCGGATGATATCCTAAGGGAAAGAAATCAGTGAGGCAAAGTATGGCTCCTGGCAGGCTTTCAAGCCAAATAATGAGTGGTGAGAGGGGCACATAAATGAATCGTCCCACATCAAAAAGGGAGAGAGATCCTGAGCTGTATAGGTAGATAACGTGATCTCAAATAAGAGGCACTTTTTGGAATAAAACTATTAGGCTAATGATAGAAAATTTTATAGTTAAGCATGCTTAGGCTGAAATAGTATTGGGATGGGTGACCTCCTGAGAAGTGCTCAAGTCACGTAGTTTTTCTAAAGTCAAAACGGTACCTTTACGTTGAGATCACAGAATGTTACAAATTATATCAAAATTTTTGTTAGACATAAAATAAATTAAGTATTTTTTTGAGAAATACATATGTTGTGAAATAGAGCAGTTATATAATATTAGAATTTTTGAAGTATCAAATATAAAAAAAAAATAGTTATTTTATTAAATAAAATAAACTTTTAGTATGTACTTTTTTTTATTACCCATTTTTCAAACGTAATCAAACTAAGACCACCACCTAAATATAAACTAAATAACACATCCTTTTCAGTAGATTAGGCTGTTTGATCCGAGTTTTTTTGTTTAATATAAATTTTAATTATAAAAATCAACTTTATTTTATAACCAATACAAATACTAATATTAGAATTAATTTTATTTCACATTTTACAAACTTATTAATATTAAATTATTTTTTTATTAAATTTATAAAATAAAATATTTTTATTTTTTGTTTAAAGTTAAACCCTCGAATCAAATGAGGCCGGCTTGGGTCAGCCCATTAACTCAACATCATTCAAAAATAAAATACAAAACTCTTGCATTGTTTTCTCATTTTTTTAATACATGTAAAGATCGTGTTCGTCAGCACATTCATAAAGAAAAAAATAATATAGGAGATAAATTATAATTTTGTAATAATTTTAGGAAGCGTGACACATAAAAATTAAGAATTGCATTTTTTTATTTATAAATAAGATAATATTAAATATTATACATAAAATTATTTACAATTTTCATCACTTTAAGCAATCAAGTAATTTTGCAGGATGAACTCAAATTTGATTGCCCAGTAAAAAAAAAGTTTATTGTTTTTCATCTAATGTAAATAATTTAATAATTATTTAAAATATGGCATAAAATCATTCTATTGTTCTAATTTTGATAAATTTTTAAAATATCTGATTATTAATGAGACTCATTTGTTTTAGTGTAACTTGTTCTATAGTATTTTTTTTAGGATAATTACCTACATGCCACACAATTTAGTTTTATTTATACTTTAGCTATCCATTCTTAGTAATTAATTAAGCTATGCACACTTAAAACATTATAAAATCTCACGTACACACATTTTAATTTATTTTTATTATAATGAGTAATTATAATTTTTTGATAAGCGAATTATAGTTAGATTATAAAAAATCTGCACCGTTGATCATATTATTTTAAGGATATTTAAATATATTTTGAGTGAAAATCTTAAAATCTTAATGTTTAGGTGGCGGCAAAGGAAGGAGACAACCGCGACGTGAATTGATTTTAGGACAAATCAACACTCTAGTGTGGTATTGAGGAAGAGAAAAAATATGTACCATTAAGTGTAAAAATATAATTTTAATGATTTAATAACAGAATATTTTTTTTCAAATAGATTTTGATTATGTTTTAACTCAAATGTGTGTATGTAAGATTTTATAATATTTTGAGTATGTATAGCATAATTAACTAAGAATGGATGGATAAGATATAAATAAAATTAAATTTTGTGATATGTAGGTAATTATTATTTTTTTTAACGAGAGAATTTGTTCCAAAAGATTTCTTTTTTTTTATATAGAATTTGATCCAAAGTTGACTTGCTGAGTATTTTGCCGTTTGATAAAAAATTTAATAAAAAATTATTAAAATTTTTAGTTGATTTATCGTACATTTTCAATCAAATCACAATAATAAAAATTTCGATTGGACTATTTTTGAGTTGATTCATGTTGGTTTTGATCAGAAAAAAATATGATTTTCTACAGGATAAATATTATTGGGTTTTGAGCTTAAAAGTAATATTATGAATGTTACTATTTTATTTCAATTAATTTTTTATATTCTAATATAAAATATCTCAAAATTAACTTTTTAAGATAAAAATTGACAATTTTAATTATTTATATTTTGTAAATTTAATTTAAAAATAAATTGTATGATAATAAATAAAAAATCTGATTAGAATACAATGTTGTCATCAAGAAATTTACTAAAAAAATTTTAAAATCATAAATTTAGATATTTCTGTTAATTTGAGGGTCTAAGGGTATTAATATGGATTAAAAATTGAAAATGGATCAAAAATTGGATTGATTTTAGATCGAATCGAATTGAGTCAATCTAAATGAGCTGTCTCGATAATGATTTCGACCCAATTTTGAGCGCTCGGCTTGATCCAGCTCGAAATCGGCTTGAATTAAATTACATTTTATATCATAATATATATATTATAAACCAAGCCGATCTCGAGCCGGATCGAGTCAAGTTTACCCGACTCGCGTTTGGCTTGAAAAAATATTGAGATTCGATTCATTTTCAAGGTGGCTCAAAAATAAATCGAAATCGGCTCAAAGTCGATTGAAATCGACTTGAGCCGGTTTAAAGTCTAACCCAATCAACGTCGAGTCGATCGAAATATGATCTATTCGATTTAAAGCTGGTATTGACTCGACTCGAGATCAGATCAATAACAGCCCTACCAACATGTTATTTAATAATGCATTTTTACGTTTAAAGCCCGTCAGTTTCGTTAAATTGGACATCAAATAAATTCGTAAATTTAAATAAATATCTTACAATAAAAATAAATAAATAAATATCTAATTATTACAAAATACTGCTTTCACATATAAGATTAATTAAAACTTCACGGTGTTAAAATGTAAATATAAAAAAAAGGCATTTTAATATTTTGACAAAATTTAATTAAAAGAATTTTTTGTTGCCACACATCCCAATAGATTAGGTATTAATTCATTAAATAATCTAACAAATTAAAATTCAAAATTATAATTAATTTATTTATTAATCGATGAAACTAATTACCTGGATAGCTATTTAAGAAATTTCAATTAGCATACAACTATACAATGAATTTATAGTCTTGTCGATCATAAATGGCATTCCCATATGAAAATTATTAACATTTTATTAGATTAAAATAAAATTATTAATAAGAAATACCACTAAGGAGGACCTCATTTTGAATTCGAGTCAAATTACAATCATCTGAGTTTCAGTCGAGTTTCGAATTTATAATTACCTTAAATATATTGCATAAAAATCTAATACAATATTTAAAAATTACGGTTTTAATTACAAATATCAAGCCGAATTTGAGTTGTGTTGATCTTATTTCGAGTAACCTAACTTTGAGTTATAAAAAATTCGAGTCAAGCTAAACTCGAGTTTTGAGTTTTAAGCAAAATTTTACTACCCCCATATAATGGATTCCCTGGGGTTATCGTTTGTGAGATTTGCATAAGCCCTCTGTATGTTTCGATGTAATTATTTTTTTCTTAATTCTCAAGTTAGTATTTATAATATTTTGCGATTCAAATGTAGAATTATTGTCCACTTTAGCTTCAAAAAATTATATAACATGAATACTTTTCACGAAATCACTTATCTCAATAATACTCCAGCTCAATTATTTTTATTTATAAATTTTTTTATCGTTAACATTACATTTTTTTTCTAAATGTGCATCTACTATTTATGATCACATTATTTACTTATAAAGCACAGAATTTTTTTTTCTATTTTCAATGTGAGACGATATATTTTTATAAACATTCGAATAATTCTGATTCATTCACATAAATATCACTCCGATTTTTTTCAATCTCGAGTTATCACCTAATATTTCTCTCAGTATTTGTTGGCATTCTTCACAGCTTAGGCCTTGTTTGGTAACCATCCAAAAAAAGGCACATGAATATTTTATTTATATTTTAAATTTATCACAAATTTTAAAAATTTTATTTCACATCCAACACAAATTCCAACCTTAAAAATCAACTTTATTTCACATCCAACACAAATTCCAACCTTAAAATCAACTTTATTTCACATCCTACACACCTCTCAATATTAAAATAAATTTCTTTCCCATCAACTCTATAAAATAAAATATTTTCTCTTTCATTACCCAAATTCATCCTCCAACCAAACAAGGCCTTAATGTTGGAATTTATGTGAGATGAGATATAAAATAATTTTTTAAGTTTTTTTAAAATAAATTTAAGATTTTGGCCATGGGTAATTTTAGCTATGAATTTTAGTCCATTGCCAAACAGGGCCTAAATCAATGTCACATCAGAGTGATCCATGTCCAATATCCCAATCAATCAAGACCGTCCATTTCCACCGGCCAGAGCTATATCGTTAATTGCATAAACCAATGAGATTAGCAAATAATTAAATGATCATTATGCATATCCCATTAACCATGTTTTTCTATCACATCACATCGATGAAATCATGCACAAATATATCACCAGCCTACAATCATAAAAAATCAAAATTTAAGAAGCATTTAGATTTATATTATCTTAATACTATTTCATATTATGCAAATATTATTTAAATATTATTATTTGAGTGATAATTTCATAATTTTTAAAAAATTTATGTCAATAATTATTAAATAAAATAATAATTTTTTCATATAATATATAATATTATATTAAAATAATATTAAATAAAATATTTTTATTATTATAATAAACTATTTATATATATTTTTAAAAAATAAAAGTATTATTTTAATTTTTTTATTATTTTATAGGCATTATTATCATGAGATTGATACTTTTTATGTTTGATTTTATTTCATAATTTATATATAAATTAAAGTGTTTTTTTCTCATATTAAAAAGTAACATAACAAGTCCCAAGTTTTATATTAGAATAAAATTTTTTTAATTCTAACATAATTTTAATATTAAATTAATTTTAATTCATATTTTATATAAAATTTAAAAGACATTTCTCTTATTTTACATTTTAGACATTTTTTAAAGTAAAATTTATTTCACTTTAAATATTTTAAAAATTTTAAAACAAGATATCACATTAAAAAATATATTTAATATAATTGAAGTTGACTAATCCAACAATAAAAACAATTCACATTTGAAATGTGAGCCATTCAGCCAAGCAAGACTCAAACTCAACTTATTAATTTACCGGTTCACTTAAACTGGTGTCATAATTAAAACTATTTTAGCGCAACTTAGTTCATCTTTACCGGTTTCTAAATATTACAAATATTTTTTTTAGAACAAAAAGTTTCATTTTTATTATTTTAATATTATATCATATAATCTAAATATCATTTTTTTATCAATAATTTTATAATCTTAAGAAAATTATTTATAAATATTATTAAATCAAATAATTTTTTCTAAATAATATAATATAATATCAAGATAACATTAAACTAAATACCATAATATTTAGATGTTATTTTTTTATTAATAATTTTATAATTTTATTAAAAAATTATTTATAAATATCATTAAATCAAATAATTATTATTTTTAGATAATATTAATATGATTTTATATGAAGAATAGTTATAAATATCTATAACCAAATATTTAATAATATATATAATACACATACATGGTATAACATATGAGAAGTAAAACTATTTAACAATGAACTCATGAGAATATGATCAAATTAGGTCAACACTACTACTAACCCTGCATGAGCCCATCAACCAAAAAATCCTCATCCAGAAGCGCCACCGATCACGGCGGCGCAGCCCAGAGATCTGCGCCGTTGGTGCCGGCCACGTGGATGGTGCTGGCGACCGGCATCAGGCAAAGCCCTCGCCTTTGGAGGTCTCCCACCCTCCTCTCTCCCCCTCCTTCCCCTTCCTCCTCCTCCTCCTCCTCCTCCTCCTGTTCAATATTATTTATATCATGTCGCCCAAGTTATTGAGGAGATAGAAAGAGATACAGAGGGAAGAGAGAGAGAGAGAGAGGTATATGTTTAGTCAAAATACCTGCAAGGAGACAGAAGACGGCAGGCGCTGCAGGTACGGCGAGCTCAGAACCTACAAACACGAAGCACGAGCTCAGAAAATGGCAGAGAGAAAGCAGGCAGGCTCAGATTTAGAGATAGAGAGAGAAAGGCACCTGACCTGAACCTGGTCGTGGAGGAAGCGGATGTAGCCCAGCGCTTCGTGGAGGACGGACGCCGTATCAGACTGCACGCCCCATGGCGAACAATGAATCTCAAGCAGGCATCTCAACTCCACTCTCGTTGTATTTTAAATTAAATCACAAGTTAAAATCTTTTCATTCGCTAGAAATATAATTTAAATTAGCTCAAAATTACATGAATTTGATATATATATATATACGTACACATCCCATTATGATTTTGAATCGATTTCGAATAAAATCGATCTCAAAAATTTCGATTTCAGGTTTAGAGAGAATTAGAAAGAAGAAGATGAAACCCACTTTGCCGAAGGGCGAGACAAGCTGCTGCAATGCGACGATTCTTTCTCCCAGTCTCTCCTTCCTCACCTGATCTTAGAACAAACCCATCATCTCAGAGAGAGAGAGAGAGAGAAGGGATAGCTAGAGAGAGGGAGGAGGGATGGAGTTGTGTTAAACACCCTGATGGAGCCCTTGGGGACAGAGCTCTCCTTCTTAGGCTTCTTGCTACCGCTTCTCGAGCTCCGGTCGCCATTGATCTGCTCCCCCTATTCATCCACGGCGGTCAGGGCGGTCATGCGAGCATTAAGAGCTCAGTGTACATAATCTAGGGAAGGGAGGGAAGTACCTTCGAGCTGGTGGAGTTTGAGGAAGGAGGGGGGGAGGACAGAGTAGAGAGAGAAGAAGAATCCCCCGATCTCTGCGCATGGCAGAACATGGAAGAAGAGTAAGAGGTAGCACATGAGGAGGGAGAGGAGAGCAGCAGCTCCACCAAGGCCTCATCTTCCTCCTCCTCCATGGAACGGAGAGGGGGGGGGGGGGGGGGGGGAACCCTGGCGAGAAGCAAAGGGGCCCCTGCAGTATTGATGATCTTTTCTTTATGGGTGAGGTGGAAAATGGACGGCCATGATGAGTTTCTCTCTCTAGGGAGCATTGGATGCTTCGAGGGACTGAGCTCATCGGGTCTGCTGCCTCGGTCAAAAACCGCAGCCCGAGCCTGAAACAGAGCTCATCTAATTGGGGATTTCTGTAATTAATTAGGGTTTGTCTTGATCCGGCCAGGTTGGGCTTAGGGCTGGCTTCATGCTCAAGCTCATAATTTCCTTATTATATAAATCAACTGGAATTAAATTAAATTAAATTTTACGATAAAAAATATTTAAATTTAAATAAATAAATAAATAAATAAAATGAGTCAACTTAATCTAGGGAAATTTATTGGATTTGAACCATGGTTTAACACCATATTAACAACTGGGCTCAGCCAGTGCTCACATAATAGCTTTTTATTGGTTTGTTGAATATTCAGTTGGTCAAATCTAATAATTTTTACAACAATTAATTCAAAAAAAATATTTTAAAAAATATTTTTAGAGTTTGAGATTTTATTAATATGAATTATAATGTATTTACAAAAATAGTATATAAAATATATAATTTTATAATATTTTTATATTTAATAATAGGGGTTTTTACATACAGGATATGAAATTTACACGAAATTACGCATTTCACCATCAATTCATAAATATTCACTATCACACCATATTCATTTAAATTTTACATATTTCACATATTTCATATACTTTATAATATTATATGTAAATTAAAATACATAAATTCATTAATATTTAAATTCTAATATATATATTTATTTTTTACTGTAAACACATCAATTTTTTTACTTCAATTAAAAATTATAGT
>KZ451968.1:1718766-1732284 GCA_002786265.1 Apostasia shenzhenica
AAATACATAATTTTTTATAATTATGATATCTTTTATCTAAATTTTTCTTTAAAATTTTTAACACACTTGTAAAGTTACAAAACATTTCTCTTATATAAAATTATAATTAATAAATAGTTTAGATTTTTTTATTGCCTCATTATTTACATAAAGGCCCCGTTTGTTTAGGAGTTTAAAATTAACCTGGTTTAATTTTAACCAGGCATATCACATCACACATAAAATTTAATATTAAAAATTAAATTTATTTCACATCCTACACATATTACTAAAATAATAACTAACTTATATCACATCCCTCACATATTCCAACATAATAACTAACTTTATATCACATCTCTCACATATCCCAACATAATAACTAACTTTATTTCACATCATTCACAACTTTCAATAAAAAAATATTTTCATCCAAATTTAATTTTAACCTTCTTAAATTTAACCTTACAAACAAACACACCGAAAATGTTGTACATATCACGAGGAGTAAGATTTTTTTTATTAATTTCTTTTTTAGGAGATTATTTATTTCTTTTTTACATAGTTCTACATATTCATAATTCATTTAGCAAGATCTAATTTTGTAGGAATACTTTTTTCAATAAAATTTTCTTTATAAAGAAGAGATATATAATAAACTTTCATGAATATGATCAAAATAATATTTATTTATAATTATAGTATATTTTTAATATGTACATGATAGAAAATAAAGTTAATTATATTATAAATTTTATAGAATTTGAAATAAAATTGATCTATGAGTAGAGAATTATGTAACATGTAATATAATGTAAATTATTTTATATTTAAATTGATTTATTGAGAGAAAAATAATTTTTTATTTTATTTAATTTTATAATTGAAGATTATTTTTACAATGAAAATTATTAAAATAATCTAATTAAAATGGCTTTCTATCAAAAAAAAAAATATGTACGATTGGTTCATTTGTAGATTTTTGTGTAATATAATTAGGATGTTGGTGCAGGATATGAACACAGTTAAAATTTGTTGATGATGATATAAAAAGTTTGAAGATTTAGTACTATATATATAATTTTGATTTTGATAATATATATATATATATATTTACTTTTATGTAATAAAAATGGGAATATAAATACCAAGGTTTTAAAATTCGAAAATTCAATAGCTTTGGATCAGTTTCGTCAAAATTGATTTAAAAAACTACTGAGTTTCGACTGAATTTTCAATAATTTCAACTGAGTTTCAGCTCAAGCTAACGAAATTCGGTCAAAATTCTTTTTTTTTTCAAAAGGTGATATTTAATAATTATTATTAATAAATATCATTTAAATTTATAAAATTAAAATAATTTAGGGATATTTACCTACATGCTACATCATTTAGCTTTATTTATATATTACTCATTTATTCCCAGTTAATTACGTGACGCACATTCAAAACATTCCTACATATACCCATTTTAACTTATTTTCATTATAACGAGAAATCATAATTTTCCAATAGCCTAACTATAGTTAGGTTACAAAAAATCGAAGCCGTTCACCATATTATTTTAAAGATATTTAAATATATTTTGAGTGAAAATCCTAAAATTTTGATGTTTAGGTTGTGGCAAGAGAATGAGACATCTGCGATGTGAATTAATTTTAGGACAGCTCAGCACTTTAGTGTGGTATTGAGGAAGAAAAAAATATGTACTGTTAAAACTAAAAATATAATTTTAATAATTTACTGACGAAATATTTTTTTAAAATAGATTTTGATTGAGTTTTAACTCAAGTATGTGTACGTAAGCTTTATAATATTTTGACTGTGCATAACGTAATTAACTAAGAATGAAAAAGTAATACATAAATAAAGTTAAATGTTATGACATGTTGATAAATATTTCAATAATTTATGAAAAAAATCAAAACTATCGATACTAAAATTGTCGAAACTGTCAAAATTACGAAACTGATACTTTCATCTTATCATCAAACCTAAAACTAAAATTAAATTTTAAAACTTTGATAAATGTGACAACTGGACTGTATTGAGTTTGGTTTGATTGTTGGAAGAAAATGAGGCTTAAATTTGTTTTTTAATATTTTTAAAAAATATGAAAAATGTGGGAAAAACGAATTAATTATAATAAAAAATATTAAATATGAAATAAATTTGATTATTATTTTAAAAAAATATAATGAACATATAAAGTAAAGTGATAGCACAGTATTAAAATTTAGGGATAATTACACCTAGGTCCTGAGTTTAAGAGTTATTCATATAGGGACCCTAGTTTTTTTAAAAAAAATAAATCTCTAGTTTTTAAAAAATTATCATAAGAACCTTTTTTTGATTTTTTTTATTATTATTTTTTTTTAAATTACCATTATACCCTTATCTCTCTCTCCACCCCATCCGGCGACCGCGACACTGCCGGCGGCAGCGCGCAGTTGCTGCGCCACACCGCGTGGCAGCCGGTTGTCGCGCGGCCGCGCGAAGCCGCCGGCGGCAGCGCGGGATGGCGTGGCGACTGCACGCGACCACTGGATCGGGTGGAGAGAAAGAGGGGTAAAGGTATAATGGTAATTTTAAATTTTTTTAATAATAACAAAATAAAAAAAGACCCATATGATAATTTTTTTAAAAACTAGGGAGTAGGCCGGGACCCCTCTCTCCTTCCGATTCGGCGGCCGCGCCACTCCGCGCGGCAGCCGGCTGTGTCGCGCGGCCGTGCGAAGCTGCCGGCGGCCCCGCGGGGTGGCGCAGGGACTGCACGCGGCCACCGGATCGGGTGGAGAGAGAGGAGTAAGGGTATAATGACAATTTTAAAATTTTTTCAATAATAATAAAATAAAAAAGAACCCATATGATAATTTTTTAAAAATTAAGGACCTTGATGTTATAATTTTAAAAATATGAACATGTCTGATAATAAACTTTAAATTCAAAAACCTGAATGTAATTATGTCTAAAATTTATTTAGAATGACACAAAGATAAATCCAATTTTAGTCATGAATGACTTTTATAGTCTACTCCACCTTCTCTTTTATTCTAAATTTTTGTGCTTCTTTATGGTCAGTGAGCTAACTGTAATTAATAGAAATATTTAATAAAATTATTTTAGAAGTTACTATAAATAATTAATTTTATAAATTTTTATATACTCTATATATAATTATTTTTTTAAATAATAAGATACAACATCACAATAATTAAATCCCAATTTAACGCGATCAAAACAGGACCAAAATAATATTAATTTAAAAAATAACAATAATAATAATAAATAAGTTATTTTAATTATTCTACACAAATTTTAATATAAAAAATATTTTAGTTCACATATTCAATAATTTTTAATAAAAATATAAACTTTATTTCACATCTTAGATCAAAATACTCGATTTAAATATTTTGATCTAGAATGTGAAATAAATTTGACATTTTTATTTTAACTTGTTGAGTATGTAAAGTAAAATAATTTTTTTATATTTAAATTTGTGTAGAATGATTTAAAAATTTTATTTATTATTATTATTATTATTATTGTTTTTTAAATTAGTACTATTTTGGCCCTGTTTTGATCCTCAAGCCAAACAGGGCCTTAAAGTCCATTCAATTGAATAATATTTATTTAGATTTGATGGCATTTATATTATTTTTTAAATGATAATTTTATAATATCTAACAAAATTATCTACACAAGTCATTAAAATAAATAATTATTTAATCAAATATTTCTTAATATATATTTATTAGTCATAGAATCAATATTCCAATGAACATTATCTTGTTTTTATAAATGCTTTTTTATATGAATGCTTAATATTTAAAATGTTCATTCTCTAATAAGGGCTTGTTTCGCATAATTATCAAAATCAGGATAAAAATAGTACTAATTTAAAAAATAATAAATAAATAATAAATATTTTTTTAATCATTCTACACGAATTTTAATGTAAAAAAATATTATTTTACTTCATATATTTAATAAATTTTAATAAAAATACTAACTTTCTTTTACATTCTAAACTAAAATACTTATTATTATTATTAAAATTGGTATTTTTATTAAAAATTATTGAGTATATAAAAAAAAATATTTTTTATATTAAAATTAGTGTGGAATAATTAAAAAAATATTTATTATTATTATTTTTTTAAAATTAATATTATTTTGATCTTAATTTTAGTTCTTACGTCAAATAGGATCTAAGGAGATAAATTCTACAAATTTGATACAATCGATATAAAGTGAGAGTTGAATGTAACTCGAACTAGAAAATTTTAATTTCGAGCTTAAATTCGAAGCAAGCTATATAGTCCACCTGTGAGACCTTGTGGACCCCATAATTAAAGCGGGTCAGCTCACCACAGCTAGCTAGACCCGACCGGCCGGTTTATTTAATAGCATAATTAACCGGGTCAGCGGCACGAAGCGAATAAACCGGGCTAAATGCCGAGCTAAATGGACCATTCTAGCTACACTGGCCCATATGAACGATGGGCCTACAAAGTGCAACTGGCCCATAAATAAAAAAAAATTACATACATATTACCAAAATTTAACTATTTTATATATTTCACATTAGCATTTTTAATAATAGATATTCCACTATGATCATATAAAAATTATCATATTTATTAGGGTAAATTGCACAGGGCCCTGAGGTTAGAATGGCACTGCAAATAGGTCCCACATTTTGAAAAGCCTAAATTTGGGTTCCCGAATTTGTGTTTGCGCTGTCGTTTGGTCCACGCTTGAAATTTGCTGGTTTTTTACTATTTTACTCTCAGATTTTTTACTCATTCTCCACATTATTTTAAAAAATTCGAGAGAGTTATAAGGATATTTTGGTCCGTATAAATATGACTAACAGTCAAATTTAATCGTTTCTGTTTAATTGGACCATCCAAAAAAGTAATATTTAAATTAAGGAACCAAACGACAACGCAAACACAAACTCGGGACTCAACTCTAGGCATTTCAAAATATGAGACCTATTTGCAACGCTATTCTAACCTTAGGGGCTCCTGTGCAATTTACCCTATTTATTATATATATGTCATAATTTTATTGTATAAATTATACATGAGATATGTAATTATTTTATAATTTAAAAGTTAAACATGTAATATTAAATATTTAAATATTAAATATATAAAATAATTAAATTTTAATAATATATATAATTATTTTTGAAAAATACTATTTACTTCTCAATTTTAAATGCCCTATTCATCTCAAACTAGTACCTATGTTGCGAGGGGCTAGAATTCAACCAACTTAACAAAAAAAAAAGGGATAATTACGTACATGCCACATTAAACATCTTTATTTACGCATTACCCATTCATTCTTGTTTAATTACGCTACACACACTATAAACATTACAAAGCTTACAACCACACACTTGAGTTAAACTCAGTTAGAATCCAGTTGAAAAAAGAAATATTCCGTTAATAAATCTTAAAAATTACATTTTTACCCTTGTGTAAATAGTTTTCTTCTTCAATACCATGGTATATTAATGGAGATTTGCCCTAAAATCACCGCAGATCGTGGTTTTTTTCTTCCGTCACAGCCATCGGCACCGATTTCCTCTCAACACTCGCGGTTTTTTTCTTCCGTCGCAGCCATCGGCCGTCGCTACTATAGTTAAACATAATTTTTATGAACGGCTCAAATTTTAAGTAACTTAACTATAGTTAAGTTACTTAAAAACTATGATTTCTTATGGTAAAGCAAGTTAAAGTGTGTGGTTGTAAGCTTTGTAATGTTTGGAGTGTGCGTAGCGTAATTAAACAAGAATGAATGGGTAATGCGTAAATAAAGATGTTTAATGTGGCATGTACGTAATTATCCAAAAAAAAAGCCTTCTCTTCACTCTCTCTCTTTGACTAAAGAGTGATACTACGAAACTTATTCAACTCTTTGCTCAATATGATCACTATCAAACTCAAAACTGTAAAAGGAGTTATAACATTTTAATGTAAAAAATAATATTTTACTTCACATACTCAATAATTTTTAATAAAAGTATAAATTTTATTTCATACTAGATTTGAATATTTTAGTCTAGAATGTGAAATAAAGTTGATATTTTTATTTTAAATTATTGAGTATGTAAAGTAAAATAATATTTTTTATATTTAAATTTTATGTAGAATGATTTAAAAAAATTATTTATTATTATTATTATTATTATTATTATTATTATTTTTTAAATTAGTATCATTTTGGTCCTGTTTTGGTCTTCGCGCCAAACAGGGATAGAATGTTGTTCATAATGTTTTAAAGAACCTGTATACCTCCGATTTTGTTAAAATCTCTCATTTTCATAATAACATCTACAATGTCATTTTCGTAAGATTTTTCTTTAGTTAGAGATAATTCTCTGCCCAATGAGTTTTGTATCATTCTTACGACGGATCACATGTGACGTATTTTCTGTATTTTTTATTTGAGCAATGATAGGCTTCGATCAAGCTTTCGACTCTCTCTGCCTCTCTCAATTTTTATTTTTATTTTTAGTTTGGGCAGTCTAAATAGTTCAATTGTTCGACACCTAATTTTCGGCACAAGGAGGACAATGAGTTGTTGCCATATGCATAATTACGATGAAAAAACACCATTTTGTGTTTTTTTCATTTCGTATAATTTTTTATATGCACATTTTTTTATTTTGTAGGATTTTTTTTGAAGTTTATTTATATTTATAAAGATAAAAAAAGGTCATACAAAGCAAAAAATGTTTATACGAAACACCATTTTTGGTTTGACCATTTTGATACTCGATATGGTTTTATGCTTCGGATAGGTACTTTTTTAGTCTGTATGTTTCTCTAAATTGGGGTTTTTACCCGTATGACACAAAAAACTTCAATATTTACTTATTAGACACCCTAAAGTTAAATATTACATGACACACACTTATTTATTTTAATTTTACAACCAACACGCCCTAGTTAAAAAATTCTTACATTTTATTTAAGCAAACCATACTCAAGTTATGTTTTAACTTAAATAAAGTTCATAGGAATAAAATCTAACTCTCGGTGCACCTTAACTTAAATATTACATGTTAAAAACTATTTAAATCTATTATTTATGTAGAATATTTTAAATCTAATCGTTAGATGCTCATCTTAACGATTAGATTTAATTTAAGATACAAAAGGGGTTAGATTTTATTCCTATGAACCTTATTTAAGTTAAACATAACTTAAGTATGGTTTACTTAAATAAAATGTAAGGATTTTTTAACTAGGGTGTGTTGGTTGTAAAATTAAAATAAATAAGTGTGTGTCATGTAATATTTAACTTTAGGGTGTCTAATAAGTAAATATTGAAGTTTTTTGTGTCATACGGGTAAAAATCTCTAAATTAAAATACTCATACACAATAAAAATTGCGATAAAAAATTATCTAAAATGATGAGAAAATGTTGTTTGCATTGTTTTTTTGCCATTACTTAGGTGGCATAGCTCGTGAGCCCCATGCACTTATAACTCAGATTGAGCACGAAACATTTTCGCCAGAGTGGTGCCTGAATCCAATAAGTTTTCCTCTCTCTCCTTCCAGCCCGAGCCTAATAATTTCACCTCTCTCCAACTCGAGAGTTGGCCGAGGAGGGCACGTAGCCCGCCCCACCTATTAAAATTCGAATATAATTTATTTATAAATTATAAAGCAATAATATTGTTTGCAGTATATATGTCATAGCAAAAATCATAGTCAACTACAATTTCCTCATTTCAATATTAATTAAATTACATAAATTGTATTTGGATACTACTATGTGCAGTGATTTTTTCATTACGAAAGCTCAAACTTTTGAAATATAATTTATACTTTATTTTTGATAAAATTAAATTAATATTAAAATCATTAAATTAAAATATTATATGATTAGCATATTGTTAAAAATATTAAAAAAACATTAGTTGAATTTAATCTCTGATTCAATGTCTAATGCTTGTCGAAATAAAATATAATATAATATTTTTTAAAAAATATTTTTTTTATTTTATCAAAAAAATTTATACTGATTATAATTTTGTTATTTTTTTTTTCCAATTGAACTCAAGATTTGCTAAATTTTTGAAACATCAATCATCATAACATAATCTAATTATGACTTGAAGTGATTTCACTTATGAGTTTATTTACATCTGAATTTAGCATTGAATCTCAATCATACACGTGACTTTAAAGGCTTTTCAAATCCTGATTACTTATTATCGTGCACGAGTTGTCTTCATCGGCTACGATGTTATCTTCATCGGTTGCGATGTTTGGCTAATCATCCTTATCTGCTTTTGCAGAAATATCCAACTATCGGAAATGATATCTGACTTCCTGCCAATTATATCGTTCATGATATTTGATCCATAGCTTCCTGTTAATTATATCAACCACGATATTTGATCATTCACAGCTTCCTACTAGTAATATCGGCTAAGATATTTGATTATCCACAAGTATTGTTATCTCTCAGCCTAATGGAGACTGCCATGTTAGCATTATATTTGCATAATTTTCACTGCAGAATCCTTCGCATTACCGGCTAACTGGGAGTTGCAGGTTCTCGGTCACCATTAACGGGTCATCTAGTTTCCGACAACCACACAGTTTAAGAATCCGTGTGTTCGTGCAACTATCAATGGAAGCCGACAGTTAATGGCGTTCCAGCCTGAAAACACCACTTTAGCTCATCTATAAATACCTTTGGGCAAAGCTCCAGAGAAAGGATAGAAAAAGAGGCCACTAAACTTGTATTCTTTTTCTTTCTTCTTGAATTAATTCTCTGATCAACTCCTTTTTTGAGTTCTAGTAAAACCTTTTTTCTGACTCCCAGATGAACATAAGGGAAGCTGGATATCCCTAAACTATCTTACATTTTTGTGTATTTTTTTGAATGATCTTTGGCTCTTCTACGCTAATATTCTGAGCTAACAACGTTGTGTGCTGCTAATTCTCAGAACTTTATCTCTCTTCATTAACAGAGTTAGTTTGATATTTATTAATTAATAATACATTATTGTTTAATAATTTAAATTGGTATTCTAATATAAAATTACAGCTCTTGCTGGTGCACATTTAGACCTCGTTTAGTTCAAAGATTAAATTTTAGATAAAAAAAAAAAGAGAGAGAACAGAAGTGAGAGTAAGAGTTAAGAGAAAGCAGGGGAAATATGCATAGTATGGTAAAGCCGATTCGAAAGCAGAGATACTCTATTTCGCGCGTAAGTCTTCATCTTTTTCATATATCCGTCGATTTTCATCTCTGGCTTATACTAGACACGAAATTTGTATCTTGTTATATATGTATGTTGAGTAGGATTTTTTTTTTGAAGTTCTCACCATTTAATAGATGTTTTATCTAAAGGATTATGTATATTAATATATCAATAAAAGCTCAAATACATTAGTCGAAATTTAATACGCAAATCATTACATAAATTAATTATTTGCGTTGACCTGAATTTTTAGATATGATTCTCTAGATATTGGTTTTATGGCGGTTCGATAAGGTACTCTAATAAATTGTTATGTATTTTTTAGTTCTGTATGTGTTAATTAAATGTTAAAATTAATACGTCGAGTTGACACATTAATGTTTCAGTACATGAAATTATTTAGTCGGATAGGCTAAGAGATTTCTATCCTAAGCGAAATTAAAATTTACTATGGATGTATTCAAATTTAAATGCAATGTTTGATTTCTTGCATTAGAGCTTATATATGTTGTAGATTGCGACATATCATCTGAATTTGCTATGTGAGAATAAATCATATGAGCAAGTGGTCTAATGAAGCAGAGATCGATACTATTTATCTTGAAGTTGTTTTATGTGTCAACGTCACCCACCCCCCACCAGCGCCCACGCCATATACCTTTTGATGTTTCTTCTTTGGCGCCGCGACAGTGCACTGCTTGGCAACTAAGTTTTCGATCAACGTACAGTATGAGAGACTGGAGTGCTTTTAGGAACATCTTAGCGGTTCACAGAGTGATGCCCATGATATGCTCATATAAAAGTATGTCTCTTACTCTCGCTCGTTTCTCACACTGCGCATCCCGAGCCTAATAAGTTCTCACTCATCTCTCGCTAACTGAGAGTTTGGGCGATGCCAAATGGCAAGGACACGGTCAAGAGCCCGTCGTGATTGGTAACGACCCACCTATTAAGATTCGACTGCCCCAAATGTTGGGGATGGTATTATAGCTAGATAGATATTTTGAATAGAGTTAATTTATGCTTAATAGCAGGAGTACTCTATTGTTTGCAGTCATCGCTACAGTATAAGACATATTTTAGAGATGCTATAGTCACCCAACGTAGATCACTAATTTATATAATTAATAACCTAACTTGGTTTTTGGAAAATTCGATATGTAAGTGAGTATTCCAAAGTGCGATCTCATGATAACTATTAATAGATCAAATTACATAAATTTGTAGTTTGGATCTAACTGATAGCTGAGAGAAGGAAGCCCTGATTTTTTTCACAATGTTAAGAAAAGCTTCAAACTGTTTTGAAATATAGTATATTATACTTTATTTTTTGATAAATTAAATTCAATTTAAATCATTAAATTAAGAATATCTAATCATAGATAAGGGTATGTCATACTCATGTGTTATTAATATCGCACATATTGTAACAAGTGTAATATGAGTGATTAAGATCTATGTAGATCTCTGATATTCACATGTACCTCGACAACTATTGGCTATCTGTATCTGATAGATTATTATCTTATAAATATGCATGATATTTAATAATATATTATTGTAATATATTTGTTTATTTTATTTGGCTCAAAAAATCAGATTTATTTACTTACGCGAATGTATAGTAATTGCTCTGTTTTGTCCTTATCTATAGTTTTCTAACTATTGATACTGCGCAAAATGGTGCGTCGTAGCAATTTATATAAGAAGACATGCATCATCAAAAACATTACTAGGATGAAGAAAGTTATGGGGTTTGAAGTGACTCATACTGGAGAGTATATAGAAGTTTATTTAGCATCTGTGAATATTCAAGCAGATAGTACAAAGGTCGTCGATGTTTTGTTTCTCATAACGCTCATCTCAAGTTCTTTTCTGACTATACTCTTGAGAGGAGGCTTTTCCAAATCTACTAGATTTATAAGCAATATATTGATAGTTTGACTCACGAGAGTGGTGTTCTATAAGTCATTATGGCTAGCTGATATTACTCACATGATGTTCATTATTGTACGCAGTTGCTGTATGTTAATTTTGTTGATATATATACTATGCGCTTATCTGGCTTTTGTCACCTACGTGTATGGAGTTAGAAAATATAGCCTAACTATTCCTGTAATTTATTTAATCATGACTTCCTCTCTCGTCACCTGAATATTTAGATATAGTATTTCGTTTTCTGAGTGTGTGTCCCGAAAAAGGGGAATGTCACGTGATAGTTGTATTGACATCCATAGCTTCCTTGTTCATTATATACAAGGGGGGACACGATATTTGAACGCTCATAAACCAAAGGCTTCCTTAGTTACTCTATCTAAGCTAGAAGTTTATATATGCGCCTACACAAGTATTCGTTATCCCTCTCCTCATCCGTCAGTGGTATGAGACTCTGAGTCTCAGTGAGAGCACTGGCCCATGAGTGGCCCTTGCATGTATATGATATCACTCGCTAATATAGATCCTATAAGTTCGCAGCTTATATATGTAAGCGAGCTCAGTTGACCGAATTAAACTCACCGTGCGGAGTTTGGACTATGGATTGCCTTGTACACCTAATCTGTAACTGCGAAAGGTTGGATCAATACTATGGTATTCGCATAGCACCTGCTGATAAGTATCATAGGCTATGGCTTAATATACTTAGCCACTTAATGCTCTATTCATAAAATACCCCGTATTAATAGTATATCGGCAGAACAATAAGCTAACCAGAGAAAGGATAGAAAAAACAGAGACTCGAATCAGTATATTATTTGGTATTCTTTTTGCTGTCGTCTCTCTTGAGCACTTAAATTCCTCTGATCACGAGCCACCTCTGTATTTAGTTCTCAGTGAAGATAAGAATAGGCTTAGTTTATACGCACTGATTACTCACATTGATTAATAGATATAAATTTAACACTAATATAGGGAAGCTTAGGATAGTCCGCAAATATGAATCTTCAACATTTAACATATCTTTGTATGTATTATATTATATTGAATGATGCTGTTATTATATGGCTCTTTTGCTACGCTAATTGAGCCTCTCTGAGTTAGTCTATAAACTATAGTTGTTGAGAGGCTTCTAGATAGCTTGTCGAAAAGTTATGAATATTTGGAGCACGTCCTTACTCACTATAAAGAAACTATCATCTGTCTTACATTCAACAGAGTTAGTTTGAGTATTTAATGTATTAATAAATCAATTACTGTAAGTGTTATATAATATAATTTTAAAATTGAAAGTATATTATCATATAATAATAGATAAAGAGAGCATGCATCATGCTCTAGGATGCAATTCATTATAGTACGCTCATGACGTAATTAAGTTTACAAGATTGAATTCCATTAGTATTAAAATATAAAATAGATATATTTATATTACCTCTATGCATTAATAAAATATTTATTATAGTTGAGATTAATATATAAATTTAAGAAATTTAGTTTAGTATTAATATAAAATGTGAAATAAGGTTAATTTTAATATTCGTATTCGTGTCGGATGGTGAAATAAAATTAATTTTCATAGTTAAAATTTATGTTAGATTAAGGGTGTTAATATGGATTGAAAATCGCAAAATTGATCAAAAATTGAATCAATTTTAGATCGAATCGAAATTGAGTCGATCTAAACGAGCCGACTAATGAGCCAAAAGTTCGACTCGGTAATAATTTCGAGTCAATTTTGAGCCAGAGTAGGCTCACCTCGATCAAGCTCGAAATTAGTCGAATTAAAAAAATATTTTATATCATATAATACCTATATATATATATAATATAGATATATTATAATATATATTAAATAATATATATATGGGATAATTACACTCAGGTTCCTGAGTTTTAAGCCTAATAACGCACAGGTCCAGCGTTTTTAAAAGTTTAACATCAAGGTGTCCCCTGAGTTTTAAATAAAATTATTAAAAACGGGTCTTTTTTTATTTTTTTTTTATTATTGTAAAATTTTAAAATTACGCAGAATTTTAACAAGGCACTCTCTCCGCTGTCTAAACTCCACGATCTCCAGTACGCGGATTGGGCGGAGCAATATCTGGTGAGTCGCGCCGACAGTGCGACGGAGTATGGGAGAGGGGAAGTGAGTAAATAGGTAATTGTATAAATTATTTTTATTTATAAAAAAGAAGTAAAATAGAAAAGAATTCTAATTATAATATTTATTAAACTCAGGGACCCTGATGTTAAGTTTTTAAAATGTAGACCTGTGTGTGTTATAAATCGTTATAACTCAAGTACGCTGAGTGTAATTATCTCTAATATATATTATATATTATAATAAAACCGGGCA
>KZ451968.1:1735730-1753328 GCA_002786265.1 Apostasia shenzhenica
CTGAGCGCCGCAGCGCGGCTGCCGCGCGGCGCGCCCGAGAGGCGCAACGCGGCCGCCGGGCACCGGCAGTGTCGTACGACCGCGTGAGGCCTACGGCGGTGTCGTGTGGCCGTGCGAGGCCGCCAGAGTCAGCGCGAGGCTGTGCGATGACCACGCGGTTGCCAGATCTGGTGGAGAGAGGGAGGGTAAGGGTATAATGGTAAGTTTAATATTTTTTAATAATAAAAAAATAAAAAAAGGACCTAGATAATAATTTTCGAAAACCTAGGACCCCGATATTATAATTTTAAAAACATGGACTTGTGTGTGATAATAATACTTAAACTCAGGGATCTAGGTGTAATTTGCCCAATTTAAAGTTACTGTTTTGTATTAGGTATCAGCCCATCAGCCATTGTAAATAAATTTTTAAAAATTAATTTATTAACAATCAAAAGTGGTGGAAAATATCCGCTGGCTGTTTTCGGGACCCACATCGCTTGCACCTCAGCCCTGCATGAACCAGTTTTAGCCTTTTAGGGTCAAAATGCAATAATTTATTGTATTTGCTAAAATAATATCTCTCATTGCCTTTTAGGTGAAGTCATAAGACTAATTACAAGAACCTTTTCTAACACTCCTAGTTGCGCAACTCTCATAGAACAGCTCTTGTAGAATAGTCCTCGTCGAACAACTCTTTAAGAAAATATCATTAGATCGTACCCTCCGTACTACTGTGTCAACTCAGTATTTAGGACAGCATAGGGCTCCACTGCCTAATTGTCCTTTGTAGGAATAAACGTCAGATGTGACAGACTATACCTATTATCTTCCCTCCTCTCCAAGCTACAAATAAGGGGAAGGAGGAGAAGCTGGAGGACGGACTCTCTATCTCCCCCCTCTCTCTTTAGCCGAGCTGCCCCCCCTCTCTCTCTCTTGTACTTATTCGGTCTTCATTTAGAGACTCTCAAGCTTTGTAAGAAAAGAGATTCGATTAGTGGATTTAAATCGCCTAGACGGCATCGTGATTTTCCCCCCGAATACTCGGGTTTTCATATAAAAATTATCGTTTCTATTTTGGCATATTTTTTGCATCAAGACTAATGATATAAGAATTTCGTAATTAAGCGTATTTAGAATGGAGTGATATTGAAGTAGGTGACTCTCTTGAGAAATACCTAGATCACGTAATTTCTTAGAGTTAAATGGACAATATCTCTATATTGAAATCATGAGATGTTATAATATCAACATTCTTTATTTTCTATCTTTTATCTCTATAGGGAAACTTATTTTCTTTCATATTCTTTCTCTATTAGGAAGATCTTTTTCTAATTAATTCTATAGGGAAAATTATCTTGATTTTAATTTATCTATTTCATAGGCACAAGTTAAAATCATAAGTATAGCAAATCTTATAGCATATCCAGGTCTTAGGATCGATGACGCTACCAATTCTCCTAAAAGCTTAAGTTAATACGAACAACGCTATAAATTTACTTATTATACTGAGCACGCAAACACTCTTTCAACAGCCGTATTACTTGTCATGCAAGGCGATGGCTACGAGCTTTTGAGTTTTAGAATACTCGGTGGGCGCTACCAACTCTACTAAAAACTTAAGCTCATAGGAAGGACACTATTTCTATATTTGAATTATAGAATGTTACAATAATTCGGCGAAATGCCATGCATTAGACATTAAACGGGTATAAAAGCTATATTACATGTGACATAGAATAGTAAATCTCCATTTTACCCATCTAAAAATCTCTCAAATTGAACAGGATCTAATTTTCCTCTGATTCTTCTCTGCAGAGCTTGTTAACTGCAGGCACAGACACATCGTCGAACACGATCGAATGGGCGTTATCTCTCTTGCTGAATCAGCCGGAGAAGATGGAAAAGGCAAGGCAAGAGCTCGACGAGCAAATCGGCCATGGCCGCTTACTCCAGGAATCCGATCTTCCCAATCTCCCCTTCCTTCACTGCATCATCAACGAGAGCCTTCGTCTCTACCCAGTCGCTCCTCTTCTCGTCCCTCACCAATCACTGGAGCCCTGCAAGCTCGGAGGCTACGACATACCCCGCGGCACGATGCTCATCGTCAACGCCTACGTGATTCACAGAGATCCCGAGCTCTGGCCGGAGCCGGCAAAGTTTCTTCCGGAGAGGTTTGAGGGTGGGAAGGCAGAGGCGGAGAGGATGAAGATGTTGCCGTTCGGCAGGGGAAGAAGGAAGTGCCCCGGAGAAGCACTGGCCTTGAAAGAGGTGGGATTGGTGCTGGGAACGTTGCTTCAGTGTTTTGAATGGGGGAGAGTTGGAGAAGATGAAGTCGGCATGGAGGAGGGCTCTGGCCTCACCATGCCCAGAGTTCATCCTCTTCAGGCCATGTGCAAGCCCCGTGAATGCATGATCAGTGCTTTATCTCAGATTTGAGATTTTATATATAGAAGATGGTTCGAATCATTCGACATTGCAAATCTCTGAACGTCTGAACAGGAATAATGCAGTGTTTTTAAGGTTAATTTACATGAAAAGTTGTATTAAAGTGGCATTTGGTTCATAGCAATCAATATTTAAGTATGTTATCTACATATTTATATTAATTATTTGGTCTGACATAATAAATAACGAGAAATATAAATACAATAACAGACAAATTTATATGAAAAACTTTAAAGTTAAGGAAAAATCACGAGCAAAGGAGATCACTTTATCAAAAAGATATGTAAAGGAGGCGGAGGAGTAGCTACAAATTATTCAGAAAAAACATATAGTTTAGTTGAATTTTTAAATTATTTTTGAAAAATATGTATGATATGAAATAAAATGAATTAATTATATTAAAAATTATGAGGCATTGCACCTGCACCCCCACAAGATCAATGGTTGGCTATGAGATCAATCCAATATCTCGACTTTTACCATTTAATCCCAAATTCTAATTTTTCACATTTATGTTTTTTCTAAAATTATCGCACTGTGAGTTTTTCGAGGCAAGCCAAACAGGATTCGAGTCACGAAACTCTAAATATAATAATTATTGGACATGCTGAACCTAAAAACAATTCACCCTCAAAATCTACTGTGGTCAACCTCTCTACCATAGAAACAGATCACCTTACTTTATTCTAACTTTCCCTTCAACTATGACATCTTTGATTTATTTGTAGATGAGGTGAAGTTATAGGGCAGTATCAATTGTTATAAATTTTTGCAATATTATAAAAATGTGTCATCAAAAGAATTTTTTTTTTTGCATATAAGATGACACTATTACAGTAACATTGAACCAAAGTAACCACAAATTTGCAATCATATTTGAACTACAAAAGTTGGATGATTTTAGTTGATTTCCTTGTGATGAGCTAAAATGCTATGGATTGAATGCAGAGATTTAGTGGTAGGTGGAATATGGATAAGTAAATGCTCTAATGTAAGCTGTAATATTACGACTCAAATCAACACAAAATCAAAATCTTTTGAGTGATTCAAACCAAACTGGACATTTTTGATAGGCTCTACAAACAGGTAGTTTGTCTTCTTCCAAGGGAAGCTCTAGAAAGAGTGGATCAGATTGAAGCTTGCACCTTTTAGTTTTGAGACTTGAGAATGAGATAGATTTACAAACGTCTAACAAGTTCTTAACTAAACATATCACTTTAAAACACCCAGCTTCAAATATATTGAAATGACTTCCAACCAAAAAACTTAAGCTCAATTGTGACTTGCAGTATAACTAGACCAAAAAAATCAAGAAAAATACTTTACCATACATAATCAAGAACCAACTGAAGCAAAGAACTTGTGATGTTATGAATATAGTGAAGTTCCTTTTAGTCTCTGCACGACAACTGATCAATAATTGCCAGGGTTTTAAAGTTTAAGAAGCTAGAATAGAACAAAACACATTATAATATCTAATAAAAGAGCATATTTTCCTCTAAATGGCATTAACTTAATATTAGTAGATATAGTATTATAAAAGGCTTCTATCTCAGTCTCTCACCAGTTCTCCCTCGCAAAGCTTTTGCCATCTGACATTGCTTGCTGACTAGAAATTACACGTATAAAACTTATCTCATTTAAATGCTGAACACCAAGTTCTCAGTATTTTTATCTCATGAGACATAAAATGACTAGAGAATAGGTTCACGGTCATAACGTTATGCATTTTCTATCCTATGCATTTAGAATGAAAAGGAACAGTACAGTCTATGCGTTTTCCAATAAAAATGTGTTCAGAATGAAGATAATGAGTTAGGTCTCTTGTAAATAAGAGCATTCAAAGTGTTATTTTACTACCCCATTAATCTACCATAAGGTAACCATTGCTATATCAAACATAAAGACTTCTAGCTCATAACTGATAAAACTTCATGATTAATGATGAGCCACACCCTCCTCTTCCTATACAATTCACATCAACTAGAATAATGCAAGTAATTCTATAGCCCTGGATTTCGCACATCATCTAGCCTTCATGAGTATGTATGATACAGCTAAATAAAAGGAAAATAAACACTTCAAAATTTTTCCAAAAAAATAAAGAAGTCCCATGGCAAGATGCAGATCATGTCAATACTAGGCAAGATCTCATACCATTGAAATGCAGTACATTTGCCACCAATTAGAAAATGTCGAAAGTAATAAGAAACTCTTATCAGGTTTGAAAAGCTCAAATTGACAGGATAGAAAACACAAATCTCTACTGAAGATAAAAATAAGATAGCACTGCAGAATTTACAATTTTTCCAACTTTCCACAGTAGCAGTCAGTAAACATACACATATTTGTAGACAATATTGAAATCTACAAGTTAATAAAAAGAATTCCAGCCTCTCATACTCTTATTCTTGACCACCATGGCCACATAACATGATAAAGCATATGAACTTTCCATGAAAGGTGGCTTAGGCCTTTTTATGTCACACGAGACCAAGTTCAGAAATACATTGTGACATCCCTAGTAAGGATCAGGATAGTAAAAAAACTTGCAGGGATGGGCATACCTCTTTCCCAAGCAAAAATATCTAGCGTGGCTATGTGATTAATCTAGAACACTATTTGTAGTACAAGGTATAGTAAGTAATTTTACAAGTGTGAAACAAAACAAGGAATTTAGCTATGCTCGCCAGAAACATATGAACTTTCATAAAGAGTGCATATGCAACTGCGATGTTATTCAAATTAACAATATCAAAACTGAAAGAAACTTTCACAAATCAATACTAGGTTTTATTTGGTTGGGGGAAAAAATGGGTTTGGAAAACTTTTATGAAAATTTTTGAAAAAAGTGTATGACGTGAAATAAAGTAAATTAATTATATTAAATATTGTGTTGGATGTGAAATAAAATGATTGTTTAATGTTGAAATTTATGTAGAATGAGATGTAAAATATTATTTTTTTTTTAAATAAAATAATATTTTTAGTTGGAGAAACAACCAAACGGAGCCTAACAGTTAATATTAACTAAACTGACAGAAACTTTCACATATTATACTAACACTAAAACCCATTGTGAACTTCCATTTCTTTTGAAATAGAATCATATGTTACCGAGTGGGCTTCAATGTAAGGCATGGCTTAATACTTTCTAAGCTTCCAACGGGATCAAGATTTGCAAAGTATAAAATTAAGATCCAGAAAGAAAGATATGAGGTCTTTATTTTGCAACAATGTATAATATAGATGGCACCGTTCCCCTTTGAGCATGAAAAACTATTTACAGTGATCATCACTATCAAAGATGATTTCTCACACAAATATGAGTTCAAGAAATTTCATTATCACCACACAATCATTTCATGAACCATAGCAAAAGGAAGTAAAACAAGAAAGTTTATCAGTCGTGTCATCCACCAACCTCCAGAGAAGGCTCCTTTGCTTCATCGCAAAATCACAGAGACAACATGAGGCACCCTGCTCTCATCAAATGGCAGGGTAACATACTCTGAAGCAAATTCCTCCACAATCTCGCCGGGAAGCTCGCCATGAACGGCCTTGCAGTATAGGTATAGAGCAGCACGGGTCACGAGAAGGTAGAGAAGTAGCACAGTCGTGAAAGCAGAACCAAACACGGTTTTTGCGATCACCGGTAGAACTTTGTACCAGCTTCCAACGTCGGCGACGTCCCAAAGCCCGAAACCCCACAGTGTCAATCCAATCCCAGCTCCGAAAAACACCCAGAGGCAGATCGACGCCAACCACATTCCCTCGATCAGTTCGCCGCTCCTTTTGAGCGGCGCAAGGCCCCAACTCGACTCCATTACGGCGACCACGCCGGCAAGGCACCATTCAAGCTGGAGTCTGGCTACGGTAATGACGGCAATCGCAGCTGCGAAGCGATAAGGGGGGATGGAGCCGGATTCAACGTGGAGAAGGGAGAGGACGAAGAGGAGGAGGAGGCAGAGAGAGGCGATTAAAGCGACGACGGCGGAGAAGACGAGGAAGGCGGAGAGTAGAGTGGCGAGGAGGCGGAGGACGGGGAAGTGGAGGGATCGGAGGTTGGGGAGGAGCTTGACTGGGCGGCCATAAAAGCCATGGTTAACGCTGCGGGTTACAGCGGCAGAGGCGACGGCGGAGAGCGCAAGTGCGACAGCGGCGGCGGCGGCAAGGGTTAGGGTTTCAGAAAGGTCAGGTGTGGAAGATGGGGGAAATGAGCGGAGGAGGGATTGCGGAGGATGGGAAGGGCGGTGGCGGAGGATGAGAGGGAGGAGGGAGGGGGAGGAGATGAGAAGGGAGGAGAGTGGGAGGAGGAATAGGACGGACAGGGCGAGGAAGTGGCGGGAGTGGTCGGAGACGACGCGGAAGGATTCGGAGACGACGCCCGCCAGCATCGCCGGCCACGAGTAGGAGGACTTGGCCACCGCAGCCATGGATGAACGCCGCCGACGATCGATGCGGAGGAGGCCGATCCCAGAATCGATGAAAATGCAGAAGCGGGCACAGTGGCGTTGGATGGGGATAGAAGGTGCTGACGGGAAGGGGAGAAGGGTGACTCTTATCTAAAGGCCGATCGTACTCTTTTTAACTAATTCTTTTCATTTTTAGTCACCCATAAATATAATTTATATTTAAATTAAATATTTTTAAATATAAAATGATAAAAATGCTGTAAATGTTTATAAGTAGACACCCGAATGTCGCGTGTGCATGAAAAAATTATTGGGTGCGGACGACACACTGTTCGGACACCCAATCATAGGGCGCCACGTGTGCCCGGACCCAGCTGTATGGTACACTTGGCGCCCTCTAATTGAGTTCCGGACGATGCGCAGTCCGAATCCAATAACTTCTCGTGTGCATGTGTCCCCTGCGCGTGGCCACTTCACACGGTAGTTATTATATATACGAGCAATTATTTGATTCGGCTGACTAATCAGAGATGGCCACATTAGTATTGGGCGGGTTCACTGCTGGCATGGCACCCTACTCGACTCCAAGTCAAGCGATAAAAAATGAGAGAAAAATAATCTAATGTCTATGCTGTGGTAACTATACATAGTGCTTGATTTTGCGAGATGCACGACGGAAAGTGGGTGGGAGAGAAAGAAATAAGAATGATAAAAAAAGAGGGTAAAATAATCGAATTTAATTTTCTGCTAATTTTTTTTATATATTATTATTTTTTCTGTGTTAATTAAAATTTATAGTAATGCAGATTTAAATATGTGATTTTTTAGTTTCAAACAATCTCTTTTTTTACTGGGTTTGAAAAAATTTTATATTTTTTTGCTATTTATTAATAAAATAATTTTAAGTAAAATATTTTAAAAACTCATAAATTTAGATGATGATTTTTTGAAATTATAAACATGATATTATCTTCTAATACTTAGTTTTTTTGGCTGAGCCCTTGGAACAAAAGACATGATTGTTGCATTTACTTTTTAAAATTAATATATGAATTATTTATTTACATCATTGCTATTTGCATATAATTTTCACTGTTTTATGATTAATTTAAGTTTAATTTAAGGAAAATTTTCAATTGAATTGATTTTTGGTAAAATGAAATCCCATCATTCATTAAAAAAAACTAAAGAATTTGTGCAGCTGTAAGCTCTAGTTCACGGCTAAGGGTGTTAATATGGATCGAAAATCGATCAAAAATTGAATTGATTTTAGATTGAATTGAAATTGAGTCAATTTAAATGAGCCGATTAACGAGCCAAAAGTTCGGCTCGATAATAATTTCGAGTCGATTTTGAGCCGGGGTATGCTCGGCTCGATCCAGCTCAAAACTAGCTCGAATTTAAATACATTCTTAGATCCAACATGTTCTAATACTATATTACCTTTAGCTACATGATCTCTAATGAAGTGATGTTTCACTTCAATGTGCTTGGTTCTAGAGTGATTTATGAGATTTTTGGTCAAGTTTATTGTACTAATATTATCACATAGAACTAACACATTCTTATAGGTCAAATCATAATCCTCTAAGGTGTGCATCATCCATAGGAGTTGGGCTACACAACTACCAGCTGCAATATATTCAGCCTTAGTAGATGACATTGTCACACAATTTTATTTCCTACTATACCAACTTACAAGGGAGGAACCAGGAAATTGACAACTTCCGCTAGTACTTTTTCTATCTAATTTACATCATACGTAATCTGAGTCAGTATATCCAATTAAATCAAATTAAGCCTACATTAAGTGTACCCTTAAGATACCTCAAAATTCGTTTAACGGCAACTAAGTGTGACTCTTTTAGATTTGATTTAAATCTAGCACATAGGCAAACAGAAAACATAATATCGGGTCTACTAGCAGTCAAATAGAGCAAACTCCCTATCATGTTTCTATATAATTTTTGGTCAACGCACTTACCTCCTTCATCGCTGTCAAGTTTTATATTTGTTGCCATTAGAGTAGCTATCTCCTTTGATTTTTCCATGCTAAATTTCTTCACTAGTTCTTCGGCGTATTTTTCTTGGGAGATGTAAATACCCTCTTTAGTTTGCTTGACTTGTAATCCCAGGAAGAATGTAAGCTCACCTACAAGGCTCATTTCAAACTCACTCTCCATGAGAGTGGTAAACTCATTCAAGAAAACCTTGTTAGTGGAACCAAAAATTATATTTACATAAACTTGTGCAATAAAAATATCTTTATCTATATTTTTATTAAATAATGTGGGGTCTATTGTTCCACGATTAAAGCCTCTAGAAATTTAAAAAGTCGAAATCCTCTCATACCAAGCTCTCGGAGCTTGTTTTAATCCATAAATCGCTTTTTTTAATTTGAAAACATGATCAGGAAAATCAATATTCTCAAAACCTGGTGGTTGTTTAACAAAATAAGTTCTTTAATAAAATCATTCAAAAAATCACTTTTCACATCCATTTGATATAATTTAAAACCACAATATGCGGCAAATCCCAGAAGAATGCGAATCGACTCAAGACGAGCTACGGGAGCATACGTCTCATCATAGTCAAGACCTTCAACTTAGTTGAAACCTTGGGCCACTAGTCTAACCTTATTTCTAACCACGACTCCATTTTCATCTAATTTGTTCCTTTAAACTCAACGAGTACCAATAATTGGGTAATCATCCAGTTTTGGAACTAATTCCCAAACTTGATTGCGTTCAAATTAAGCAAGTTCCTCTTGCATGGCAATAATCCAATCTGGATTGCCCAATGCTTCATCGATACTTTTAAGCTCAATTTGAGAAATCAATGTAAAATTACTATCTAATTGTCTAAAGATGACTTGATTTTCACACCATGAGATGGGTCACCTAAAACTTGATCTAAAGGGTGTTTATGAAGTACCTTCCAAGCTTGAGGTGGAGCATAGGTGTAGGATGAGCTTGTTTCACATTTTTATTGAACTTGATCCTTTACTTCATCCATATGTCCATGGATTTGGACTTGATTTAACTTCTTGGCTACCTCCTCCTCAATATCATCATCTATAGAAGAATATCTAGGATAAACAAAGTTAGATTCATCAAATGCGACATTGAATGTTTCCTCAATTTTTAGTGTCCGCTTATTATAAACACGATAAGCTTTACTAGTGAGGGAATATCCAACAAAAATTCCTTCATCTGCTTTTGATGAAAACTTGCCTAAATGATCTTTGGTATTTAAAGAATAAACCTCACATCCAAACACTCTAAAGTAGTGGATCTTAAGTTTCTTTCCATTCCCAAAGTTCATATGGAGTTTTCATCAAAATAGGTCTAAGGTATACTCTATTTTGGACATAACATGCCGTACTAATGGCTTCGGCCCAAAAGTACTTAGGCAACGAATATTCATTAATCATGGCACGTGCTGCCTCTTGAAGAGCTTGATTTTTCAAGGAAGAGCTCAATTTTTCCTTTCCACAACCCCATTTTGTTGAGATGTTCTAGGATTAGAAAATTCATGCAAATATCCATTAGCTTTGCAAAAATTTTAAAAATTAAAGTTGTCAAATTCACCACCGTGATCACTACGAATCCGGTTGACTTTAACACCTTTTTCATTTTCAACTCTTTTATAAAAAATAATGAATCTTTCAAGAGTATCATTTTTATAACCAAGGAATAGTGTTCAACTAAACCTACTATAATCATCAACAATAACTAAAACATACCTACTACCGCCAATGGACACTACTCCATGCGAATCTAATAAATCTAAATGAAGTAATTCAAGAGGTTGAGAAGAACTTACCAACTCTTTAGCCTTATGTGAGCATCTAGTTTGCTTACCTTCTTGGCATGCATCACATAATTTGTTCTTTTCATATTTTACTTTAGGAAGTTCATCTACATGATCATATTTTGAGAACTTGGAGAGAAGCTTCATATTGGAGTGTGTCATTCTCCTATGCCATAACCAAGCTTCTTCCCTTGATATAAAATGCCATAACCAAGCTTCTTCCCTTGATATCAAATGCCATAACCAAGCTTCTTCCCTTGATATCAAACACTTAACAGAGTTGTTAGTAGCAATGAGTAGGTCAATTGTGTACACATTTTTGTCTCTACTACCAACTAAAATAGTAGACTTGAACTCAATGTGTTTGATAATGCATTTAGTAAAATGAAATTCTACTAAATAGCCATTATCACACAAGTGGCTTACACTAAGGAGGTTGTGTTTCAAACATTCAACTAATAGCACTTTTGATAAAAATAAATTAAATCCTACAAGAATTGAGCCATAACCTACTATAACTTCTTGACTATTATAATCAAAATAAACCTTACCTTTATTCTTAAATTTGATGGAGGAGAATTTAGAAGCATCACCGGTCATATGACGTGAACAACCACTATCAAGATACCATAAGTTGCCGGTGACTCTACTCCTCAAGCACACATATTTACAAACAAAAACTAAAAATTTTGGTACCAAAAACAATTGAGTCCAATGGAGTTAGGCACTAAATTCTTAGGTACCCATGCCTTTAGTTCTTTCTTATGAGCACGTCCTCTAGATAGGTTCAAAGACATGAGTGATATTAAAGATTTCTTAATGGAAGAGTTAGTTCCGCTTCTCACAATCAAGGAGGTATAAGCCTTCTCCTTATGAGTGGAATCGTATCCAATTCCGACCTTGTTGTACACTGCTCTTTGATTTCCAAGCATCATATCCAGATACTTGGACCCCTTAGATAATACTTTAAGGTCTTTTCTAAGGCTTTCAACTTTAGATTTTAAATCATAATTTTCTTTTTAAAGTTTTTCAACTTGAAAAAAATCACATGATTTTTCATCTAAAGTCAGTTGAGAGGTCGTAGAAGATAAAGTATTAATTAAAGATTCTCTCTCAAGTTTAAGGAAATTTAACTCCTTATGGAGCCCTTTAACCTTAGACTTGGATAGCTTTAACTCATCAATTAATTCACAAATAAAATCTTGCATATCATCAAATGAAAAACTACTTACCTCAAGATTTTTTTCTGAATCGCTTTCATCATGTGTTTTGACCATCAATGCAAAATGTGCTACATGCTTTTTGGTAGCATCACTGTCAGATGAAGATGATGAATCTGAGTCATCCCAAGTGATAGCCAATACCTTCTTTTTCTTCTTGGCTTTATCCTTACCTTCATGTTCTTTTTGGATATTTGGGCATTCATCTCGAAAGTGACCTGGCTTTTTACAACCAAAGTATATAACATTTTATTTCCAATTCTTATTATGATTATTCCCCTAGTAATCCTTAACATTTCTTCTATTTCTATCCCTACTAGACCCCCCAATCATTTTCTTTATATTATCTTTACTAAACTTCTTTCCTCTCATCATTCTTCTAACTATATGAGCTACAATTCTGGCTTCTGGATGACTATCCTCATCACTATCACTAGAAGAAGATATCTCAACTTGGGCTTTCTTAGAGAGTTTAGGTGAAGGTGATGATGAAGGTTTTTTGGATACTTCTTCTTCTGCTACTAGAGCTATGCCTTTCTTCATTTCTTTCTCTCCATCATACCTAGTTTTATAAAGTTCCATATGGCTAAACAACTAATCAATTTTATATGTGTCAAGGTTTTGAGAAACTCCTATAGCATCAACTTTGCCAACCCATAATTGAGTTCTAGGAAAAGCTTCCAATACCTTACATACAACTTCTCTATTTTCTAAAATCTCACCTAGCCCTACAAGCCCATGATAAATTTCTTTGAATCTAGAATGCATTTGGGCTACAGATTCACTTTCTCTCATTTTAAAATTATCAAATTGATTTTTGTAGAGAGCTTTCTTTGCTCTCTTGACTTCAGATGTCCCCTCGTGTAATTCAACTAACTTCTCCCACATTTCTTTAGCACTACTTTGAGGACCTAATTTCTTGACCTCTACTTTGGTTAAGGCACATTGTAAAGTAGTGATACTTCTCGCATTTGCCATATGTCTTCTCTTATCGTTTTTACTTTAATTTTCCTCATCTAACTCTAATCCATCCTTATCCTTAGGTGGCATTATATCCTTTCTTAAAACTAATCATCATGTCAAAGTCAGTTTGAATGAAGGCAGTTATCCTCATCTTTCAATATGCAAAATCTGATCCATCAAAAAATGGTGGCCTATGAATAGATTGGTCTTCTGAATTTTTAAAAGCCATACTACTTCTGGGTGGTTAAACCTATGCAGAAGTCCTCGCTCTGATACCAATTGTAGGATCAAGTATGACGTCTAGAGGGGGGGTGAATAGACGTAATTAAAATTTAATTTAATTTACTAAATACAACAGTCAGTGCAAAATACAAGGAAAAAACAAATATAAGTGCAGACAAGAAGAAAATATCACATCCACAAAGAACACACAATATAACGTGATTCGGCTCAAATTAGAGCCTAATCCACCCAACTCCGATCGGAAAGATATCACTATAACACACTCCTTGGTTTAGGCGGAGAAGCCCATACAAATCCTCTTCTATCCACTCACTAGAGGCCCTCCTCACTTTTAAGTCAGGGCTCACTCACTCACCTCCTCCAACCCTTATTTGGAGGCCCTCTTCCCACACACAATGAAGGCAGAAAAGAACAACTAAAATATTACAAAGAAAGAAAATCACTCTCTCTTTCTTCTTATGATTGAATCTTGAGAGCTAGAAGAAGAGCGGATGAAGAGTTTGAGCACTTAAGTTCAAGTTCACCTAAATCGCCTTGAATCTTGATTGAAACTCAACTTGAATGTTTTTATCAACTCTTAGGATGGTGGAGAATGAAGGTGAATGTTGGGAGCAATTAGAGAATTTTTTGAGCCAAGAGAAATACACTAACAACCTCTATCTCCTTATATAACAAGAGCTCAAACGACTAGAAAAAAAAGGTGGAAAGGACCTGGAGGTCGACCTCAGGTCGACCCCGAACTAGCCGTTGGAGGATAAAAATAGGCCAACTGTCATTTCCAAGGTCGACCTCAGGTCGACCTCATTACTGAGGTCGCCTCCAAGTCGACCTGGAAAAATTCTCCAAGAAGACCAAAGTTTCTGTTGAGGGTCGCTGCTAAAAGGTCGACCTCGGGTCGACCACAGATCGACCTAGAAAAATCCCCCAAGATGACTAAAATTTCTGTTGAGGGTCGCTGCTGAAGGTCGACTTCGGATCGACCTCAGGTCAACCTCACTACTGAAGGTCACCCTTCAACTATCCCAAGGCTGCCCTGGAGCTATCACAACCAAAAGAAAACATCTAGAACAATTTCACCACTACTATGCCACATAATTAGAAGAATTTAAATTTTTAAGATTATCTAGTTAACTCGCAGAGATTCTAAGTGCTCAAACTCATATCCAGGCTATTCTAGCAATCAAGATCAACCTCACTATAATTCTACTCTCAAATAGAATAAAAAGGACAATAATACAATTTGCTTCACTTAATCTTCAATGCTCAAACCTTTCTCTCCAACTTAATTAGATCTCAATTTTAGTATACAATTGAGATGCAACTTTAATAAGCCTGAGATTAAGAAAACTAAACAATTATGTTAGTACAAATTAACTTAAACATATTGTTAAACATCAAAATCACAATATTACCACAAGGGAGGAACCAACAGAAATAACTGATAGAACTCGTCGAAAGTCACCACCAAAACAAATATTATATCACTTCCATTATGTCTTGCAATGTTTTGTGAAAAGCTTCTATATATCTTTTTCTTGCCATTGTTGTTTCATCCTATATTATAAGTTTAAACCGACATAGAAGTTCAGTTGTAGAATATCGTTTACTGATATTGCATGTTATAATTTCATTTATGTTCAATGGGATTTTAAATCTTGAATGAGGTGTTCGTCCACCAGGTAAAATGGAAGCAGCTACACCGAAAGTTGCTGTAGCTAGTGCAATTTATATTTTGCTTCTGACTGTAGCTAACAAAGCTTTGTATAAAAACATTTTTCCATACTTCTAGGTCCATCTATGAAGAAAGCGGATTTATTTCTAGAGTCAATCGAATTTATGATAATATCATAGATCATACATTGTTCTGAGTTCACAAATCCTATCCCAGTATTGACCATTCTATATCTTATATACAATATATGTTTGTTTCAACTACAGGCAGGACAATGTCCTCCAAAATACAGAATATAATTTTCATAAGCATACAGTTTTCTAATATAGGTGATGACATTATTGGGAAAGGCTGAACTTAATTGAGGTCTTGATAACTGTCATAGCTTAAATTAGCTCAAAGTTGGTTGTCATGGTAAATGTAGCATCATGAATTATTAGACTCGGAAATTCTCGTAATGAGAAGTCCAAAGGTCATTTTCGTTTTTGCTTTGTAAACCTCAAAAGTAGGGGCAATAAGTTTGTATTAAGGTTTCATGTCCAAAACGTTTCCAGGGGCTTATATATACTTGTAATGAATCATTTTTGGAAGATGGAAAAAGTAAATATTAAGCTCTTGGCCTCTATTTTAGCACTTTTCTAATTTACCTAAATTTTCTAAATAATTCTTACCTTATTTCTTTTATCAAGACTCTACACGTTAGAAGCTTTCCACCAACATCGTTGTATCAAAACATTGCAAAGGATGATCTTAAGAGATTCAGTATGGAGGATTGCAACTCAATCAATATGCTGGTTGATTGTGGAGCAAAATTATCACAATATGGAAAGAGAAAGTGATAAAGCCCACTCTCTACAAAAGCTTAGTGAGATGTTTAGGATATTTGACTTGTACAAGACCAAATATTCTTTATGGCACTAAATTGTTGAGCTTGTTCATAAACATACCAAAGAAGCACATTGGAAGGTGGTTAAAAGGATTCTACGCTACGTCCAAGGTACTTTAATATTAACATGTTTCATTCATATTCTAACAACTATTAACTTTTTGGATAATCGGATAGTGATTGGAGTGGAGACATGAATGACTATAAGAGCACATCCAGATTTGCATTTTTATATGAAACATGGCATTCTCGTGGATTCAAAGAAGCAATCAATCGTCACTATTTCAACTTGTGAAGCGAAATATGTTGCTTCTGCGAAGGTTGTTGAAGGAAATCCAATTTGTACAAGATGGAGCAACAAAAATTGCATTGATAGCAAGTCCCCTATTGCCTAGGCAAAGAATCCGATATACTACTGAAGGAGCAAGTATACTGATGTTTGACTATTCGCTTTCATTCTATTCATGTGCATGTCAACAGAAAGGATGTGGAACTAGTTTGTATGAAGACTTATGATCAAGTAGTTGACATCTTCACTAAACCACTTGAGTTGATCTTTTCAATAAGTACAAGAACGAACTTGGAATGATAGATAGAATACAACAAGGTTTGAGAGGCGTTGTTAAAAATGTTAAATGAGGTCCAGATAATTGTATTTGTTCAAATGAGGTCCAGATAATTGAATTTGTTTAAATGAGGTCAAAGATAGTTGTCATGGTAAATGTAGCATCTTAAACTAGGGGTATCAACTTTGTATTAAGTGAGGTTTCATATCTAAAAAAAAATCAAGTTTGGTAGGGCTTCTCCTCTTTCGTTGTTGAGATTTCCAGAGTTTGACAAGGATGTCGATGAAACAAAGCCAGTTGAGAGCGAGGAAGCCAGGATCAACCTCTTCGAGGACGATGATGAGTTTGAAGAGTTTGAAACTGGTGAAGAGTGGGATGACAAGGAAGAATGAAAGGAAGCCATGCAACAGTGGGAAGATGATGATGATGTCAATGATGATTTCTCCCAGCAACTGAGGAGTGAGTTGGAGAGCAATGCTGAAAAAAAATATATCTTATTCCTTGTGATGGTTATATTACTTAAACATAAAAAGAGAGCATTTCGATGCTCTTCTGTACTACAGTAGAATTTCTCTGGTTATGTTTTCTAACAAAAAAAATTTTAAAAAAAATCTAAAAATCTTCCCAAGGTCTATAAATATTTGTGATGGATCTTTGTTTGCAGGATAGAAAGAACTATTAAGTTCTAGGCCTCTATTTTAGTCCACGACTTCTAAGTTATTCTTACCTTATTCCTTTTATCAAGATTCTACACCATTGAAGCTTTGTACCAACAGACATGAAATAAAATATAATGCATACACTAGGGTATTGGTTTAAGCTTAGTTATCTCGTTTAACTTTAACCCGACATTTTTATTTAAACATAATAGACTACAGTTAATAAACTCAAGTTATATTATTATTGGCAAAATCAACAAACTAATATCAAAAAGAAAAATCCAAACAAATTTCATCATCGTTCCAAATTTATTCAAAGCTACAACAAGAAATCCAAAAAAAACCATAGCCAAAACAACAATACAAATTCTGATAAAAATGAACGGTCAACCTCAGCCTCATAGGTCCGAGATCGGTCCAGCATTCCTCGTCAACAGGGACACCGGGTTCGCCGTCCCATCTAGGGTAGGCACCATGGCGAGATCGAGGAAGGTCAGTACAACAAGCCGGGATCCGGCGGCGCGCCGCGCTCCGCACGTTGATCGTCCCTGCAAAGCCGGGACAGCAGCTCCCGATCCGGATCCGGTCTCCACGTGCAGGGCGACGACATATGAAACACCCCAGCGCGACACCCTCCCACTGCGCTGCGCCGCCGGCGCATTCCAACAGGTTCTCTCTTTCAACCGGAGCCGGCCTTTTGCCGGCGCCGGCAGGGCTAACAATGGGAGGTCCGT
>KZ451968.1:1753353-1772448 GCA_002786265.1 Apostasia shenzhenica
CAAGAATAGTAATTACTAATTTCAAGTTCTGCACAAACCGCATGAAAAAGTTTCTTTAAAGAACTTATATGAGTTATTTTAATTGAGTTTAAACATTTGAGCTTGCATCTCCCAGAGTTGATCATCTTCCGTTCATATACCACAACTTTTTGTAAGCATATGTTTATTTTAGTTACAAGTAAACTTTTTTGCAAAAAAACCATTTGATAATTATAATAACTTGTTCCATTCCTTAAAGGCATAATCAAAGAGGAAAAAAGAATTACAATCAAAAGAAAGCATAATATTTCCCCAGTACAGAGAGAAGAATGATAATCAGCCTGAGGATAACCTAACCATTACGGGAAAAGTACTAACAAAATTTGAATAATTGAACTACAGAAAATATTATAAACATAAAAGAAATAGCTCAACTAGCCGACTAATAAATAAAGGGATGTTTGGGTTCAATGTTATCTAGATTGTCAACATTATTTCTAAATTATTATTGTTTAATTCAATGTCATTATATTAAAAAGATAATAAGAAATCCAATCCATCTCACCTCCCTCCTATTGCAAATAGGGTGACACTTCACCTAATTTGGGATGGAATACTTGATAATTTTATATTTTTCATAATATTATTTAAACATGCCACCAACTTAACCATCAATTTCTTCAAATAATATGACATAACATTCAATAACAATGAACCAAACATTAAGATTTTTTTTTTTTGATAAATACTTGAGTAACATATTTGAGATTTCTTTTGTTCTTTTACTGACAAGGGTTAGTTTTTTAGCAATAAGTACAATTAAAAATCTCAACAAAAATTAAGCATATTTCAATAAAAATATGAACAAAACAAGTAATATAATAATATTATTAAGGCAAGAATTCAAACACAACTAATTCAAAAAGAAAAATCCAAACAAATTCATCATACGTTCCAAATTTATTCAAAGCTACAACAAGAAATCCAAAAAAAACCATAGCCAAAACAACAATACCAATTCTATAAAATGAAAGGGAAGCGTCACTGGCGAGCCTTGCATAGTCGAGATCGGTGCCAGCATTCCTCGTCAACAGGACGACCGGGTGGTCGCGTCCCATCTAGGGTAGGCACCATGGCGGAGATCGAGGAAGTTCAGTACCACAAGCCCGGGATCCGCGGCGCGCGCCGCCCTCCTGCACGTTGATCGTCCCTGCAAAGCCGGGAGCAGCAGCTCCCGATCCGGATCCCGGTCTCAGCCGTGCAGGGCGACGCGACATGAAACACCCCAGCGCGACACCCCTCCACTGCGCTTGGATCGCCAGGCGCATTCCAACAGGTTCGTCTCTTTCAACGGAGCCGGCCTTTTGCCGCGCCGGCAGGGCTAACGATGGAGGGGTCCGTGTCCGGCTGGAAGGTGACATTGACTGCATATCGCTTTGCCAAAGGGTTTTCACCAGCCAAGATCCGATGAAGCCATTGCGCCGGTCACGCACAACTCGCTTTTCCGCAGCCATCGTTCCTTTTCCCTAGTGACTATTCTACTTAACGTTGTGTCATCACCGTCATCATCATCTATATAACCACGCCGTCAAGAGAGGAATCGGTAAATAGTGGGAGAAGTTTTCGGAGTTTTTGTTATGTGGATTATTACTTGCATATTTTATTATATTTATTATTTTATATATTATTTCTACAAATTTAATAATTATATTTGCATGTAACAAATATTTTTACATCATATTTCAATTGTGATATAATTTAATATATAAAATTTTAATAATTTATAATATAAATGATGTAATAAATGTATAATATATATTTATCAAATATAAATAAATAAATAAAATAACAAATTTGTTTACAGAATACATATATATAGATAATATATTTTTATTTTTACAAAGTAAATTATTCTAAAAGTGCAGATAGCGCATTATAATTTCATAACCAATCATAATTATTAATAAAATACAATTAAATATATCATCTAAAAAAAATTGTAATAGATTATCAACGCATATTGTAAAATTGAAATAATTAGTTGAAGTACTATTATTTTAATTTTTTAAATAAAAAAATAAATGAATTATAATACATATGTCCGGCTGGAAGGTGACATTGACTGCATATCCCTTTGCCAAGAGGGTTTTCACCAGCCAAGATCCGATGAAGCCATTGCCGCCGGTCACGCACACTCGCTTTTCCGCAGCCATCGTTCCTTTTCCCCTAGTGACTATTCTGACTTAACGTTGTCGTCATCACCGTCATCTAGGGCTGTTTATTGGACTGGTTGATCCGGAACCGGACCGGTCCAGTAAGAACCGGTTCGGCCCAGAACCGGTCCAGTAAGAATCGGTTCGGCCCAGAACCGGTTGAACCGGACCGGTTCTAACTGGTTCCGGGCCGCTCAACTGGTTCGGACCGGTTCTGCGTGACCGGTTGAACCGGACCGGTTCTAACTGGTTCCGGGCCGCTCAACTGGTTCGGACCGGTTCTGCGTAACTGCTTACGCAGAACCGGTTATCCGAACCCGAACCGGATTGCCGGTTCGGAACCAAACCAGATAATTTTTTTTTTTTTTTAATGTTGGGCGCAGCGCCCGGCACCCGCGCAGCGCATGCGGTCCGCGGGCGCTGCGCCCATGAGAAGCAGCAAATTGCTGCCAGTTGCTTCTCATATATTAAAAAAAAAATTATATTAATTTTTATAAAATATATAAAAAAATATTTTTAAATTCATTTACCCGATTAACCTAACCCGACCCAAATATATGGATCCGGACCGGACTCGGACCGGATCCAAGGTAAGGTAACTGGTTCCGGACCGGATCCGGAACCGGTTGGAACCGGACCGGACCGGTTCCAGGTCCAACCGGACCTCGAACCGGTAGAACCGGACCGGAACCGGTCCGGTCCGGTCCGATAACCAGGCCTACCGTCATCATCATCTTATATAACCACGCCGTCAAGAGGAGGAATCGGTAAACTAGTGGGAGAAGTTTTCGGAGTTTTGTTAGTGGATTATTACTTGCATATTTTATTATATTTATTATTTTATATATTATTTCTACAAATTTAATAAATTATATTTTGCATGTAACAAAATATTTTTACATCATATTTAAATTGTGATATATTTAATATAAAATTTTAATAATTTATAATATAAAATGTAATAAATGTATAATATAATTTATTAAATATAAATAAATAAATAAATAAAATAGCAAATTTGTTATGATATATATAAAGATATATAGATAATTATTTTTAATTTTTGCAAGAAATTATTCTAACAAGCGCAATACATTATAATTTCATAACCAATCATAATTATTAATAAAATACAATTAAAATATCATCTAAAAAAATTGTAATAGATTATCAACGCATATTGTAAAAATTGAAATAATTAGTTGAAGTAGTTATTTTATTTTAATTTTAAAATAAAAAACAATGAATTAAATACATATATGCATATATATGTTTAAAAAAATTTATTGTTGTAATTGTTTAAAAATGGTGGCATTAATCCTGACTAAAATGATAAAATAATAATTTTAGTAAAATTTTAAATTTAAAAAAAACCTAGCAGATAGACTGCATATGATGAGAGGGCCGATCAACTCCAACAGGCCACCGCCGGGCTGTCCTCTACGTGAGGAATCCCTTTCACTTCTTTTATTGCATCCATCCTCCATGTAGGGCTTGCATGCCTCCTCTGTTCTTCATTTATAAATCGGCCAAGGGAAGGGAGAGAGAGAGAGAGTGTGTTTGTGTTTACAGATCTGTGTCATTACATTTCAATTGAGAAGGCAAACAGCTCTTTCCAATAGCCGCGGCCAAGAGCCGATCCGGCGAACCTGATCACAAAGCCGTCGACGACGAGCACGAGCACGAGCACGTCATGCCGGGGTTCCGCTTCCGCCCCACCGAGGAGGAGCTCATCGAGTTTTACCTTCGGCGGAAGGTCCAGGGCAAGCGCTTCAACGTGGAGCTCATCTCCTTCCTCAATTTCTACGTACAGATACGATCCCTGGGAACTTCCAGGTATATATATATATATGTGTGTAACTGTGCATACATAAATTAATTTGCATTAAAAATGCCAAGAATTAATTTCTGTGATCTCGGCTTAGCACTGTTTGATTGGATTTGTAGCCATGGCGGCGAAAGGAGAGAAAGTACCCAGAGTTCGAATATAATATTTTATTTGTAATTGTCCCAAAAAAATATATATATATCAAAAGGAATAAGTTGGATTTAATTAAGTTATGGTGATTCACAGGTGGAGATATCGCTGTGCCGAGTTTACAAACGAGCTACTGTCGATGACCGGCGCCACCACAATCCCGGCACCGCATCCTCAACGGTGGTGGCGACGGCGGCGGTGGATTCAAGCAAGAGGTTGCAGGAGGAGGCCGTCGCCGTCAACCCTCTGAGCTCGGTGCCAATGAAAGAAGATTCAGGTCCCCATCATCACTTGCATCCAGTAGGAGTCTAGGACCCACTACTGCTATAGCCCCGCCGGCGACGGCCTCCGGTGACAAGCTTCATGGGATCGTCGTCTACTGAATATTGTAAGGTACATCAACTGAGTCTATAGTCTGTAACTCGGACTCTACTCGGCCAAGCGACTCGCCGACGAGTCGAGCTGACTCGGCCGCCGAGTCGCGTGGCCGAGTCGGCTGACTCGGGCAAGCCACCCGCCGAGTCGCGGGCCGAGTCACACGTCCAACTCGGGCACGCGACTCGCTGAGTCTCGTGGCCGAGTCGGCTGACTAGGGCACGCGACTCGCTGAGTCTCGTGGCCGAGTCGGCTGACTCGGGCACGCGACTCACTGAGTCTCGTGGCCGAGTCGGCTGACTCGGGCACTCGACTCACTGAGTCTCGTGGCCGAGTCGGCTGACTCGGGCACTCGACTCGCCGATTCGACTTGACTCGGCAACTCCATTCGGCCGTGTCCCGAGCTGACTCAGCTGAATCAACTCGATTGAGGCTGACTGTGTTGACAAACCAGTGATGTTCGTCGTCTCTCCTTCCATCGGCAATGGCGTCCGGCGGTGCCTGGGCGACTCGGCTCATATCCTGACAGCGGTGGCGGAGTACGCGATCTGAGAAAACATCGCCGGCGTCTCCAGCCTCCTCCACGTCCCGCTCCCGATATCCAACACCCAACAGCCGTACCCTCCGCTTCCACCGCCTTCATCTCCGGCTGCCCCCATCACGAAAATCCTCCGATCGCCGCCGCCTCCCATCACTGCCGCCGCGCTGGCGCTTTCCTTCATCCCCTCCGGCGCCGCACCGCCCTTTTCCAACCCACTCGCCCTCCCTGTACTCCATTACAATCCTCCTCCCAACCGACACCAAACCCGCTTCGTCTACGCCTTCCAGCACCCTCCGGCGAACACAGCCAACGCAGACCGCTCTCCGCGACCACAACCCCTTTCTCCTTTCAAACAATTTCCCAGTCTCCGGATCCGTTAGCCCTCCCGCCGTCGAACTGAAAACTTCCCCTGATTCTCGTCCATCCGTATCCGCTTCACCGCCCCAGAATCGAGAACCCCTTGCATTAGTCCTCTCTCCTCTTACCATCCGGACGGGCAGGTCCGGCCCACTCGGGTCGGCCTCCACGTCGTAAGCTCCGCGCCATCCGCAAAGGCCCGTTTCTTCATCCCCATCGTGCCCGCCGGCGGACCGAATATTTTCCCTCCGATCGCCGCGCACGCCGAGAACGATCGCGCCGCCGCCCATCGGCCTTACCATGCTCCATTACCCCTGTCCACACAGAATCCAAACCCTAACCTCCGTGACCGGATCGAGTAGTGTCACAAATTCCCATCCTCCGACGATTCGTCCTCCATACGACGGCGGCGCATTCAGCGAAAAGCGGGATCGGAATCCCGGCGAGGGCGAATCGGTTCCAAGATCCCATCGGAGGCGCTGTTATACGGAAAGGGCGCAGATCGGTGGCGAAGGCCGGCGGCTTCCCTGTGCTTTGCCGACTCCTCGCGTCGCCTGCGGCGGCAGTGGGGCGATAACGGCTTGAACGCAGAAGACAAGATTTCCGCGGATTTCCGATTCCTCTCTCGGTAGCGGCGGAAGAATGGGGCCGGGTGAAGAGATCGCGCACATCGCCGGCAGACTCGGCTGTGAGAATGCGGGTGGAAAGCGGTTGCGGTACTCTGGCGAATGGCAGTTTAGGCTAGTCGAGTCGGGCAAGCCCGGTATGAGTTGTCGCTCTTATCCATTAATTGCAATCGTTTTTATCAAAAAAAAACTTGCATTATTTATGATTTTATTTTATTTTATTTTATTTTTATTTTATTAAGTTAGTATTTCGGTTGGAGCAGTGAGGAGTTTATGTGGGAGTGTGTTGGGGATAGGTGAGGGTGGTATACACTCTTGGGGTGATATATATTCAAGAAAGGTAAAATGCCATTTAAGTCCTCCAAATATTATTTCAGTTAATTAAACAAAAAATTATTATTTGGTCCTTGTAAGGTCTTGTTAAAATTGTTTTGAAATTCGAGAACTTGCTCAAATTTCAAACAATTAGATCCTCAAATCAGCTACACCGAGTTGAGTGTTCGAGTCAAATTAAGGACTCAAAATATATTTCTAGTCCAAGTTTGAAGTCAAAGGTTGACTCACTCTTAGCATATATTCTTAGTTTTGAGTTTTGATTCCTTTATATATAAAGAAGGGAATGCTTAAACATTAAATTAACATTATAATTTATTATTAACATTATATTATATTTTTTTCAGCCAATTCAAACTTTCATTTGAGTTGACTCGACTCGACTCATTAACAGCTTTAGGTTTTTTGTCAAAATAAATTTTTTCCAGTCTCAATCTCAAAAAACCGCTTAAAAATTAAACTTCTAAACATATACTCGTAACCTTTAATTAGAATTTACTTTTTAAACTCTAATGGCAATTCCTTTCTCATTCCCTTTACTTGTGAAAGAAAAGTAAAAAAGTGTGGCAATATATATATATATATAATATATAATTATATATATATATATATATTATATATATATATATATATATGTATGAATTTTTTAATTAAAAAATTATATTTTAGTCAACTACTAATAAAAAATTGATGAAATTCACTAAAAGCAACTAAGTGAAGTGTTTATGATCTTAGGAGCCTGGCTGAAATATTTCAGAGGGAACCAAATAAAGAAACTTTAAAATTATAGACCTATATGATATTTTTCTCTAATCTTAAGAACCCAGATGATAATTAACTATTCTAACTGTAAAATTGTGTAAGACATAGTTCTTCAGCTAATTCTTTTTACATATTGATCTTAAATATTTGAATGAGCTTATGTCGGTCTCTTTGGTTTAGTTTTCATAATATCTTGTTACTAATATATCCGACTATTTACTTTTATGCCATAAATGCATACGTTACATCTACTTCCTCTTTTTGTCACAACTTCTATGGTGGGTCGAATAATATTTTGTTCTATAAAAATTATCATTGACTTCTTTGAGATGTGGCTCCATTGGTTAACTTTATTCTATTTCTTTTTCATTAAACCCAGTCTACTTCTCATTATCATCACCTTGTTTGATTGAAAAATTCGACAATAAATTAAATAGATAAAATAATTGCAAGAAAATAAAGAAAAAGATAGTAGACTTAGGTTTTACATAGATATGCAAGAACAGAGAAAAACTGTGGTGCACAAATTTTACAGTTTGAAATTTATTACATGACGTTTTGAGTATAGAATATGAAGATGAAAAATGCAAGAATATAAAAATATGTATTTATATATCTGACTTCCAGGCAATTAGTTGATTTAATTTTACCAAACATGTAACATCACACGTAAAATTTAATACTAAAAATTAACTTTATTTCACATCCTACACACATTACTAAAATAATAATTAACTTATATTACATCGCTCACATATCTTAATATAATAATTAACTTTATTTCACATTATTCATAATTTTTAATAAAAAATATTTTTATTTAAATTTAATTTTAGTTTTATTTTATTTAACTTTACAAATAAACAGGCCCTAAGCATGTCTTTCAAACCTCAATCAACTCATTTTTTTGGTGTCAATTTCAAATTAACACATTCAAGATTAAACCAATCCAAATAAAAATTGAAGTACTATACTGATAAGATATTTTTTTTTAATTTTTATGATATATAAGATATTTAAATGTGTTTATGTTAAAGATATCTCTGTGTAACATCATTAAACTCTACATAAATAAAAATAATACAAATAAATTTGTAATGCATACATATAAAAACATGATAATTGAATTTGATTTAATTATAATTTATATCGGTGATGTAACAATTAGTATTGTGACATAATTTTAGTTAAAAAAATACTTATATTAGTAATGTAATAATTGGTGATCAAATTATCAAAAAGAGTGAATGCTTTAGACACCTTGAATCAATCACACAAAATAATGATGTTATTAGTAAGGTCCAAGCATGATGGGTAAAATAGAGAAATACTTTTGGTACATTATACAATAGAAAAATTTCATTCAGACTTAATGATAAATTTTATAAAATTGTAGTAAGACTATTAATAATATATAGTGCTGAATACTGACCTATAAAGAATAAATATTTAAATAAAATAAGTATTATAAAAATGAAGATGCTAAGGTAAATTTGTGGATATACACAACAACAACAACAACAACAACCAAGCCTTAATCCCACTAGGTGGGGTCGGCTACATGAATCCTTTGTTTCCATTGGGGCTTATATGAGTTACGAATTTCTTATCTATAGATTTAAAGTAATAAGATCATTTCCTTATAGTTTTTTGGATGGTCTTGGTCTTCCTTTTCTCTGTGGTACATGGGAAATCAGGGTATCATTTTTTCTAACTGGGGGAGGTTTAATTGGGGCCTGGCGATTTAGATGTCCAAACATGGGAAGCGGGACTTTCTCTAAGTTTTCTCTCAATTGGTGCACACAACTTTCTTTCGGATATACTCATTTTATTCTATTCTTTGTGTTATCAAATCCTTAAATCTCATTTTGGGGAACATTTATTTATTGTATGTTTCTTCTTTGTAGGGCAGCTTCATGGAATTATTTACGCTGGTCTTGAACAGTTTTTATAAAATTTACCCTTAATTTTGGATGGGTTTTATTTTTCTATCGGGCATTAACAACTCCCAGAGGCATTTCTCTATTTTTACCAGGCCTGTTGGATCCTGCTACAATGAAGTCATTATCTTATTTCGGGCATGATTTTGTTAATTGATCAAGGTAATCTAAAGCGCTTCACTTTTTTGACAATTTTGATTCACCATTGTAAGTTCATATATAATATTTCTTTTCTTGAGATAATATGTGCAGTCCATATATTCAGATTTTTGATCTCTGGGTGCAATTTAAGATTTAGAGCATTCTCAAAGCTCAGGTTTGCTTTTAGGCTCCTCTTTAGTTTTCTCAATAAGGAAATATGCATCTGCGAAGCAGATACAACAAGGGCATTCATCTTGGATATGTCCAGGTCCATGACTTTCATAATCGAAGCAAAAGATAACGGACTTAAGGCGAGCCTTGGTGGTAATCCAACTGGGGTAATAGGAAAATTTAGTAAATTCTTGGTGTTCCGATAAGATGGTTAAAGTCTTATACTGTTTATAATTGGAATATAGCATGGGAAATTTTTTTTTATAAAATCTCAAAGTATTCTTTGGAGACTTTAGTCATAAGCTTTATTCAAATAAATAAAACAATTGTAAGTTTTTCTTTCTCTCGTTAATTTTTGCTTAACTCTTAATAAATGGAAATGGACTTCTATAGTAGGGATTACCTGGATAAAAAACTTGATTCTCCTGATATTTTAGGTATTATGAGGTTTTTGTTCGATCACCCTCCTCCCAAAGTTTTTAGAAGTATGATATTAATTTAATTTTCTTAATTAGGATTTTGTACCGCTTTGTTCTTATAATACGGGGTATAATATACTTTTCTCCATTATTTGGGCATGCTTTTTAGTCTTCAATCATATTAACAATTCTAGTAAGCAGAACTTCTTCATCTCTAAGCCTGCCAAAATGCAATTGGGGATGTTTCTGGTCCTATGCTGTTTTTATGGTTTCATTTCTTTAAAGCTTTTCCCCAGACGTTTCAGGCTTTACTATAACGATGGGAGTGTAGAAGTAATTTTTTAACTATTTTCTTTTAGGGTGTGCTGAATTCTGTTAAAATCATTTGACTTTTCACAGGAATCTTGATTACGAAAATACATGAGAAATGATTCGCGTAAAAAAATGGTAGTAACATTGAAAAATAACAACTTAAAAGAAATTCAGGCCTGTAAGAGGTTAGCGTTTATGGCATGATAATTTCAAGCTGACTTGGAAGTTAAAAAATGAGTTGTTTGGATGCTCTTCTGTATGAAAGTAGAAAATCAAAGAGGGGAATTAAAAAAAAACACCACAGCAAAGGAAATTAATTCAAGAGAAGGTGATCTTGACTCCATTAAACGTTAAATAATAATTTATTAATTGATAAAACACAGAATGAAAAAAGTATTCATATAACTGGATTCATCAAAGTGGAATTTAATCGGTTGTATGTTGTTGCTTAACTATTGGTAAATGAATTTCATTTAACTCAAAAATTTATTTTAGAATCAATAATATTTTAATTGGGACTAATGAAAATGCTCATGATTTTTTGATTTGCAGTATAACGTATGAAACGTAGAAATTTGGTTTGTGATTTGCTATGGCCAAATTAGAACAGTTGTTCGTAAGAAAAGTGTAGGAAGTGAGAGTTGGCTGAGAAGGTGATTGACGATGCTCAAGTGGTGTTTTTTACCAAATTGTATGTCGAGCTGAAATCAGCGACGAAGAAAATGAGACCGCCAAGTGATATGTACTTATACTTTTCAGATCACCCTCAACACTGCTACTTGACAAACTTTGATTTTAATTAAGAGAGAAATATTTTCTAAAATAATTATACGACAAATAAGATTTTTGGAATCGAAATTAAGATATTTGTAAAATATAAATGTAAAAATTGGGATCGTATATAATATCGAATATTATCCCACGTTTAGTATAGGTAGGGAGGTCAATTGAATTTACAAATTAAATGCAGGAATTCCGAGGTTCGGAATTTAGGACACGACGTTTCACGTTAAATCATACAGTAATTAACATATAATCGGTAAATATATTAACGGGATCACACAATTAGAACCAAATATAATAATTCAAGTAAGGAATAATTTATGTAGAAATCAAATAATCGCTTAATTGGAAGTTCAGGGAAAGAAATTCACCGGGATTTGAATGCGGTCCAGAAGAGTACTGCATAGATAGAATAGATGGTCAGCGAGCAGGATACGCGCAAACAGTTGGCAAGAGGGCCGCAATTGGGCAGTTGCAAAGGAGCAAGACGGGCAGGCGAGGAGATGCGCGGGTAGGCTGGACCGCGCGGGACGGCCGGGCCCGTGCGGAGGCGGGCGGTAGCTATGGCGGTGGGGCCGGCATGGGAAGCGAGACTGGAGCGCCGGTCGCGCGGTGGATGAACGGAGAACAGCCGGCGGGAAGGCGCACCGGCTGGCGCTGCGGGCGCGCGGGAGCGCGCACTTGAGAGCGTGGCGCGCTTGGCGGGACGGCGGGGGACTTGCACGAGGCCCGCGAGCTGGCGCGCTGCGGCGGGCGCCGGCTGCGGTCCGGCTCGGGCCTGGCTGGCTGCGGGCTGTACAGCGCGCGAGGCCGGGCTGAGGGGCGCGGCTCGCAGGCGATGCGCTCGGCCGGGGGCCCTTTTGAACGGGCTCGCGCAGGGCTGACGGGCGCGCCGCGGGGCTGCGGGGCGTGCGCAGAGGCTCCGTGGCCGGGGCGAGCCGGCCGGGGCGCGAGCGCCGGCAGGCGGGAGCGGGCGGGCGCGCAGGCGGGCGGCGCAGGCGTTCGGGCGGGAGCGACAGGCCGGTGAATCGCAGGTTCCGAGCCGACGGAGAAAGAGATGAATTTTAGAGTGAGAAAATTACATAAAGTACTGGACTTGGTTGAACTGAAGGGAAGGAAAGTTTTTTTTTTTTATTTTTTTGGAAAAAAGGTGGATAAGTAGGCTAATTTGAGGATTCTCACCAAAGGTTAACCCTACCCTTTCCTTCACCGGAATATCGACCCCTTAACCCGGATCTAGGCTCTGAGCATACTCAAACACGATTTCATTCATCACAAATCATTAGGTCAGGTTAGGGCATATTTGCATCTGCATAAATTAGATCATTTTATTTTATTGCATGTGCACTCGTTCTGATTTCGAATATTTCATTTCTGACCTTAAACCAACTAGTAGTATGAATCCTGAACTTCGAAGAGCATTAAATGAGATTATCACTAGATTGGATCATATGGATGGGAGGCTAGACCGACTTGAGAGCCAAAATAATCAAAAAGGTAAAATTGAAAAACCTAGGCAAACTTGTGGACCTAGAAGAACAGAGTATAACCCTTTGGGTGTCAAGCCTTCTGTGACTCCTGCTTATGTTAGCCGCCCACCTCTTTCTAAAGAGGAAAGAGATAAGACTGTAGTTGTTGAGTTCTCGTGTGAAAATAACCGACATCCACTACGATGTTTCCGATGCCAAGGTTTTGGCCACATCGCTGCCGAGTGCGCCCCCGAAACTTTGATGATAGAGCAGGTCCCCAAGGATACCCCTCTATTTACTGAGGATATCGAACCGACTTATCTAGCAGAAGATTTGCTGATTAGTCAGATAACATACCAGCAACTTGAGTACTTGTAAGCGTATTATAAGTTCGTTGATCAAGACCAAAATATGTTCGAAAGAAAGTTGCATAAGAGTTTTTTGACAATAAATAGATCAACATTGATATAGTCTCTTTACTTAAATGTGTGTTCCATTGTGCACAGTTTGTAATCTCATTTTTGTGTCATAAAAATATATTTGGAGCAATGTTTTTTGCTCATTTGAATTACAGACAGTTTTGATTAAGAGGTGCATTTGTCCTTGCACTCTAAATGTGTAACACCAAGTATTTTTTTGTTAATGATTTATCATATTTAACCCCAAGGGACGTAAATGCGAAAATATTGTTGTATGAGCGTACATATTGCCAAAATTCTAATGTGTTGATATTACTCTAGTTATATAAGGCAATGAACACATTAGGTAGTTTAGTAGCAGCTAATCTAATTTGCCCACTTCCACAACAGAAACTTTCAGATTTATAAGCAAACTTAATAGCTTGATAATGTGAACATGTAGTTTTAGGAGATAAAAAAAACTTTTCAGGTAATATACGATCATGAAGAAATGATTTTGTATTGTTGGGAATTGGAGAAAACAATTGTATTAGTTATCCATTTTAAATTATATTGATAATAAAAATTTATAAAGTTACATTCTCTTTTTGTGGAGCAAGCAATGACATCTGATTGCTTTGAAAAACTTATATTGTCGTTATAAACAAACTTATTGGTAGATGTGCTTTCTAACACAAATGACACATGTATAGCATTGGATGAATTGCTTTTATTGTAATTTGAAATTGATCCATATTCCATGGATAAGTTTGTTGTTTGTTAAAAAAGAAAATAGAGTAATTATGACGTTTATCCTTTTCTTTGCATTTATAATAGAACACAGGACATACCTTGTATTATGTCTTTCACATAAGTTGTAGACTGTTTGAATTTTCTTAGATAATAAGTTTTCCTATTTTGTTTGCGAATAACTTCTTTCTGTTTCTCTAATAGTGTACCACATCTGGTTTTCTTTATTGAATCTGTATATTGTCATTATTTCTATATAAGAAATATCCTTTCTTGAAAAAATGTGATAATTTTAATAAAAGTTAATTGATTGACCATCACCTAGTCTGGGACTCAAATGCTTATCATCATCATCATCATCAATGTTTTGTGGCCTTTTGTTTTTTCTTTTCATTTTTTTTAAAATTTTTCTTGCAGTAACTAATTAAACTTTTCACATAAGCATGTTAACAGTAGAAATAATTAAAATACATATATCATATAAATTAGTAATGCCAGCATATGTTCAAATTTATGTTGTGTAAGCAGTAATATTATAGCTAAATTTTTTATATGCCTTTTACCTTTTGAAGAACAAAGATATCTTAACTTTTTCTTAAATTTCTTAAATCTCTAGAAGAAAACAGATTAAGGACCAAATTTGTAGACATTACATGTAATAAAATTGTTATAAATAGCATGATAATATGTAAATATTATTTAAGTAGAAGTTGCTATTAGAATCTTATAGATACCAATGTGTTTCGAGATATTTGATAATTAACTTATTTAAAAGTGAACATGAAAAAACAAAGCATGAAAATAGAGAAGTTTCTTGTTTTGTGTAATCCCCTAAAATAATCAAGAAAACAAAGCATGTGCATCGAATTTAATTTTCAGAAGAAAAAGTTTAGGTTATTTACATAGGAGAGAATGGTTCATTTAAAAAACTGATAACTAAGTTATCAATTGAAGTGATATAATAAATTTTATGTTATATTGATAACTTGAAATCATTGAATTGTATGCTACATTAACAAACATGTAGCTAAAACTAAAACAGTAAACTGTTTTTAGTTGAAGTAATATTAGCATGATGATTTTTTGCTTTAAAATAGTTGCATGCAAGTAACAGTAAGACATCCAAATAGTGTTATTGAATAAACTAAACCAGCAAATAGTGAGGTGTATGGTTATGCATCATTTGTATATGTAATGTACTATGGAAAGCAATCCGAAACGAGGGTAAATTCATCATTGCTCAGATCTTTAAAAAGGCAGAAAAGAGGATATTTACAGAAGAACTTGACTATAATACAATAATTTCTACCAAAACAATTGATTTTAGATTAAAAACTCATTTAAGAAGAAAAAATGTATCAGAATTGAAGAACATGATCTTACCAACTGAAATGCAAAACCTTAAAACAACATCCAACAAAGTGTTACGCTAAAAAGAAATAACACAAAAATAATTAGTTAGGCAAACAAATATCAATCCTAGTTAGTGTATTAATTTTGAAATGGTAAATCATTTCTAATTAAGTACTTAGTACTAATCAGTAACAAATATCACTTAAAAACATGATATGAGGCTCTATATTTGCATACATACCTCTAGGTGAATAGAAATTTAAATTGAATAGAATCAGAAGAAGCAGATTTTGGCTCATCCCATCAAACCTTAGAAACGAAGGAAATTGCAATTAATGGATTTTAAATAATTAACAATATAGATATCTGTCATTTAAAGAAAGAAATAGGTACAAAAACCCTTCAATATAATCAATATTTTACTTCAGAAGACAATAAATTAAAACAAGCAAAACCTAACGTAGTAAGTAAAAACAATAGTTCAATTATAATCAATCATTTATTTTTTCACTTAGGCTAACATATGAAAGGATCAAATCTAATTCAAACTAAAATTATCTAAATTCCCAAAATAAGATAATGATTTTTTCAAGTAAAATATTTTGAAAGAAAAAATGTCATAAATATATATAGAATCCATGTAACTAATTAAAATTTTCACATAACCATATTAAGGGCCAAAGCCCTTGGCGTGTAAGAGGACGACCCACCATAACCTACTAAATAAGCCTTTTAACCAAAAGCTAAAAATAAGCTTATTTTGAGAGCTACTTGTCTTTTACCTTTTCTCAAATTTCTTAAATTTTCATAAGAAAATAGATAAGGACCAAATCTGTAGACATAACGTAATAAAATTGTTTTAGATAAAATGATAATATGTAAATATTATTCAAGTATAAATTGCTATAGGAATCTTTAGAAGAAAAAATATTCTACATGTTAAAAACTAAAAGTGAATATATGCGACTCATTCAATATTTTTATCAACAAATGGTCTCATATATGCAGACGATGGATCTTAAAGAGCTCTACGCCTACAATGGGTTTCACATGTGCGGTTCCCATTTGGTGCTAAACTGCTTCCTTGAAAAAGAATCTAAAAGTTTTTCAATTAATTGAATGAAAATATCCAAAGGTACTAAAAGGTTTGGGGACTGATGAAGCAAATGGGCAACTAACAAAATCCAGGGATGGTTCTTATATGGAGAGTTGGGGTTTAGAGGCATGTAGAATTGAAACAGGCAGTGTGATTATGAGACTGAGGAGGAGAAGACTTTAAGGTGAACATAGGAGCAGAGATGGTGGAAGTAGGTGGAAGCCTATACCATCAACTAGTTATATAATTACATGATTTTAGTTAAAATAATTTAGTATACATCAAATAGATCACTAAATTTGTGGATTCACATAAAAAATATTGATTTAAAAATTATAAATTTTGTAATCTCGAGTGTTAAGTTAAAATATCTTGATATGCAATAAACCATTATCTAAATGCTCTTATTCTTTTCAAATACCTTAATAAATCATCAAAAAGTCATATAATTATTAGTATTTCTATACAATAACTTGATTTGCATCGAATATGTCTCTAAAAGCTTATATTCAACTTAAAGTTTTTGATATAGTTACGAATATTTGTATAATTGTTACTTTTCAGTTTAAATACAATTAATATGTAGCAGATTAGTTTCTAAAAGCATTTAGTAAGTTCAAATACATCAATATACAATTAAGTATAGGTATAAATGCTAGTGTTAATTTAAACTACCGTGATATGTATCAAACTGATAGCTAAACATATGTATAATCTGCTAAAATACAATGATATAACTTATATAAGTTATTTAATATGGAGTAGTAGGTTGACTGATTTAATATATAATAAAATAATATCTAAATGTTAGTATTCTGCTCAAATACAATAATAAATCTTCAAATTGTTGCATGATTGCTATAATTTAGTTTAAATAACTTCATTGTAAAGAACTACTCTTTAAATTTGAGTGTTTAGCTTAAATTTATCGATATTGCAATGAAGAATTATTCCCCACTTGACTTCAAATATATTGATATGTGATAGATTTTGTTTCTAAAAGTATCTATTAAGTTGAAATACATTGATATAATATTAAATAGCTATGTAATTACTAGTATTAAGTTAAAATATCATGATATGCATCAAATCGATTTCTGAATATGTGCATTCAGTTTTAATAATTTGATATAACAAACATAAGTTGTGTATTTAAGAGTACTAACTTATAATTCTTTAAAATGTAATAGAATGATGTCTTATTGCTTGTATTATGTTCACATATAATGAAAAATTATCGAATAGTTATACAATTACTAGCATTACGTTAAAATAACTTACATGCATCGAATTGGTCTCTAAGTGATTGCATTTATCTTAAATTCATCAATATTAGTATGAATAATTATATAATTAGCACGGTTTAATTTAAAAGCATTCATTTGTAAAAAATTAGTCTCTAAAATAGTTTAAAAGTTATTTAATTACTGATTAAAAGTTATTTAATTACTGGTATTATGTTAAAATACATTTATATAGACAAAATTAATATCAAATTGCATATCTTATCCAGCAATACAATAAAAAGTGAACGATAAATGTTATTATTCAATTCAGATACATCTATATGTCACAACATAGTCTCAAAAGTGCCGCTTCACTTAAAATAGATCTATATAATAATAAAAAGATATTTAATTACCGGTATTATGTTAAAATATATTTATACAGAAAAGATCAAAGTCAAATTTCAAATATTCTCATGCAATATAATAAAAAGTGAATGAATACTCGTATAATTTTTTGTAATTCATTAAAATAATTTATTATGCAACGAATCGTACTCTAAATTCTTGTATTTAGCTTGAATTCAATGTTAATGCAACGAAAAACCATAAAAACGTCACCATTCAATTTAAATAGTTTGACCTGCACAAATCAGTCTCTAAAAGTTGCAATTCGATTAAAATAAATCGATATACTGCCAAAAAGATGTTTAGTTGCCGGTATTATATTAAAACTCAATCACATATCTCTAATAAATCGCTAAAGATTTATGTTTAAGTGTTCCACGTGAATTCAAGCATATTGCAATGAATACCAGCAAATAGGTTGATATATTTATATTCTACTCAATTCAAATATATTTATAATTCATAAAACAGTCTCTATAAGTGCCTATTCGCATAAATAGGTTGATATACTGTAAAAAAGATGTGTAATCAATTTGAGCTTAAATCTTCTCTTTATGAAGGTCGTATCTTAACATAATACTGTGATTACACAACTAATATTGTCAAATATCGATATATTTTTTATCAAAAAATTGCATATTTAGCCGATCTTACTTAGAGGATATCGTGACTTGAGTTTATATAAACCCAGGCCCAACTAAACATCTTTTTGGCCAGTATATCGCATTTATTTTAATCGAATTTGCACAACTTTTAAGAGACTGATTTGTGCCAGGTCAAACTATTTAAATTGAATGGTGCGTTTTTTATGGCTTTTTTCGTTGCATTAACATTGGGAATTTTAAGCTTAATATAAAGCTTTTAAGAAGTACGCATTCATTGGCATAACTAAGTTATTTTAATGAATTACAAAAATTATACCGATACTTCATTCACTTTTTTATTGCTAATGCGCAGGAGATATTTGCAATTTGACGCTTAATCTTTTTCATTATGAAGTAATTTTTAAATATTCCGTCAATCTAAACATCCTTTTTATCAGTATGGTCGAATTTTATTTAAAGCGAATGGACAACTTTAACAGACTGATTTTTAAACATACTAGATGTATTGTAAATTGAATAGTGTCGTTTATATTGCCTACTCATTGCCATTAATGTTGAATTCCAAGGAACTACAGCTAAATTTAGAAGTATGACTTCATCTGCCCATAATACAATTAATCTTTTAACAGAATACTTGCATTAATTCGAGTATTCAGTTATTTTTTATTTTATTTGAAGAGAAATACAAGTTTAGGTTGGACTCTTGATCTTGCTTATATAATGTATTTAATATAATACTCTGATAAGCCCACTAATTATTGTCGTATATCTAATGTATTTTAGCTAAAAACAGATATTTGGTGATCTATTTGCGGACATTTGATTGAGTGATTTTATTATGAACATTAGTAATTAACACA
>KZ451968.1:1781844-1896512 GCA_002786265.1 Apostasia shenzhenica
ATCGCCAAATATCTGTTTTCGTCTAAAATACATCGATATAGCAAATATTAGTCGCTTAATTATAGTATTATGTTAAAATACCTTCATATAGATAAAATCAAAGTCAAATTACTTGTATTCTCTTCAAATGCAATATCAAATAACTGAATACTCGTATAATTACAAGTATTCTGTTAAAATAACGTATTATGCAATGAATCGTACTCTAAATGTTGTAGTTCGCTTAAATTCAATGTTAATGCAGTGATAAACATCTCTATTCAATTTAAATACATCTATATGTCATAAATCAGTTTGTAAAAGTGTCATTTCGCTTAAATTATATCGATATACTGATAAAAAAATATTTAAATGCCAGTATAATGTTAAAATATTATCATATAGATAAGACTAAGGTCAAATTGCATATATTCTCCTGCAATACAATAAAAAGTGAATGAATAGTCGAATAATTTTTTGTAATTCATTAAAATAACTTATTATGCAATTAATTGTACTCTGAATGCGTGTATTAAGCTTGAATTCAACGTTATTGCAATGAATAATCGTAAAAATATCACCATTCAATTCAAATACTTTGATGTGTTACAAATCAGTCTCTAAAAGGACCAATTCGATTGATATACAGCCAAAAAAAGTTTAGTTGCAGGTATAATATTAAAACTCAAAAAGATATTAATCATACTCTAAACGCTTGTATTAGGCTTAAACTCAACGTTATTGCAATGAGTAACCGTAAAAACGTCACCATTCAATTTAGATACTTTGATGTGTTGCAAATCAATCTCTAAAAGTGTCAATTCGATCGAAATAGATCGATATACTGCCAAAAAGATGTTTAGTTGCTGGTAATTTATTAAAACTCTAACAAATATCTCTAATAGATTGATAAATATCTATTTTTAAATAAAATACATCGATATTGAAAATATTAGTTGTGTAATCACGATATTATATTAAAATAACTTCGTAAAGAGAACATTAAGGTCAAATTACTTGTATTCTCCGAAAATACAATAAAAAGTAAATAAATACTCCTATAATTGCAAGAAATCAGTTAAAATAACTTATTATGCAATAAATAGTACTCTAAATGCTTTTATTCTAATTGAATTCAACATTAATGCAATGAATTGCTGTAAAAGTTCTTATTCGCTCAAAATAGATAGATATGCTGTTAAAAAGAATTGTAATTGCTGGTATTGCAATAAAACTCAATTAGATGTCCCAAATAGATCGTCAAATATCTGATATCGGCTGAAATACATCGATATGACAAATAATAGTTGTGTAATCAGAGTCTTATATCAAAATGCCTTCATATAGGCAAGATCAAAGTCAAATTGCTAATATTGTTTTTTCAAATACAGTAAAACATGATTGAGTACTTTTATAATTGCTAGTATTCAGATAAAATAACTTATTATTCAATAAATCATACTCTAAATGCTTGTATTCCACGTGAATTCAAGCATATTGCAATGAATACCAGCAAATAGGTTGATATATTTATATTCTACTCAATTCAAATATATTTATAATTCATAAAACAGTCTCTATAAGTGCCTATTCGCATAAATAGGTTGATATACTGTAAAAAAGATGTGTAATTACTAGTGTCATAATAAAACTCAATCAAATGTCCCAAATAGATCACCAAATATCTGTTTTTAGCTAAAATATATTGATATAATAAATATTAATGGCTTAATCAGAGTATTATTTTAAAATACCTTCATATAGATAAGATCAAAGTTAAATTACTTGTATTCTCTTTAAATATAATAACAAATAACTGAATATTCGTATAATTGCAAGTATTTTGTTAAAATAACTTATTATGCAATCGATCGTACTCTAAATGCTTGTAGTTCGCTTGAATTCGACGCTAATGCAATGAGTAGCTATATAAACATCACTATTCAATTTAAATATATCTATATGTCATAAATCAGTCTCTGAACCACTTCGCTTAAAATAGATTGATATACTGATAAAAAGATGTTTAATTGCTAGTATAATGTTAAAAACTTTCATATAGACAAGATTATGGTCAAATTGCATATATTCTCCTATAATACAATAAAAAGTGAACGAATACTCGTATAATTTTTTGTAATTTGTTAAAATAACTTTTTATGCAATGAGTAGTACTCTAAATTTTTTAATTTAATGTATTTAAACTATTAAGCTTAAAGGTATTTTAAAGTCAAATTACTACGGGCAATTTAATTTATTGATAAATCTACCTCTAAAGGTATCTATTAAGCTTAAATACATCACTATACTATTAATTAGATGTGTATTTACTTTATAAGTATTATGTTAAAATACTTTCATATGCATCGAATTGATCATCTTATGTGTTTTTTGTTAAAATATATCAATATAACAAACATAAATTGTTTAATTGCGAGTACTAAGTGAAAAAAGCTTGATATGTAAAAAAACATAAATTGTTTAAGCGCTAGCTATTCAAATACATTAAATAAACTTCAAAGAGTCGTATAATTGCTAAATTCAGTCAAAATAACTAATTATGCAATGATTCATTCCGTAAATACATGTTTGTAACCTAAATTCATTGACATAGCTATAAATAATTGTAAACTTGCCATTGTTTTATTAAAATACATTGATATGTATTAAATTAGTTTCTAAAAGTATCTTGTAAGTTGCAATACATCGATATATTATTACATAAATGTGTAATTCCATGTATTATATTAAAATGCAATCATATGCAGTGAATCGATTGTAAAAAAAATGCAGTGAATCGATTGTCAAATATATCTTATCAGTTAAAATAAATTGATATAATAAATCTACATTGTAAAATTGTAAGTACTAAGTTAAAAGACCTTGATATGGAACACAACAATCTCTAAATGTATCATTATTAAATACATTAAAAAAATCATTATTAAATACACTAAAAATAATCTAATAGTCATATAATTTCTAGTATTAAATTAAAATAACTAGCTATGTAATGAATTATTCTCTAAATATATGTACTGGGCTTAAATTCATTAATATAGTATTAAATAGTTGTAATATTACCACTGTTTTATTCAAATACATTGATATGTAAATAAATCAGTCTCTAAAAATATCTATTAAGTTTAAATAGATTGTATTACTATCAAGTAGATGTATAATTATAAATATTATATTGAAATACTTTTATATGTATCGAATCAATCACCTTATATGTGTCTCCTGTTAACATACATCGATATAACAGATATAAATTGTTTATTTGCAAGTACTAAGTGAAAAAAACTTGATATACAATAGATCGATATTCAAGCGCTAGTGTTCTATTTAAATACAATAAAAAAACTTCAAAGAGTAGTATAATTATTAAATTCAGTCAAAATAACTTATTATACAATGAATTTCATTCTATAAATATATGTATTCGATCGAAATTCATTAATATAGCTAAAATAGTTGTAAAATAGCCATTATTTTACTCAAATACATTGATATGTACCAAATCAGTTCTTAAAAATATCTATTAAGTAGAAACATATCGTTATACTAAGATGTAAATATGTAATTATTGGTATTATATTAAAATACATTCATATACACCGAATCAATCACCAAATATATATTATCAGTTAAGATAAATTGATATAACAAATCAAAATTGTGAAATTATGAGCACTACATAAAAAGACATTGGTATGGAATATAAAATGTCTAAATATCAGAATTCTTCTTGAATACAATAAAAAAATAAGTTTAAATACAATGATATACTATCATATACACATGAAATTATCAGTATTATGCTAAAATTAAATTGTATGTATCAAATCGACCACCAAATATATTTTTTTAATTAAAATGTATTGACATAAAAAATATAAATTATATAAATGCGAGTGCTAAGTTAAAATATTTTGATATGAAATAGATCAATGCCTAAATGCAAGTATTCATTTCAAATATAATGAAAAATAATTGAATAGTTATAAAATTATCATTATTTAATTCAAATACATTGATAACTAATAAATTAATCTCTAAAATTGCTGTCAAGTTGGAATACATCGATATGTTGTTTTCTAATAGATGTATAATTGTTGGTGTTATGTTAAAATTTAATCATATGCATCGATTCAATTGCCAAATATATGTTTTCAATTAAAATATATCAATATAGCAAATCTAAATTGTGTAAATGCTAGTATGAAGTTAAAATGATTTGATATGAAATATAACAATGTCTAAAGGCCAATTCTATTCAAATTTATAAAATCATCGAATAATTCCTAGTATTTAGTTAAAATAATATATTATGCAGTGAATCAATCTCCAAATACAAGTATTTGACTTAAATTTATCAATATATCGATAATTAGTTGCAAACTGTCCATTATTCAATTAAATGAATACAAGCATTTAGAATTTAATCTTTTCTATATCAAGTAGTTTAACTTAGTACTCGTAATTATACAATTTAGATTTATTATATCAATGTATTTTAACTTATAATATATATTTGGTGATCAATTCGAAGTATATAATTGAATTTTGACATAATACACTAATTAAACATCTACTTTATAGTATATCGATGTATTTCAATTTAATAGACATTTTTGAAGATTTATTTATTAATGTATTATATATTAATATATATGAATTAAGTAATGATAATTTTACAATAATTTATTATTGTATCAATGAATTTAGGTCAAATATATATATAGAGAAAGATTTATTGCATAATATACTATTTCATCTGACTATTAATAATTATACAGTAATTCAGTAATTGTTTATTATTTTTGAGAAGAAAACTAACATTTAGAGAATGATCTATTACATATCAAGGTATTTTAACTTAGTATTCACAGTTACATAATTTATGTTTATTATAACTTTGTATTTTAAGTGAAATCATGTATTTGGCGATTGATTCGATGCATATAATTGAATATTAATGTAATATCAGCAATTACACATCTATTTGTGAGTATATCGATGTTGTTTATTATATTTGAATAGAATATTAGCACTTAGGCATGAATTTACTACATATCATGATATTTTCACTTAATATTCACAATTACATGATTTATATTTAGCACATTGATGTATTTTAGTGGAAGACATTTAGCGATCAATTCGAACCATACGAATGTATTTAAACATAATTGCAACAATTACAAATTTACATAATAGTATATCGATGTATTTAAATTTAATAGACTCTTTTAAATACTGATTCGTTACATATTAATGTATTTCAAATGAATAGTGAAAATTTTAAAGCTATTTATATTTATAAATATTAACCGAATACATGCATTTGGAGATCAATTAATTGCATAATAAGTTATTATAACTGAATACTAGCAATTGTACGATTATGTGATGATTTTAGATTGAATTGGAAAAAAAAATACTATTATTTAGATATTGATTTACTCTATATTAAGGTATTTTAATTAGTACAAGCACATACACAATTTAAATTTATTATATCAATATATTTTAACTGAAAATATATATTTTTAATCAATTCGATGCATATAATTGAAATTTAAATTATAATATAATTAAAAAAAACTTAATAGATGCTTTTAAAGACTCATTTGTTGCATATAAATATATTTGAATTAAATTATGACAATTCCACAACTATTAATTACTGTATCAATGAATTTAGGTCAAATACATGAATTTAGATAATGATTCATTACATGTCATATTATTTTAACTACTAACTTAGTACTTGACATTATTTTATTACATACCAAGGTAAGTTAACTTAATATTCTTAATTACAAGATTTTTATTTATTATGTCGATATATTTTAACAGAAGACCCGTATTTGGTGTTAATTTGATACATATCAATATATTTCAAAATAATATTATCAATTACATATCTACTAGATCGTATATCGTTGTATTTAAAACTTAGTAAACACTATTAGATGCTACCTCCTTACATATCAATATATTTAAATTAAACAATGGCAATTTTATAATAGTTCATTGGAATATCAATGACTTTACGCTGAATACAAGTATTTAGAGAACATCGTTCATTACACAATAAGTTATTTCAACAAATACTAGTAATATTACGACTATTTGATGATTGTTCATTGTATTTGAAATGAATACAAACATTTAAAATTTGATCATTTTCATTTCAAGGTAGTTTAACTTAATAGACTCTTTTTTAGATACTTTGTTTCACATCAATTTAAATATAATGAAAACTCATTAAATAGTCATAACATTGATAGTATTCAATAAAAATAACTTATTGTGCTATGAATCATTCTCTAAATGCTTGTATTCAATCTAAATTTTTTGATATTCTAATAAACTATTATAAAATTATCAAGACAATATTGGTCATGCATGTTTATATCTTCAAGCTAGCCTGCCTACATTAATGTTAAAAAGCTTAAGACATAAAGCAATAATTTCTTGTTTTAGAAGGTACCATAATTTTTGACAGAACAGAGCATAAAAATCTTCTGGCCTCGAGCTTTTGTTGGGTTCTTATTAAATAACTTTATCGCCTCCTCCTCAAGCATATTACTTATGTTAAATAATTTTATTAAGTGAGCATTTGATTCGTTGTTATTTTAGTGTTATGTTAAGTAATCTAGATGTCTTATGAGTTAATTTTATGTAATTAAAATTAATTATTAATTTATTTAAATAAAAATTTTATTTTTGAAATTTATTAAATTTTAAATATTATGTATATATATATGTAATATATAATTTTTCAATGTTGTGTAAAGGGTAAAATATTTATTGCTGCTTTCAAAAAAAAATATGGAGGATTTAAATACAGAACATTGAATTTATCATAAATTACGTATTTCACAATTTTTTAGTAAATATATTGTAACAATAAAAATATAAAAAGAGTGTGATATATGTAATATTTTATTAAAAGATAATAAAATACGTAATTTGTGATGAATTCAGTGTTCCGTGTAATTTATTTCTTCTGGCAGAATTCTCGGAAGACCGGTCGGTGATCAGTAGCATTAAGAACGAGCATCGTATACAAAAACTTCAACATCTAATACTGCGTTGCCGGTGAGAAGATCGAAGCTGTAGGTTCTGAAGAGCGCATACCCACGAGCCAGCCGGAAACAGCCTGTCCCCCCCCACCACCGGCAGCTCCCGCACTTCATCGAAGATGGCGTCTCTCCCGACGACGGCGAGCGAGCTCCCCTTGTACTCTCCCTCCGTGAACACCACGTTGAAGGTGAAGAGGAGGGCTGTCTTCCTCAACTCTGCATCCGCGCTCGCGAAAGCATACATGCCCTGAGCTCGCCCTATCGGCATCGAGGTGAGGTTTGGCCCCTCGGTGAGGGGGTCGTCGACGACGACGACGTCTCCAAATCCGAACAACCCGTTGGATGTAAATGGGCCCTTAGCTACCTTAATGACAGTGGGATTTGAGCCGCTGACGATGTCGTGGAGGTAGAAATGGAGGTGGGTTTTGTTTGTGGCTGCGAGCTCGGAGAATTCGTTGCCGGCAGAGGCCAACGCCGCAGTGGCGATAGCAGCGGCAACGGAGAAGAGAAGGTAGGATGCGAAGGTGGCGGTGGATGCCATGGAGGCGGCTGAGGCTCTTGAATCCGAGATTTGTGCATTCAGAGCTTCTTAGGGTACATATACATATATACATATGTATACTTACACAAGCTGAAATATTCAGAGTTTTTGGTAGGTATAGTTGGAAATTTTACTCACCTAAATTTATATAATTAAATTTGAAAATGAAGAAGTAATAAAATTAACACATATGTAGAGGTGATAATTTATAATTATATCTGATTAAACTCCCCCGATTCGCTTCTAATGAGACCGGTATGGGTACTCAACTCAAATTTCACCAGTGATCCGCGATCTATCCTGCCTTGTTATGAAATTGGGCGAATTTAGGTATGAGTCAATTATACTCACCCTGCCTTGTACTTGACTCTTGTATCAGAGCGGAGCGGGGTGAAGTGAAAACGGGTATAAAATGAATATGATAATGAATAATATATATATAGCGGAGTGGATATGAGTATTCATAAACTCAATCTAAATCCGCCTCGTTGCCACTCCTACGCATATATAACAATATTAGAAATATTATGAAAATTTTAAGGACGAAGAAATATCATAGCGTGATAACATATATTACTGTTAGGGATGATATTTGATTGCGTGTAAAATTTTAATGTTAAGTAATACAAAATTAATTAAATTCCGTTCAGCAGCAGAACTAAACTGAATTTAATTATGAAATAGAAACTTCAAATTATCATAATTAGTGGAGAAATATAAGAAGAGAAACACTTAAATATTTTACATATACAATATATAAGAAATAACTTTTTTTCCTAATCAATCCTCTCCTCTATCTTGCTATCAAAAAAAAAAAAAAAAATCCTCTCCTCTATCTCATAATTTTTTTTCATTTTCTCTTTATTTAATTAAAACAAAACATTTAATAATACCAAAATTAATTATCAATATATCATATGAATATTGTTCATGTTGATCTGTTAAATTAATCCATCAAAACTTATAAATTTACAATGTACAACAATAAAAATTCTATATATATATATATATATATATATATTAATTCCAGCTAATAATTAATCTCCTGTGTTTGGAGTTATTTAATTTACACTTGCATGGTGTTCATAATTAAAAATTTTCCTTATAGTTAAACTAACTAATTCAATTTAATCCATTGAAAGCAAAATATTTTTATAAATAAATACTTAAGTAAAAAAATGGCATAGACTTTAAAAATCTGTAAAATAATGTAACGTGAAACACCTTAAATATATATTTTTTTAAAGTAAACTTCATGTTAGTTAAATAACAATCTTATATTATAATTCCTATAAAAATCTTAAAAAATGTCAACTTAACTCTCAGTTCTCTGTATCTTAAGTAAGAATTTTAACTATCTTTTATTTCAACTGGTGCTAGCTAGTATCTAACCAATTATATAATCAAATAAAACAAACTCTTTAACTACTTTCTCTAGAAAGTCTAAATAATAATCCTAAAAACTTTATATATGCATCCTAAACCTTATAAACTAAATCTAAATCCTAGACTTTAAATTCTAAATCATAATAAATCATAAATGATTATGTTATTTAATTAAATTGTAATTAAATTAAAGGTAATTAAAATGCACACCGCACTAGTAAAGGAAAGCTGTTTTATGGCGGTTAAAAATCGCCTTCAAATATTAACACAACCGTCGCGTATTCAAAATCCGTAATAGCTAATAGGGATTTGACTGTAGTTTGAACCGCCGTAAAAGAAAACTTTAAACGGCGGTTGACCTATGTCAACCGCTGTGAGTGTAATACTATAGACGACGGTTCTCTTTGGAGAACCGCCGTCTATATGATCACTATAAACGACGGTTCTCAGAGAACCGCCTTCTATAGTTATACTATAGACGGCTGTTCTATTCGAGAACCGTCGTCTATAGTTTTTTTTTTTTTTAATAAAAATTTGATATTCAAATTTTTTTTTATAAAAAATTAATACATTCATACACATACACAACAGTAATATACATCCAGAAGTCATTTCAATCAATGAATTCATAAAGAAAATATCAACACATCGATCACATAAAATATAAGTTCAATTACATCAACTTTTAATATTACATAGCAATACAAATGCAGATACAAAAGAAGAAATAATTTGACTGAGTAGTTATTTGCTTTTGTATATTTAAAAATAAAAGGGTACATAAAATATTTAAAAAATTTATAAAATTGATATAAATTTATCTTACTAATATATTAAACGTGCACCCCAACCTGTTTCTTAATTTGTGAGACATATGCATGAGGATCTTTCATATAACATTAAATTTTTTCAAATTTTACTAAAATAATAACATTTTGAATTTGGGGAAATTTAATTCAATTATTTTATTTAATTATATATGTTATGATATTTAAATAATATTATTTAAATAATAATTGTATAAACTAAATGATTAGTAAATAGTATAATATAATATTAAACTAAATACCTCTTTATTTATGATGCTTTCCATCAATATATGCATTCATAACTAATTATTATCATTTTTTATAGAAAAAATGTGGAGCGCAGAGGTATTAGATACTGTTTAATAGCAAGCTAGCTTTCCTCTAAATAGGTATTAATTGAAATTTTTTTCCACATCATTCCTTATAATTAAACTATTAGGTTTCAAAACATTTCAGTTTTTTATTTTTATTTTTTGATAGCAAAAATATTTCACTAGTTTAGGCCTCCAAATTAAGTTCCAGTAGTTTCAGTTACCAATGTTTGTTGAAAGTTTTTCAAAAAAAAAAACTTATTAATAATAACTACATATGTTTATTTAAATAAATTTAAAAGAGGCAATCATTTTTCAAACATTTAATGTTTATAAAAAGCTGTAATTGTTTAATCTCTTCCAAAATATTTAAAAATAATGACAATAGTTTTAAAATTTCTCTTAAAATTAATATAATAAAATTAAGGCATCCCAACTATTTTATTCAAGCTGCACAAATATCAACATTGCCAGTTAATGGAAAATTTAAAACATGTTTTTTTTTATTGTAAATATAAAACATGTTGAATTTGATTGCATCATGCAATTTTTTGGAAAATTTTGATGCATGCCCAGTAGTTCTTATGCCAAAACTACCACTGAATTGGCCAATTTGGTGTAATTTTTATTATGGGTAAATAACATATAGATACTCAAATAAAAAAATATTATAGAAATACTTTATGGATAATATATATCACATAAATTTATAATTTTAAATTTTTTTTATTTGATTCTTTGGAAAATATTTCCAATCAAGTTCTTTAGGAAGATATAAATACTTAAGTTAGATCACTTTGAATGAATCCTACTAGCATTTTGTTATAAAAATTGTTTTCTTAAGATCGCTTAGACTTGATCAACTTTAAGCATAATCGATGTTGATTGGGTCCTTATCCAATCAATAGTATTTTTAATAGTACATTTTTATTATAATTTAAGGAAGAGAGAAAGAAGACATTTCCCCCGTACAATTAGGAAAAAAAATTGGGTTCAGAGAGCCCACCACGTCACATTTTCATACCTGCTTGTTATAGAACACTTTTATAACAAACACGTTTTCTATAACAAGCACTTTTAGCTTTATAACAAGCACATTTATACTTATAACAATCAGATATAAAAATGTGATGTGGCAAGCTCTCCGAACCCAATTTTTTTTCTACAATTAGAGGCCACATATCAAGCTTGAACCAAACTAAGTTGTTGAAGATGAAACTCTGTTGATTAAAATTCTTTCAAGGCATATTCTTTTTCTTAAAAAAGAACACTACATAGTTTTTTTCGAAGAATTCTTTAAAAATTTTGTTGGAAGCTTTTGAAAAAGCTAACTAGAAATCCTTAATTATCATTGAATATCACCATCAAATTATAAATAATTCGAAATTTGTAAGGGGTTATTGTGGAAATGGCAACTTGATGAAGTTTTTATTTATTATAAAATGTGCTCAATTAAGGTCCCAATGATCAAAATATTATTGCCATAAAAAATGTCCCCAAATTAAATAATTAAAATTTGGTAGCAAGTTTTAACGTAAAGGTGAATATTGCATATTTTATATAAAAGAGTTCTCCTGATTTATATAGTTTACAAGTAACATACTCGTATAGTAATTGCATGAAAAAAAATCTAATTAGTAATTATTTATTAATAAATAATATAAAAATTTATAAAAATCATGTATTATGATTCTGTTATTCTATACATATTAAAATTTAACTTATTAATTTGATATATAGTAAATATAATAATTTGCAATTGAATGAATATGCATTGTAAAATTTAAAATTTAAGAATTATTTTTGTATTTAATATAGAAAGTATTATTTAAAAATAAAATAAAATAATTTTTACAATAAAAATTACTTATTATACTAGATTTTAGTTATTCTATACATATTAAATTTTAACTTATTAATTTGGTATATAGTAAATATAATAATTTGCATTTGAATGAATATGCATTGTAAAATTTAAAATTTAAGAATTATTTTTTGTATTTAATATAGAAAGTATTATTTAAAAATAAAATAACATAAAATAATTTTTACAATAAAAATTACTTATTATACTAGATTTTATATGATAAAATATAAATTAGTCTTGAATTTGCTTAAAATAATTTATTCAATACTCACTTTAATTTTTAAAAATATATTTAAGAAATAAAGACATTAAAATATAGCATATTAACTTGTATATGTGAATACAAAATATATAATACATTATATAATAAAATAAATATTTAATAAATTATGTGACAATTAGGTAAGTTTAACTTCATCATAAGTTAAAAAAAAAAAGATAATGCAAAATTGACTTATAATTAAGAACTTCAATTTATAGTTAAATTAACCAATCAGATTATAAATCAAATTATATCATATTAATTTTTAAATATAATAAATATGTTGGTATTTTGATTATATTTAAAAAGTGATAAACAAAAATACTTTGTAAATTAATATGGATTATTTTAAAATTTTTAAAGTTTTGAAAGGTATTTTACGATACTTGGTACTCTTAGTATATACATATTTATTTTTCTTAAACTAGTCAATGCTTGAAAAAAATTTTAAATGAATTGTTATAGTATAAATTAAAAATCAAAACTATTTTAAAAACTTTAAAATTCCCAACACTTTTGTACCACTCTTAATAATATAGTATAAATATTACTTCAAAAAAAAATAGTATAAATAATAAGATATTTTCGTTCGAAGAAAACCTCTCACTACATTATGATTTACAAGAGAATTTTCATTTTATGAAGTATATCAAAGCGAAGCCTTGCAAATATAAAGTTATACTAAATCATGGACAAAAATTCAATTGAGTGTTCTAAACTTAAAAGAAAAAAATCCCTAGAAGAATTTAACAATCAAATGCTATTCAAATTTCATTTCAAATAAATCCCATGTAAGTTTGAATTTTCCTCAGCAGGAGTAAGTAAATTTATTAGAACATTATTGGACTTTGCTCAATTTTCCAATATATGTCATTAATTGAAATGCCATCATTCAAATTCTTGATAATAGACGCTCATATTAGTGCTATGCTATTGCAAAATTCATTCAAACACAAAGCTCGTATGCCTCGTTATGCTTAATAGCACTCTCTCTTTATATATGAGGGGTGGATTCTCCTTAAAAAGTACTATTAAAATCTAGTAGGGAACTTAAATAAATATTAATCTCATCACCTTAATTATATTTGTATAGTTATTATTAATTATTATAACTTTTGCTATTTTAAAGGATAATAATAATTATTATAATCTGTTGCTATTTTTAGGTTGTCTTTCTAACATTAACCTACTTGCTTAGTTTTTTTCGATTGTACACATTAGTGGTATGCTAGCTAGGAATTTGGTTGGCATATATAAACATCATGTTAGTCTTTTAGAAAAACTAAATATATAAATAATCATATGCAACATGTGTTTGTTAAGCCATAGAATGTTATGAGATAAAGATAACTGTGCAATTATGGTTTTGTAGTACGACTGAATTTTATATATAAGCTTAGTATATAGCTATGTGGCAGCCAAAGGACAAGGAGCACCGTATAAATAAAAGGATTGTAGTCACTAGTCTCATAATTTTAGTATATAAGAATTATTTTATATTAGACTATTAATTATAAGTAGAGATATCAATTTTCAAAGTATGTCTTTTATCTATTGGATTGAGTTTTTGATGTGTATTTTGATTAGAGAAAAATTATATTATTATATATATAATATGAAATAAAATTATTTTAATATTAAATTGTAAAATATTTTAAATTTTTTTATTAAAAATATATGTTGAATATGAAATAAATTTGATTCTTAATATTCAAATTTTATAAATATGAAATAAAATTAAATTTTATTATAGAATCTGTGTCAATGTGAATTGAAGGTGAAGTTTTTTCTAGTCTAGTAATAAGGAAATATATTTTAAATTAGGTGATTTTGGGTTCGAATTTATATCACCTTAATTTTCGGTTGTGTTAGAGAAGAATTAAAAAAATACAATTAAAAAAATTTTAAAATATATTTATTTGAGACATGAAGCTTGATTCAAAGAAGCCTCAGCTCCACTCGGCTAGCAGGCGATAATGGATGAATGGATTGTGCTCGCGGATCATGGATGTTGTGCGGTCCATCATGCCTGTGATGCCACTACTAAGCGAATCCCAGCGCTGTTCTTCGGAATCGGACATCAAGCTTCAAGGTCGCTAATCGAAACCCTAATGGAGCTTAATTTCTCCTCCGTCGCAATGTCTATTTCTCTTCTAAATTGAGGAAATTTGCCTGTTGTTTGAGATTTTCGGTGCCTGTTGGTTAGTTTCACTGTAGTTTTTTTTGTTTATTTTCCTTTCCGTTCGAATTATTTTTGCAGAGGACTAATTTATTGGATATTCCATTAACTTTTCTCGTCAGTTTAGTCGCGCCCTGCGAACTGTACAAAAGCATTCGATTTGATTTTCTGTGATTGGAATACTTGTTTGGATCTAGTTTGGTAATGGAAATTGCCTCAAGATCCAAGCATTTAGATCGTTGTATAGTTTCCAGACTGGCCTCCCTTTGGACATAACAAAGTTGCTTGTTGGCCGGTTTGATCTGAGAATGCTGCTCTAAATAATCTGTTACCCTGCCAAAAGACTCAAAATTTTCCTGAAATCCTTTATTATTTATGGGTATGCTTGACATCTTCTTCTGTAAGGAAATTGAATCCATGCAGTCATGAACAATCCGACATTTGGACCAAGAAGTCCCAAATTCTTTCATGCTTATGCAAGGGGGGACTTGGATTTGGAATCTGGAAATCTATGAAATCTCTGGAAGCCTAACCCGCTTGCCATTTTCATCTCTTTAATATTTGGACTGGTGGTTTTGATTGTTTTGTCCACATACGAAAGTAGTTTCTGGATGATGAAGTATTGGAATAGCGATTTACATTTGAGTTATGGTTGCTGGGCATTCCATTTACACTAGCAATAGCTGTGGGAAGTTTGATAATGAGGATTCATGGTTCTTGGAACCTTATCAGAAGCATCTAGGCCAAGCTGCAGCATTTGTAGACCATATCGAGGTGGGAGTGGAGATTGCAGCCCAAGAATTTCTATTTAGTGGGGGAGAAACATGACAGGATGTAGATCCTCGGAGCGAAGCCAAAGTTATTAGGCTGTAGCAGAAACTAAAGGATGGTTTGGTGAATTATCTATTTCTTGTTTATTAATACACGTCAGTTTCTTTTTTAATTCCACTAGTTGATCTTCTAAAGGGAAGAGTCTTCATGATTCTCGGCGTAAATGTCAATAACATGAATAATTTGTTTTCCTACTAGGAATTTGAACGTAAATTTATTTTAATGCCACCCTTCAATTTTTTGTTCAAATAGTTCTGGTATTTGTTTGGAGTTATTATGTTACCTGTTGTTGCTTTATGCATATGAATGTATACTAAGCTCTTAACACCTCTACAGGTAAAAATAATATTGCGTACATACGATATACTATTAAAATGGTATACTTAGGGCCTGTTTGGCGCAAGAATCAAAATAATATTAGTTTAAAAAATAATAATAATAATAATAATAATAAATAAAATTTTCTAATTATTCTACACAAGTTCTAATATAAAAAAATATTATTTTATTTCATATACTTAATAATTTTTAATAAAATATCAACTTTATTTCTCATCTTACACCAAAATACTAGAATATAGTATTTTGGTGTAAGATGTGAAATAAACTTAATATTTTTATTGAAAATTATTGAGTATGTGAAATAAAATAATATTTTTTATATTAAATTTATGTAGAATGATTAGAAAATTTTATTTATTTATTATTATTATTATTATTTTTAAATTGATACTATTTTGATCCTGATTTTGGTCCTTGTGCCAAACAGGGCTTTAATGTATTTTTTATATGACACATGTGTTTCTTTCTTCTGTGAAATATACACGCCGATTGAGAAATAAATCAAAGGACAGATGTTACATGAGAAACATTCTAGACATATGATTTCAGTAGCGTGATGTGAACACTCAATATTTTGCTTTGCATGTATATCTATTCATGTTAGGTAACATAAATGATTCAATCTCTTTGCTGTGGGCACCTATAGAGCTTATTATGGTTGAGCTTATTAGAGACGCACTGGAGTTGATTCTATACTCCAGATGGTTTAAGTCTAATTTTGTTTTAGTCAATTCAACTAGTTCAATCACTTTATTTTCAGTTTAGATCAGTCTCAGTTGAGTTAATTTAGTATGACTACTCGATCCTATTTGATTAAGTTAATTAGTTTACATTTATTTTTTTAGTATTTATTTATCCTTTAATTAGACCTTATCTATTGGCCTAAATGTAAGAGTTTTAATTTTTATTTATTTATTAAATTTTGTTTAGCCCACCTATAGGGATTAAGGTTTGGTTGTTATTGTTATATTACATTTTGTTTAGTTTTATTTGGCTAAGTTAGTGTTGTGGCGTTAGGGACAAACAACAACAACAACAAAGCCTTTATCCCAATAAATGCGGTCGACTACATAAATTTTTTTGTTTCTATTGCATTTTATCAAATAATAAATTCTTATTTAGCTCTAAGTATGTAAGATTATTTCTTATAGTTTCTGCTGTGCCTTTTATGGCCCTCTTACTCCTTTTTCCACATGTGCAAGATTCAATAATCTAATATTTCTTACTGGAGCTTCTATCGGTTTACGATTTATATACCCAAACTATTTAAGTTGATTATCTTTGAACTTATCTTTAATTGAAGCCACTCCAATTTTCTCGCAGATATACTTATTTTTCATACTATGTTTTTGCTTATACTCACTCAACCATCTTAGCGTTCGTATTTCTATAACACTTGTCTTATTTGTGGGTTTCTTCTTTGTAGGCTAGCATTCGATACCATATAATTTCGCTACTCTTACAATTATTTTATAAAATTTATTTTTAAGTCTGAGTGAATTTTTTCTATTATACAATACACCAGATTTTTTATTTATTTATCCATCTTACTTAAATCCTATTAATGATATCATTATTTATTTTACTATCATTTTGTATAATTGATCTAAGATATTCAAAGTGCTTTCACTTTCTGATAATTTGATCACCAATTGTTATATTGCTAATGCAAATACTTCTTTTTTGAATGAATATGTACTCCATATATTCATCTTTTGATCTGCTAGGATAAAATTCTTTAGACTCTAAAGTATTATTCTATAACTTGAGTTTCGCCTTATTACTCTCTTTAGTCTTATCTACAAGGAGAATGTCATACGTAAAAAGTACATATCATGTTACCTCATCTTGAATATGCTTAGTTAGGGCTTTCACAATCAATGTAAAGATATATGAACTTAAAACTAAGCCTTGGTGTAATTCAAATGTAATAGGAATATTCTTGGTCATACCTTGTTGTAGTATTATAAATGTTCCTATTTATTAGACTTGAGTATGTATATATTTCTTTGTTATGAATAAAATAAAATTTACTCTTTTGGTTTATAAAATTGAATTTTGTTTTATGGAATTTGATTAGTTTTAATTTATAAAATTTATTCTTCACAAGTTGCAGAGACTTGTACAAGTCTCCATTCGTCAATCCCCTGTAGTAGTTGTGCATGACAATGGTAGTAGGGTTAACTTATTTAGTTTCCGCCGCAGCAGCAAAGAAATAGTTAGTATAATCCCGCAAGCTCTTGCTTTCCCCCTACTTAATGTTGGCGAGCATTATGTCGGGGACGACAATGCGCGTCGCCCAATAAAGTGGACAATCAATTCCTACTTTAGGTGCTCATAAGAGTAGAAATGGCATTTCAGAAACTTAATATAGTAGCTGAATGCTGCCCTCTTCAAAGTATTGGCAAGAAGATGATACTTCGTTGCCTCGTCAGGATGGGCAGCTTCAAACCCCTGGATATGCTCGCGAAGGTCTGTAATTCCCTTGTAAACCTTAAGTCATGGTAGCTTGAAGTCTTCCAAGATAAGCGCCTGACGAATGGCGTCACAAATGGGGCATTACTGTCGAGAGGACCAAAGAAGGCATCATACCCATATTGAAGAGCCTGAACACCAAGAATGAAAGGATTTCTTCCAGCAAAGAAAGAAGGAAAGGTTGGAGGGAGGAGAGTAAATTGTGGAAGTGGAGAACAAGGAGGAAGAGGTGGAAGAGAAGAGAGATTGGGTTGAGCCTCCTGGCAAGGAAGGTCTCACGTAGGAGCTTAAGAGAAGCCAGAAGATTTAGCAGAGGGGGTTCTTGGAGGGAGAGGAGCCCCCCTCTGATTTTGCGGAGGTGGTGAAAGAATCACCGCAATCGGCGAAGGATTTTGAGCTTGGACTGCCACATTCGGTGGTGGGACTTAAACTGGATCCATCGCAATCGGCGGAGGTAGAGCAGGAATGCCGCAATCGGCAGAATCGAAGCACGAGCTGCCGCATTCGACAGGCAAACTGGGTCAATGGCATTGACTACCTGAGTCCATTGAAGGACTGCAGCTTACTGAGCAGTAAGTTCAGTAACATGATTGGTGAGATTTTCCAACATCTCATGCGATTTTATCATTCTGGTGAGGTTGGTGAGATTTGCCACTTGAGTCATACTTTAGTATCCTTATTTCTATAATATTTATTTTATTTGTATATTTTCTTTTTACAAGCCATCATTCAGTATTATATATCATCGCTGGTCTTACTACAATTTTATAAAATTTACATTTATATAAGTAAATTAACTAAAGAGAATGAGGTTCTTAAAATTAGATCTAGCATGCATAATATTAATATTAAAAATAAAATTATTTTTTCTCATAATAGAAAAATTAAATCTCATACTAGAAGTAGCTTGCATAATTCATCTCATGCACATATGTGTGTGATGCCTCACATTATTTGTAATTTTTGTAACAAGCATGGTCATGTTTTACATATATGTATAATTAAAAAATATATTTTTTTTTCAAGAATTACATTTTATGTATGAATTCCTAAAGCATATTGCATGTAAATAATTTTATTGTAACTAACTTCGTAGGACCAAAATTTATTTGGGTACCTAAAATATAAACTTGAGATCTTCATTATAAGCATGCCTTCACATAGAGACCGGTAGAGGCAAATGGTTCTTGGATAATGGGTGTTCACGTCATATGACCGGAGACAAATTTAAGTTTACCTCGCTAAAATCAATAATTAGAGGTTATGTGACTTTTGGCGATAATACCAAAAAACGCATTATAGGCATTGGTAAAGTCATTAAAAATTCTCTACTTTTATAAATAAGGTCCTTTCGGTTGATGGACTTGCATTTAATTTACTTAGTATTTCTCAATTATGTGATAATGGTTATGAGATTTATTTTAATGCATCTCAATGTTTAATTAAACATGATAATATTGTTATATTTGTTGTTTTAGAAGTAATAATGTATATCAAGTCAATTTATCTTCTATTGAATGTGATTATGTGAAATATTTGTCATCATATACTTGTGATTCATGATTACGGCATAAAAGATTAGGTCATACTAGTATACATACCCTACAAAAGATATCTTAGTTAGATTTAGTTAAGGGCTTATCCAAAATTTTATTTGAAAAAGATAGACGGTGTGATGTATGTCAATTAGAAAAATAAATTAGAAATTTCTTTAAGACTAAGCGTGCTATAACATTATCTAAGCCTTTTGAAATTTTGCATATGTATCTGTTTGGTCCTAATAGGACACTTAGCTTAGGAGGAAAGAAATATTGTTTGATTCTTGTTAATGATTATTCTACATTCACATGAACATTATTTCTTGCTCATAAGCATGATGCATTTGATTGTTTTAAATCTCTTTACAAGCGCATTATGAATGAAAAAAGTTTTGATGTAGTATCTATTCGTAGTGATCATGGTGGCGAATTTGAGAATGAACGATTTGAATTCTTTTGTGATGAACGTGGTATCTCATAATTTTTTGGCCTCTCGAACGCGTCAACAAAATAGGGTTGTTGAGAGGAAGAACCGAACTTTTATTGAAATGGCGCGATCCATGCTTCATGAGTGTGGACTTCTAAAGTATTTTTGGGTTGAAGCGGGAAGCACAGCTTGCTATGTTGTGAATTATGTTACTGTTTGTTCAGCGCTAAGGAAGACCCCTCATGAATTATAGAAAAGTCGGAAATCGAACATATCTTACTTTCGTGTGTTTGATTGTAAATGTTTTGTGTTAAATAATGGTAAGAAAGATTTTGGTAACTTTAACCCTAAAGCTGATAGAGATGCTTAGAAATTAGTTGGTGCTTCGAAGTCATGATTTGCTGATACTGTAACCTGTTGCAAATTGAATCAACAGCACCATCAAGTTCTTTTAGCTTTAGTAACAAGAAGTTTCTTGATTTGTCAGAGTGATTAGCTTTCAATATAATCTGGTTAGCCAAACGATTTGCTTGGTTGCGAAAAGGGTTTTGTGTCAACTACTTATTTGCTGCAAATTGTGAGGAGGAACAATATTTTTGTTCTCGTGTATCTTTACACCAACGCTTCAAAAAGTAATAATCAGACAAAGTTCTAACATTTAAATTTATCACAATCCGCAATGCATGCATATATAATTTTCCAACGGTCTTAAGTTTCTTACATGTATAGTTCATACAATCCTATTTTATATTATATTGTACTTCAAATACCTTTATTTTTCGCCATATTTGCCCACTTTTAATTTAATATCATCACCAACTCTATAAAACTCTTGTGCATTTTAGAGTGTATGTCTTTTAATTTAATATCATCACCAACATGCACCGTTAATTAAATATTTTTGAAAGATTTTGTATATTTTTAGAGTGTATATCTTTTGTGCCTGCTTGAGAAGTGAAGGATGTTTAACTGTGGCATAACAGAATATTATCTACATTTATAATTTTCCTCTCCTTCTTCTTGATGCCATGACTAGAAAGGTTTCTCCAATTCAAGAAAGCAGTTTGTTATAATGCTTGTTGCCTTAAAAATGTCATGACATACATTGTTTGTACTCTCGCTTTTTTGAGTTACTAGTACACCCAGATCTAAGACATTTTTATTAAATGTTGTGGACCATTTATATCTAATTTTATGCAAGCCAGCACGCCACTCATGATTATGTAATGTTGTAGACTTGGGCATTGGGCGGCCACTCATTTTGGCCCGATATTCGGGTTTGGCCCGGCCCGAGTCCGATTTGACTTAGTCAAAGCCCGATTTAGCCCGGTCCGCGCCAAACCCGGCCCGCCCATATTAAAAATGATGATGTTATCGTATATGCTTCTTTTGATAATGTTTATATTATAATAGATATTATTGAAATTATATTTATTAGGTTCATACTTTAAAACTTTGGGAGAGGGTGATCGAACAAATGTTACGCCATAATACTAAGATATCAGAGAATCAATTTGGTTTTATGCCAGGTAGATCTACTATAGAAGCATTCATTTATTAAGAAGTTTAATGGAGAAATTTAAGGAGAGAAAGGAAAACTTATATTTGGTTTTTATTGATTTGGAAAAAACTTATGATAAAGTCTCAAGAAAAGTACTTTGAAGAGTTTTAGAAAAGAAAGAGATTTGCACTGCTTATATTCAAGTTATTAAAGACATGTATGAAGGAGTTGTTACCTGTGTTCGGACACAAGGAGGTTTGACTAAGGATTTTCCTATACAGTTAATCTACACTAATGTTCGCTAATTGTATCTTTTTGCTCCTTGATATGGAATCATACTAAACATATTCAATGAAGTCCTTCGGATCTCTTGGGCAATATATTATCTTGTTGACATACAACTAAAAAGACTCTGAGGACATGCATCTAGAAATCTATAAGGTTTATCGATCTCAGTAATATTAAAAGCCTGAATAATGACGATGCATCATTTACATCAAAAAGACACATACCTATATCAGAATGTGACAAATCGTGATCAACATTTCAAAAAGGATGTAGCGCCTTTAAAATCGACCTTAACCTTAATTATAACCAAAATAATGCACGAAAATTAGATTAATACAAGCAGGACATTCAAAGCAGGATAGTGTAAATGAGAATGCTTGCTGTTTGTTTGGTACGATAAAAGATTCTCATCCAGAATTTAAGAGAAATTTTAAAACACTGTAGTATAGACACGATGATATGTATGTAGAATGCTGACCTGCGTAAAGACTAGGAAAACATACATATCAAATAAATGTATGCAACAACATAGAATGTCTTAAGTGGATTGTTGGATATACAACGAAATGGATAGATATGAGAAAATGAGTTATATTCGAAAAGAAATTGGGTGTTTGCATCCAATTGAAGATAAATATGATAAGCCGCTAAGATGTTTTGGAACAAAAATCTAAATCGACCGATTGAAGCTCCAGTTAAAAAAAATTGATTATGATTCTGCCCCATGTACAAAGAGGAAGAGGAATCAAAGAACATGACAAGAAAACTATAAGAATGATGCATTACTCTAAACTTAGATAAGAATTAGTAACTATAGGACGCAATGTAACAAAGGATTCATGTAGCATCCCACCTAGTTGATTTAAAGCTTAGTTGTTGCTTTTTGAGAAATTGAATGAAAATATGGAGCTTACTAGCTTAGAGTTCTCATTAATTTGTTTAACTATTTTAAATTAATATCCTAGGAAAGATATTATTGGATTTTGTAATTATCAACTTAAATAAAATTATATTAATATGTAATTATGGAAAGCTTAAATAGCAATATTATACTATGCGAGAATGCCTAGGACTTAAATTATGTTTGGATATAAATTTCAGACACTTTGGCTTTGTTTGGTTCGAGATATTTTTTAGCCTATCAAAACTTTTAACTACAAAAAACAATTTTATTATACATCTAACACAAATATAAATATTAAAATCAATTTTATTTTATATTTTATATACTTTTTAATATAAAAATAAAGTTCTTGATATTAAACTTAAAAAACAAAATATTTTTTTCTCTCGTCTAAAAAATTTTTGAACCAAATAAAGCTGTGGGCAGCCCAACTGCACATTAGGCAGGCTTGGTAATAAAAGTAGGCCCGTAAATAGAGCTAAATCCGATTTAACTTAGTTAAAGCCCGATTAAGCCTGACATATGCTAAGCCTCAAACACTTTGTACACAAAAAACTTTGAAAAGGAATATAAATGTTCAAATTCAATAGTATATGTAATTTTATAAAATAAAAAAATTAATAATAGGATCGGTTCCCATAAGGTGGGAATCAATTCTGATCGGTTCTAGCCGACAAGAATTGAGCCCATTGAATTGGTTCCAGATTGGATCACTTTCTACTGGACTGATTTCAAACTAGTTTAGGTGTGAATCAGTTTGAGAATCAATTTAATATGCAGTGGACTTTTTTAGATGAGTTACAGGGTAGGGGACTAGAAGAGACCCTCTAACCCCAAACAAAGGATGAGGTTAAGGGTCAAGGATCACAATGTGGCTAAATTGCCCTGTTCAACATGATTGACTGTGACAATCTTGTGCGAACTAGAATATCCATAAGGTTGGAATGAAATAGTTTTTTCATAATTCTATTCTTATGGAATGACAATTCATTTATTTACTTAAATAAAATAAAATAAACAATAGTAAGTGAATAAAAAAAATTAGAATATTCATAAATAAAACTTAATTAAAATTTTATATTATTTATTAATATTAAATTTAATTTTATACAATTATATATATATATATATATGTATACATATATGAACATGAACATGTAAGCATATACATACATGTACATATATAATGTGCATATAAATAAGAATATCTTTGGAAGAATATTTCAATTTCACAAGAAATAACTATTCTTTAGTAGGGAGAAGAAATAACTATTTTATGAAATGAGGAATAAATATTCTAATAGAATAGCTATTCCACCAAAATAAACATAAAACTAGCTATTCTATATGGAATAATGGTGAAATAGAATAGTTATTCTATCTAAGTAAATATACCCATAAAGAAGAGCACATGTTTTGTCCTCAGTAAAAAAGGCATTTCACCAAGAAGGAAAATACTTAGAAAATAGAACAACAAGAAAAGAGGAGTTGATTTATTGAATAAAGAGCTCTTAGCTCAATAGAGAGAAGGTTTGCATGAATGAAGCCTTTTCTATGAACCGTTCTTCCAATAAAAAATCAATTACTTATTCAACTGTGTTCTTCATCTTCAATCAAAGGATAACTTGTGTTTGGTAGTCTTTTCCCATTTACAAATGTTCTGAAAAGGAGAAGAGCTCTGGCTGGTTGAGCATAAGGCACCATATGCGCAGCACCTCGGATAGTCACAAAAGTTAGAATGTTTCCGTACTCGGTCACCCATCCTCCAACCTGTTCATATTATGGTTGTTTAGATTTTTCCTTTAGCAATATTTAATTTGGTAAAATGGAAATTAACATATAAAATACTTCAAACTTCTTTTTTCAATAACATAAATGTAAAAAGAGAAATGTACCTGGCCTTTGAGGAACCAAGCAGTGTAAGGGACAGTCACACCAAATCTCATGTCATAGGCAAGCTCTCTCACAAGTGTTCTGGAGCCTTGGAGCGGTACAACTGAGTCTTGATCTCCACTGTGAGAACAAGCTTTATTCAATTCACAATTGGCAAATTCCAGAATAGAATAATAAGAGTCTCATAGGAGTTCTAACCTGAAAACCCAAACTGGTATCTTGTGCTTTATTATTCTTCTAAGCAAGGGAAGTATGTTGATGCTTCCATCTTTGTCATGGTAATTTAAGATACTGTATATCAAAGAACTTCAGTTAGCAATCGAATAGAAAGCAGTGCTCAAAAAATATATCTATTAAGGATTTCAATAGACGTACAAATTTGGATTTCGAAAATGATTTAACAGAGTAAAAGACCCTATAGAGTTTTATATGATGAAAGAGCATCCAGAGATTGTAAGAGTCCACATTCTGAAGCAAAAAATGATTTCTGCTGTAGCATGTTTTTTGTTAGGCAGAACAATGAAATAGGATTTATACATGATGATGCTACAAATAATAGAACAGACATGACTACATCAGCAAAGGTGTGAAACTAATATATAATAGACAAGTTACCTGATTAGGAGAGTAAAACACATAGCAGTAGGTACACCTAAAATGTATGAGCCTATACTTTTTGTGAAAAAAATAGGAGGAAAGCGAATAAGGGGAAGAGTACCATATGAGATAAACACTATATACAATACAAACTAGGAATAATTACCATAAAAAGTTTATAAAGTTGGTTACGTATAATTGAAGTACAACTCAGCAATTAGGAATAGCTCAAGGTTCATAATACTCACTCGCTGCACATGCTCCACCTATAAGGCAGACTGGTTCTGTTGGCATGAAGAGCTCGTTGTACCTCGGGTAAATTGAAATAATATCGCCTTTCCATTGTCATGCAGACATCGACCCCAATACTCATCTTTGTCACCTGAATTTATAACATAAGACAAACTAATAAATAAAGAAGTGAGAGATATAATGCAGCTTTAAATAGATAACTTTTTCGGAATAAGCATGTACATATTTTCTAAGCCTTAGCTCTTGCTCCACTATAGAAGGATAGCACACATCAAGGATCACATCATATGCATTGATGTAATTCCCCACCGCCTGATCTGCCTCTGAGATAGCAGCATTGCATTCTTGGCTCACATTGTGGGCACCATCAAACACATAGTACTTGAAATCACACTCATTCTTGATCTTGAGGCCTATCTCATCAGAGATCATCCCGTGCGACCAGTAGTATTCATAGGTCGCAGGTACATCCCGATCAAGCTTGAGAAGAGGATTCCCAATCTACTCAAAAAAACATGCAAACAAGTTTGTTAGATTTCTTAAAGTAGCAGTTTGGCTTGATCTGTTTATGTCTTGGTTGCGTTAGGGTCCCTATTCTCAACCCATTATTTTACTGGTTGGGTTTGGGTTGGTGTTATATGTTGAGTTTGATTTGGAACATAACATGTTTAAAAAAATTTTGAAAGTAGTTTTTCTTTTTTGATTCTATTGAAAGAAGTTACATTATCACAAATTTGGTTGGATTGACCTGATTGTTGTTTGGGTTTAGTTCAGGTCACAATTTCCGATCACTTTACCCAATAAGAAGGGTTTCGGTTAGGGTTTATTAGTTCAAGCGAGATTTAAATGAACTTGAGCCTAAGCCATCGGCCTATTTCGACACCCCTAATAGAGTTTCAAATCTTCTTGAACAAGCAGGTAGCAATTGTGTGAGTGTGTGTGTGTGTGTTTGTAAAGGAAGATCAGTTAACAACTGTTTAGTTAAACAGTGATTCAAGGTCCCAATTCCTGATCCCTTTATTAATCAAGCTGGGTTTTGGTTTGGGTTTATTGGTTTGAGTGAAGACTCTGATCAAACCAGAATCTGAGCTATTAACTCATTTTGACAGTTCAATTTAAATTATAGGTTGATATTTTTTTTTTGAAAGTCTATATGTTGACTGGTTGAGTGTTTCTTACAGCAATGCCTTTAATGTTAAACTTGGAGTCACTTGAATGTTTGTTGTGATTCAGGAGAACATCAGCAAGTTGTGGTATGTAATGCCCTGTAAACAGTATCATTTGAATGACAGGAAATATTTTCAGGAAAGAAAATAGAAACTTTTTTTTTATAGTAAAAAAAAAATTAGAAACTTGGAAGTACAAAGTGAGTCATATATACCTGCATAGCTTTCTCCTGAAAGAAACAGATCCCTTGTTTTGAACTCAGGGAACTTCTCAAACCACTTCATCAAGAATACATGCATATCATTTGCTTCAATAATCAACATACTAACGAAGTTAGCTTAAGAAATATAGAAGTAATCTGGATTTTGCCGAGAAAATGTTCAAGTAAATGTTACCAGTCGATTGATCTCCACATGTGTAATCAGAGGTTTCATTTGAATAGGACCATCCAACTCCAGCAGGAGATTCAACAAATAGCAGGTTTGATACTACAAATACAAAAAAAAAATATATATAGTCAACAAATAGCAGGTTTGATACTAATCATATTATAAATACAACAAAAGAATATAAAATTCAAGGAATTTTGCATGTTGCAAGTGTTCGAATTGAATAATAGAGAATGAAGTAAGAGAAACACATATTTATGCAGTTTAGTGACCTTTCACCTAAGTTCATGGCCGCACGGAGAATTCCTATTATAAGGTATAAGTTACAATGAACTAGAATTCCTATTATAAGGTATAAGTTACAATGATAGTTCGCCCTTTATAATAAACAAGATAATCTCAATTTCAGTATTTATCTGCAGATGACTTCAAGTATTTCGAAATTCAAATATGTAGAAGTTCTATTATATCCCTATAATGGATTAGGCCCAAACTCAAAACGTATGAGAATTAGAATAAATTAATGAACGAAAGGAGAGAGTAATCCACTTTTGTTGATTGAGTTTTTCAAAGAGATGACCTTTATTCCAAGAATGCTTGTTTATCCTAAGGCCTCGACCATCTCCTCTTGGGAAGAATGGTCCCAGTTCAGTGAATGCGCCACCACCAACTGAGGAGCACCCAGGGCCTGACATAAAGAAATTCATATAAAAACCAAGGCACATGTTAGTGCTCATTGTGTAGGTAAGATATCAGAGCTGTCATGAAAAAGAAAATACAAGTCTATGATAATACACATTCCCATAAAAAAATAAGCAGATTAAACTCCTAATCAAATGTATTTGTATGAAACCCAAAATCCACTTTTTTGGCGCCTTTAAGGCGTACAAGATATCTCATGTATACAGAGCCGCTAATAGAGCGGCAGATTTTGTAGCTTCCTTTTCCTGTTTAGATGATTTAGAGTGGCGTAGGGGCATGTCCCTCCCACTCGATTTTTGTGCGATTTTTGACGAGGATCGAACTTTTTGTACCTGATGTACTTTTGCGCTGTGTATTTGTCAGTTTTCTAATAGCAGGACTCATTGCATACTGCTAGCCTTTAAGTATAGAGATAAGAAGCAATAAAAAAGCTACTAACAGTAAAATTAAGGGAAAAGGAAATAAGAGTAACAATTAGTCAGGTTAATATTAGTAAATGGCTGCATAAAAATAGTTAGGGAGTGGCACATATTGATTATAAAAGTGAAGAAAATAGATTTACTTGATTTCAAGATAAGCAACAGAAAACAGAATATTTAATATTAGAAAGAAAGGGGAATGCTGATTCAGTTTGCAAGAATACATTATAGGTGAAAAGCACATTACACACACTGCTACAGAGAAATGTGGATTTAAATAATTGGCATTAACAGTGTCGCAGATGATTTATAAGTGTAAATTATTAATTATGCAGTAAATAGTCTCCAACAAGGCATTTTACCATTTAAACGTAATTGGAAGATTAAAATGGGTAATCTTTTTATCTTTTGTCATACCAAAAGTTACATAGGAATCAAAATATGATAAGAGAAATGTAGGTGATTCCAAATTCTGCACATAAAAATATTATTTGTATTCAAATTTTAGAATCATTTATTAGAGATCTGTAGCAGTACTCTTAAAATGTTACTCTGTATTTTCTCTTTAGTGGAGACAAAAAAGGAATTAAGGAAAAGTACAGCAAGCACGAGATATGAATAATTAGCTTCATATCAATATTCTAAAGCCAGAGACAAGCTCTGTAGCTGTTCAAGTACAGCACGTAACTTGTACCTCCAACACTGTATAAAATGGTACCAAATAGCAACAAATAAAAGAACTAATACATGCCGAAAGAGAACCCAACAATAGAAACCAACTTCAGACCTATCTGATCACAGAACGAAGAACAACAAAAATAAATAAAAAAATATACAAAGAAACAAGCCCTTAAGCACAGGGGAGAAACAAAGCCGTTTTGGGACGAGATATCCCTAAGAGAAACATACCCCCATTGAGCCAGAGAGTGACAGGCTTCTTGTCGGCATGCCTTTCGGCCTCAACGAAGTAGTAGAAGAGGTTCTTCCCCGTCTTCTCGTCAACCTCCACATACCCAGCAAACTGCCGAAAGTCCACCTTAGGCTGCCCTGGAAGCCCCACCACTACATCCTCCAGCGGGTGCCCCCATATTCCTCTTCCGGCCGCCGCTAAAACCCCGACGGTCAACAAAAGCCAAACTCGCCACCGACCCATGATAATCCAAAACCCAGATTTTCTTTTTCGTAGTTCTCGTCTTCTTCACTTGCCCTCTCTTCCTCTCCCTTAACTCTCTGAGATTGAATCATGGCTGAAAAGGGTCTAAAAGCGGCAGCCTATATAGCAGTAATTTTCTGAGAATTCTGTTTAGATAAGCACGTGAAATCCGCGGAGGAGTTATGATTTTTGGCAGAACTTGAGGTAAAAATAGAATGTGGGTTTCTGCCGCGATATAGTCGTTGAGAAAATGAAGCAGCGGTCTATTAATAAAAAAAAAAAAAAAAAACGAAGTAGCGGTCGCGGGACCACCCCCATCCTGCCACGTGGCAAACCGGCCTCATGCTCTAATAGGATGACGATAGCCCACGATCTCTGGGTCCGCGGCGATTATTGCATCCCGCCAGTGTTTGTTACGTCAGCACAAGTTGTTGATTGACCCAACCACGTCACACCACGCATGGCGCTGAGGTGCGCAAGGCAGGCAGGTTTTGTTCGCATTTCATGTGTAAATATCATTCAAATCTTTGAAATTTGAGATAATATTAACTAAATATATAATTTCAAAAGCTTTTCGATAATATTATGAGGTTGACATTAGGGATAGTAATTTATACTCATATTTATTTAACTCGTCTTGCTCCTACCTGTTTTTAATGGAACAAGTATGAGTAGGAATGGCAACGGGGTGGGTTTGGGTCGGGTTTATAAATACCCATACCCGCCCCGCTATATATTATTCATTACCTATACCCGCCCCATACCTGTTTCCGCCCCGTCCTGCCCCTAGATCTCACACTAATGTTAATGAAAATTGAATTATTTTATTCTCTTTGAAACAACAAAAATCGTAACCATATGGTGAATATTAATGGCATTTTCTATAGAAATCATTCCCTATATGTAAATATATGTAACAAGATCAGGAATAATCAATAACCTTCATACAAATTCTTCATATTGCCAACTTTCTTAGCATGGATTCTTATATAAAGTAAGCATTGGACAGTTAAAAAGAACCAAATATGAGGCAGTTATAAGACCCTTGCAGGCAACAAGTATTAATTGATTTATGAACCAAAAATATTAATATCATATGTTAGCGTGAACCTTGTTTCTAATGACAGTATACTAAACATTGGCATATAACCAAAATAGAGAAAATGATCCGGACACTATTATATATTAGTTTGTTCACTCTGATTAATCACCTCAACATAGGCCGAGGCACCGGTTGGTCCGGTTCCGAGTAATATTTTTATTTAGGTATTAATTTTTAAATTTTTTAAATTACATCGAATCGGGGCGGGGCGGGTCTAGATGATTCATATCCGAACCTGCCCCATTTCATAATGGGGCGGGGTGGGGCGGGTGTTGCAGGTAAAATTTGAATACCCATACCCGTCCCATTAGGGGCGGGTTGGGGCGGGTTAATCGGGTACGGGTATAAATTGCCACCTCTAAGTATGAGTCCTACAATTATCCTTGTAACTTGCAACCTGCTTAAACTCGTAACTCGCTAATAATTATATAATTATATAATTTTAAAATTAAAAATTTAAATAAATATTATCTCTTTTTTATTTAAAATAAATTATTAATAATAGATTTGGGGTATGATAAGGTGGAGCAAGGCGGGGAGAGGTGGGGCAGAGCGGGATGGCAAAAAGTGGATGTGAGTATGGGTAATGATGAAAAAAAAAGTAGGATGGGTATAAATTTTATTAAATTCAATCCAAACTGTTCTGTTACCATTCCAATTAATATTAGCATTTCAATGAAGTTTTTTTTACTTAATTTAATATTTTTATTTTTAAAATAAAATTTATATTTAAATTAAATATTTAAATAAAAATGATAAAAATACCTATTTATTAGGTTTCCCATCTAGGCATAGGCCACTGTGTAGAGGCCTTGTGCTACAACTTGTACTCATTGAGCATGTGCAGTGCCGCAGTTTGCACTTACAGGTGTTGCCATAGCCCACACTTGTGTGCAGCACGGCAACTCGCACCGGTATATTTAGCATGAACTTAAAATTAGGCAAAAAAATAAAATAATAATATTTTAAATTTATTATAAATAATTTTATTTCATATCCAAACATAAATTTTAATCTTAAAAATTAACTTTATTTTATATCCAACACAAATTTTAATTTTAAAATCAACTTTATTTCACATCTTATACATCTCTCAATATTAAAATAAATTTCTTTCTCATCAACTCTATAAAATAAAATATTTTCTCTTTTATTACCCAAATTTATTCTCCAACCAAACAAGCCCTTAATAGCACAGCCATGCACACGCAATGCAAGAGAACGACAACTCATGGAGGCCGGAGAAGAGAATTTTAGTCATTTTATATTTAAATATTTAATTTAATTATAAATTTTATTTAAAAATTAAAAAAATATTAAATTAAGCAAAAATAATTTGATTGAAATATTAACGCCAACTTAGAATTTAATTAAAAAAATTTAAAATAGTGAATTTATTTAATATCAGTTTCAAATTTGAAGGACCTAGATGATTTTATCCTAATTTCATTCATGTTGGTATGCCTTAATAATTTCATTTATTAAGACTTTAATGTGCATGTTATTTGCTGACCTGAGGTCAATGATGATATCATGAATTTTGGCTTGGTTTTTTTTTTTTTTTTTTTTATGTTCTTCGCATGATGATATCATGGACTTTTTTAGAGTTGGAAATTGGATAGACATCTTTTAGCCACCTAAAATATGATAAAAATGAATCAAATGTTTATAACCACAACATAAAAAGATTTAATGTAAAGTTAGAGTCGACACATATATATTGAAATATTTTGATACGTTTCACACCTTTAGACTTTTGTGAATGTTTTTTGAGTTGGATTCTCGATATATAATAGAGATTAGAAATAACAGATGTGAAATTTTGAAAAATCATTGCGTTCGGTGAGCGATCCATGTTAGTGATTTGCTCGCCAATCATGCGGCGCCACGCAGAATGAGTGTGCCCCGTTACGCACAGAATGTTGTCAACAACATCAATTTGCGTTCAATTGGATGAATAGTCTGATTGGTTGACCAGACCATTTGGTTGGCCCGACCGATTTGGCTAACTGTCGGTTCATTCGGCCATCAAAAAAGTAAATGTTAAAAGTAGGTATATGTCCAAAAAAGTAAGTATAACTTGAAAGCAGATAGGTATCAATTAGAAAAAATATACTTACCTAATTTCAAGTTATATCTATTTTTTGCGATATATATTTAATTTTAATACTTACTTTTATGGTAGCTGAACGGACTGTCTGATCGGTTGATCAGATGATTCGTTTTGCTAAACTTGAGTTAATGCTATTGATAATGTTTTTCGCATAGTAATTCTACTACTCTACGTATCGCTGTATATGTTGATGCAAAAAATGCACCACAACAGAGAGAAATGAGATGACAATTTTTACGTGAAAATCCGAGTGTCCGGGGGGAAAAACTACGACGTCATCCAGGCGATTTGAATCCATTAATCGAATCTTCACTTACAAAGCTTGATCTCTAAATGGAGACCGAATGAGTATAAGAGAGATAAAGAGAGATAAAGAGAGAGAGGAAGGAAGGGTCCTTAGAGAGAGCAATCTCCCCCCTTATTTATAGCTTGAAGAGGAGGAAACATAGTAGGTCTAGTCTGCCACATCTGACACCTACTCCTGCAAAGGACGATTAGAGAGTGGGCTCCTATGCTGTCTTAAATGCTGAGTTGACACAGTAGTACGAAGGGTATGATCTTGTGATATCTGCTGTTGACCTGCTGTTCGGCAAGAGATATTAGAGAAGGTTCTAACAATATAATTAATAAGTGAACCATTAACGTCGCTCATTGTGTGCAATAATTTTTCGAAAGTTGATGGGGGTTCTAAAGCCTATGGAGTTAAATTATTCTGCCAGTCTTCTTCTTTTTTTTATTTTATTTTATTTTATTTTTATTTTTTCTTTTTTCTTTTTTCTTTTTTTTCTTTTTGCGATCCCATATCATGCCAATCTTCTGCCCCTGTATATTGGCCACAAACATAATGTTGCGCATCTTATATGATCGCATTTATTTGCATTTATTTGCATTTATTTACATTTATTACAATTGTGTGGTTTTTTGACTCCAAGTACATTGATAGGTGCTTTTCATACATTAGGGTGGGCTGTGAATCTATGAATTAATGCTGTAAATGAATCGAGCTGAAAATAGCAGTCAATTCAAGTTCATATTCATTTATTAAAATTTAAATCGAGTTAATTTCAAGTTTAGTTCGAGAACATAAAAGTATGTTTGAGCTTAATTAATTCATGTGGTTTGCAAACAAAATCACAACTGTGTTCGCAAACAAGCTCATATCAAATAAAATTAATCGATATCAAGAATTATAATGTGTTTAGTTAAAAATTATGAGTGATGTGAAATAAAATTAATCATCATATTATGATACGTTAGAGATGTGATATAGATCAGTTATTATTTTGATATGTGTGCAAGATATAAAATAAAATTAATTTTTTATTTTAAAATATATATGATGTGAAATATAATTAATTTTTAATATTAAATTTTATGGGTGATGTGATATTGCCAAGTAAAAATTAATTTAACTTGACTAAACAAATAGGTCGTCAATCCTCACCTCAAAAAGCCATTCAACAAAAGAGGCAAAGGACACAACATCAACCACCTCCTCAAATAGTGATAGATAATTTATATTTAGATGTTGTAACTGATAATATAGTAAATATTTTACTTTTATTTTAGTATTATAATGTTACTTATATGCAGCGTAATATTAATAGAGCAATTAATTTTTTGACGCACTATATTGTGTTAGACAATTTTTATTGAAAGAGGAGTATTTCTCTCTATTGCTTTCTGTAATATCTTCAGGGAGATGTTAATTGATTTTTATATATTTGTATTTTGAGTAGTGTAATGTTAAGACTATACAAATTTTTTTTTTAAAGCCATTTAACAATATATGTATATGTGTGTGTGTATATATATATATATATATAAATATAAAAAGGGAAAGCAAAATATTGTGAATAAAGAGCTCTTCAGCTCAGTAAAGGGGAAGTTTTGCATGAATGAAGATTTCACTCTAATAAAAGACTAACTACTTATGCAACTATTGGCTTCATTTTCAAGTGTGGCTGGTCATTTAGCAGGTAAAGTATAAGGCACCATATGTGCATCATCTCAAATAGTCACAAATGTTAGAATAATTTCATTCTTGTAATTAATAATATGTTCATCTCTCTTTTTGAATAAAATATTAGCAATTACAAGATCATATACTGAGTAAAATTCTAAAATAGTCTTACTCTCTTCACTTATTTTTCTCCAAAATCATATCCACTATGAAAACTATTGAATTCCTCATCAGCACTTTTAACATATTCATTTTGATTTCTTTTGATAAATAATCTTTTATCCTGAGGTACCTCTTAATATTAACTCTTTCAAATTATTTCAATTTTTTTTTTGTGCTCATATTCAAACCAACTTAAGGGGCATATACATTTATAATATTAATGATTATTCCATTGATTATGCTTTTTAAAATCATAATTCCATCACCATTTTTTTTAACTTCTACAATGTTATCCTTCAAGCTCTTATCCAGAATTATACCCACTTCATTCTTATTTTTATTTTTATTAAAATACAAAAGCTTTAAATCTATGCCATTAATTTTTTTAATTTTCTTTCAAACCCATTTTGTTTCCTGAAGGCACAAAATATTAATCTCTCTATGAATCATAATATCTACCAACTCGATTAATTTATTTATTAGGATGTCTATATTTCAAGTTTCAAATCTAATCCTACTGAGTTGAGTTCTAGTATATTAGATTAGCTTTTTTGCCCACATCTGTCTATGATGTGGGGACTCTTATTCACTTATCACTATATCCGAATACTAATGCAGCGGTTCTTGCCCATTTCTCACTATATTCAGGCAATACAATGCGTCGCTTCTAGGGAACGCCCTAGCTTTAGTATAATTTTTTAAAAGATTCATGTCATGACTGGTTCGACAAGTTTTACGCTGATTATCAACTGCCTAACACAACTCTTTTGTATAAATAAACTATTCTATTTGTATAAATATAGTAGATGGACATATCCAACCTTTCTTCATCCATCAGTTCCTAGTTGTTAAGTGCGGAGTAGCTTCTAACAGAAGATGGAAACTAGAATTGGGAGAAAATCAACTCATTTCTTTGGCCGATTGATCATGACCTCGTTGAGAAGTTGCCTGGCTCTACCAGATTCGAAGATACTTTTATTTGGCATTGAGTTCTCACTTGAGACTTGACAACAATGCGTTATGCACATGATATTATATTTATGAAAAATTTATTATTTTACTTATATCTTTTATAAATTTTTTAAAATATTTTATTTTTTACCCTTATGATTAAATTTCATGATTTTTAAATAAAATATTCCGTTGAATCCAAAATTTTCTCCTAAAATTTTGAAAATTAAAATTTTTACTGTGATTTTCCTCCTTCCCTCCTTCAATTTCGATGTGATCAAGCAGTGGCCGATAATTGTTGACCAATAAATTGATGACAACCAATCAGTTATTGGGGGATAACTTATGGTTGGGGACTGATAGTTTAGTTTCCCTTTTTCCCTATTTTTTAAACTCCTGTGTAATTAATAAATAGGAGAAAATATGAAAATTTTCATAAATAAGATACTATGTATGTAAATGTCCAAAAAATTAATGAAAATTTGACTATAAGACTAGTGATAAAATTACATTTATTCCTCAATGATTTAATTGAGAGAAATTTGAAATTGTAGACCTGTATGGAATATGAGCCTAACTTAGGAATTCAAATAACATCCGCCCTATTTATATATATATATATATATATATAATAAATACCTAAAATATGTGGTTATGTAGTATAAATATAATTTGAAGTAGAATTACAAGTTGTAGAAAAAACAATGTTAATCAAATAAAATATGTGGTTATTGTTCTTGTTGAGAAAACTAAGGAGGGAGCTAAAGCAAAACTCGAGCTTTAGAGGAATGCTCTAGAATCTAAATATTTTTATTTCAGTAGGTTAAAAACTGAATATATGGAGTATATATTTAGCCAAGAAAGAAATATTTATATTGGAGATGTGACAATTGGTAATCAAATTATCAAGAAGAGTGAGTGCTTTAGATACCTTGAATTAATCATTCAAAATGATGATAAAATAGATAATGACATTATTAGCAAGATTCAAGCAGGATGTGTAAAATGAAAAAATGCTTCTAGTGTGTTGTGTGATAGAAAAATCTCATCCAAACTTAAGGACAAATTTTATAAATTCTAGTAAGACCAGCGATGATATATGGTGCTAAATGTTGATCTGCAAAGAGAAAATATACAAATAAAATAAATATTGCAGAAATGAAAATGCTAAGGTGAATATATGGATATACATGATAGGATAGAATAAGAAATGAGTATATCTGAATAAAATTTGGTATTGCACCAATTGAGAATAAACTTAGTGGGCGTTTGGTTCGTTGTTATTTTAGTATTATGTTATATAATCTAGATATTATGACATCTAGATGTCATCTTTTAACTAATAATTTTATAATTTTATAAAAGATAATTTATAGGAGTCGTTAAATCAAATAATTATTTTCTCTAAATAACATAACGTCAAGATAACATTGAGCCAAATGCCCCCTTACAGAAAGTCGGCTTAGATGATTTGAACATATAAATCGTAAGTCAATTGAAGCTCCAGTTAAAAAAAATGAACTATTGAATTTTGCTATGTACAAAAAGGAAGAGGGAGACCAAAGAAGACATGACAAGAAATTATAATGAGTGATCTTAGTTACTTAAACTTAGATAAGAATTTGTTAATTGATAAAACGCAATGAAAATGAAAGATTCATGTAGCCGATCCACCTAGTGGGATTAAGGCTTGGTTGTTGTTATTGTTGTTGAATATTAAAGAAAAAACAATGTTATTTTTTTAAAAGGTAATGTTAAAATTTTTTTAATCAAATAAAATTTGTACTAATTATGAATGAGATGACTGTTCTGAAATGTTAAAAGAAATTGATTGAATAAAGGGGGTTTTGTTTAACGTTTTGAGGTTATATTAATTATTAGGGGTAATTCCACTAAGGCCCCTGAGGTATACTCGGCATGCCACGCAGGTCCACAATTTTAAAAACTGCCAAACAGGTCCACAAATTTACTATATAGGTCACTGTGGTCCTTAACATTTACAAAAAGCTTCCAATAAGGTCCAATTAAACAGTTTTTTCCCCGTAAAAACCATATCCCGGTTAAACATCTCAAATAAATTTTTATTATAAAAATTATAATTTTTTTTAATGTAAAATTAACAATCTTACCCCTCCCACCTCACACGCGAACCGTTGCCGGCGCAAACTTCCTGAGAACTTTCCTGCGCGCAGTCCGCCGGCGAACTTCCTGCGGCCGTCCCCAACGAGCGAAGGAATTGGCGCGGCTAGCTCTGCGACGAGCGAGGTCGCAGCCTGGCGGGTACCGCGCGCACAATGCAGGCGCTCGAAAGTGACACCACCCGCGCGCGGCGCGGCGCCGGCTCAGGTAGGCAGTATGCGAGATGAGCGGGCGTGGCACTGGCGCGCGCATCAAGTTCGGCGTCGCGGCTAGTTCTGCGTCCCAGCGTAGGCGCAAAACGCGCTGAAGAGCGCAAACGCGCCGTGCGCGCACCGGGGCGCTGTGCTGACGTACGCGGATGCGAAACTTGATGCGCGCGCGGCCGGCGCTTGTGCTGACGGGCGAGGACGCGCGCACCGGCGTTGCCTGTAAGCGCCATGCCGCGGGGTGTGCACGGACGCCGGCGCGCGCCGGCGACCGACTCGCTCGCCTGTGCACTCGGGCTTGCAGGCGCTGCCGGGAGCCGCGCGTTGCCGGCTGCCTGCGCGCGCAAGCCTACGCAGTGGGCAGCCACCGAAAATTTGAAAGGATATAAAGGGTTTTTTTCGTAATTTTAACAGTGTTTAACGGAAACTGTCACAGAAGGACCACAATGACCTATATAGTAAATTTGTGGACCTGTTTGGCATGTTTTTAAAATTATGGACCTGCGTGACATGTCGAATATACCTCAGGGGCCTTAGTGGAATTACCCCTAATTATTATGTTACCAGGGGAATTAATTATTTAATTTAATAATACGTTTAAATAAAAAAGTGTAAATTTATCATTTGTAATATAAATTTATATTTTTTCAATTTCCGCAGTAACCACCGCACATCGCGGTAACTTTTGTTGCGTTCATCCGCATAAAACCATCGGTGAAACTATTCAAATCAACGGTTCGATGCGTATCTACTCGGAAATCCTTGGCGCATATCGTGTTGCGCATAGTTCGTAATGCGCCGCTTCTGATTGAAAGTCGTTCCCTGTGCGCCGCTTCTGATTGAAAGTCGTTCCCTGTGCGCCGTTGCTTCTCCATGCGGCCTCGACTCTTTCTGGAAGCTCTCTGGTTCTTCAGGAATGGTAGATCGATCCACGGAAAAAACGTAGAAGCGGTTTGAAGAGGAAGGAAGACGAAGGATAACCGTTGCTTCACAGGAATGCCGAGTTTGTAGAGATTTGGCAGCCTTCTTGTCGCTCTCCCAAATCGATTCGGAAACCCTTCCCGTGATCCTTCCCTCTCGGGCCTGGTGACTGAAACTACTCCCAATTTAGTTTTTTTTTTCCTTCTTGATTAAACTTACATTCTACTTCCTCCGGAGCTGTAATGGCGCAATCGAATATTGTGTTTTCGCTCTCACAAAGTATTGTATTTCATTGAGGATTTGAAATCATTGAATCTTGATACACTAGTTTTTTTTGGATTTGATTTCTTGTGAGAATAGAACTATGTGTTTAGTCGAAAAGAGTGGTTTAATATCTGAAAATCGTCGTTTCTCTACAAAAGATATTGCATCCTTGGGATCTCCAGTGGTGTTCCGTAGTTGTGCTCTTCATCTTTTTTATGGTTTAGAATTTTCATGGTAATGTTGCTTGGTTAAGGCTCAAGGTTTTAGAAACTGTATTGTAAATGCCAAAGTGCCTCGTTTGGTTTGAGCTTTTTTTTTGTATAAGAGAAAAATATTTTATGTTTTAAGTTTAATGAGAGAGAAATTTATTTTAATATTAGAAAGTGTGTAAAATGTGAAATACTTTAAATTCTAATATTCGTATTTGCATTAAATGTGAAATAAAGTTGATTTTTATAGTTGAAATTTGTGTTGGGTAAAAAAAATGACTCCAACCAAACGATGATAGGCTTTATATGTGGCACTTAGGTGTTTGTTCTGGTTTGACAAAGTATATTTGGCAAGTTAGTTTTGCTTACTGCTTGTTTCTTCCTTTTTCTTACTAATATCATCTTCATATGCTAATTGTGCACCTTTAGCTCTGTTTTTGTTTATCAGGCTGTATTGAAATGTTCCATGATATCTGAAACCAGTGCTACAAATACTGAGGTTTGATAGTATAGGACATATTCAATTTTGGTTCTTTTGGATACCGATCAAGGCTAAGGTGTGTGGTTTCAACTTTATATTGGATGAATATATTATGCAATAGTTATATCTGAAAAACCTGAAGGGGTAGATAATGGGTAAGGTGTTAAAAGTTGTGGATGTCAATAACTCTAATAAAAAATTATGAGGTTTACTTGGCAAAGTTGACTAAGTGTTTGTTTGTAAAGGTTAATTTTGATAAGGTTACAAGTTAAAATTGGGTGAGAATATTTTTTATTGTGAGTTGTGTATGATATGAAATAAAGTTATTATGTTGGAGTATGTGAAGGATGTGACATAAGTTAGTTATTATTATATTATATGTGTAAAATGTGAAATAAAGTTAATTTTTGATTTTGAAATATGTGTATGATATGAAATATAATTAAATTTTAATATTAAAATTTATTTATGATATAATATGTTAGGTTAAAGTTAACAAAGTTAATTTTAATCTGGCTAAACAAACACACGAGGAAGGAATTGACTGTACCTTCAACTTTTGTTTTGTTTCCCTTCTTAAAATTGAGACTTGCAAGGGGTGGAATAAAACTAATCAATGGTGATAGTTTTGAGGTTTATTTGGTGAAGTCTTTGGAAGGGGATTGTCTCAACCTTCAACATTTTTGTTTCCCTTTGTTTACTAAAAGAGAACCTTGGAGCAAGGAGTTAGACTAGAGTTGGGTGCAATCTATTGATGACTAATCACCTTATTAACTCAAAAGTGTAAGCCCAAGTAAAGGTTTTTGAACATTTAATATTGTGTCTACTATCAAATGTGGGACTAAGTTCAATCCTCACTTGAACACTCACCAATTCTATGTGCAGGGCAGAAGAGCACATGTTTGACATATTACTGCACATGTACTAAGGAATTTCGCTTGTTTTTAGTGCTTGTGTACTATAAATCAATAAAATAGTTTGTCAAGCAGTCCAATTTATGAAATAAATCTAGAAATTTGGCGTTCATTGTTTTAGAATGAATTTGAGTATGGTTCCTTGAGATATGTTTGCTGAGTATGATACTGGAAGGATAGCCTTGAGGATGCATTTGATTCTTACTGTTTTTCTTACCATGAAATAGCGAAGTATTGTACTAGTCAACAGATGTGAAATTGAACAATTTGGCTGTTCTTTATAGGCCAATGTTTTCGTTTTTGTGATTTCTTTCATAGTTCTCCAAGTTTTTTCTTTTTTTCATAATGCTCTTTGTAGCACGTTTCATGGTATTTTCACATGCTATCTTACTTCTTAATGGAACTCAAGTTTTAATGATTTTTGTATTCTGGCCATAAAGAATCATGTTTTCCTCTACAGATAAAAATGCGTCAACGTCAGTTATTAGTGTACTTTAGAAATATGAGAAAAATAAGGGCATGGCATTTTTGTTGATCAAAGCATGCAGTTTTTGATGTCATAGGGTATTTTGGCTTCCATTTTCAACACTACAAATGAAAGTATGGTCCTTGGGCATGCAAGAATGTCAGCGTGTTCTATGTGCCTGTAAGCTTGCAGGACAAAAGATAGTTCCTTGAATGGGAATAGACCTCCTTGTTTTGGTGATAACACATTGATGTGGCGTTCAGTTAAAATGACATTGAAACTGGTTCTCTGTTCATTCACTTTACTAATCTCTCTGGTCAAGTCATCAAACTTTTCAAGGAATATGTTACATCTAAGCTTGGATGAAGATCCAAACAGATTAATGAGCTGGCCTATCGTAAGTGCAGGACTATTTGTGTTCATTGCACTGGTGTTATCATTGTTTCTTGTTTTTGAGCACCTTGTTGTTTACCATCAACCTGAGGTACGTCATTTTGTTGTTTCCCGGATTTTAATATTTACTATTAATGTTTAAGTGACATTCTTATATAAACCTTAGAACAGTCAGTGCAGTCAGTGAGAATAAGTATATTTAGTTACACTTTCAGGGAAAAAAACACTTTTAGGGAATAAGTATATTTAGTTTGTGGTCTAGAAACATGGAGAGGCCTATTATTTGTTCTTCTGGAGATACCTGTTCCGATGTAATGTTTATGCTGCTGAGCAGGATAACTAATGCTGTTTGTTTCTCTGCAGGAACAAAAGTTTCTAATTGGCATTATCCTTATGGTTCCTGTTTATGCAGTTGAATCGGTAATTTTCACTTTATTGCTAAGTATGGATTTTGAGAGTCTTTAGAACTTTAACATATAGGTCTGTTTATTCATGCTCATTCCACCATTATTTGATCTTCAATTGAAAGTGAGGCTTTTGTGCTCCTCGTGAAAGCTCATCAACAATTTGTTTGACTTTTAGCATGTAGGTTGTCATGCTCATCCCACCATTATTTGACCTTAAAATTAACATAAAACTTCATATTCCACTTGTAAAACTCCTCGAATTGCTCCATGGTTTTCTTGTCACATAGCTCATACAATCAATTGTCCCTCCATATGACAGGTTGAATGGAGTCTCTTTTCTCATTTTAGCCTTGATCAACATAAACATGATTAGGGTGTGGTTGATGATGCGCAAGCGAATCAATCCTCTCTCTCTCTCTCTCTTTTTATATATATTTGTATATGTATATGTCTATCTATTTGTGTACATATACACAAATAAATACAAATATTATGTATAGAAACATTCATATATATTTATATTGTTGAAAAACTATTCAATTATTTTTTTAATTATAATTTCTAATATAAAAGAAAGGGCAATTCATATGTATGTATGACACATAAGAAAGTATCGATGGTTTTAATTTGATCTATTTAATTAGGACATTAACTTCTCTCTTTAGAAGTTAAGGGAAATAGCAAGGCCATCAATCTCTCTCTATCTATAACTTTATTTAAGTTGGACATTAATTTGTATCTTTAAGCTTTTTTGGATTTGAGATAGGGTTTGTTAATTAACTTGTGCTATGCTAACCCCATTAATTAATTACATTAGTTAGGGTAGTTGATTTAACCCAAAATTGTGTTTGGTTGTTAAACTGTATTAATCTAGTATGTTATATGGTTGTTCACTAACTTAACACAGGATAAGAGTGAGCAGCCAGTAATTCATGTGCTTTACTCCGGGGAGGTTGGGGTAAGGGTAAGCGGGATTAGTGGGGTTAGGATAGGGAAAGCAAGGGTAAGTTCCCTAGGTTAATCACATGTCTTTAAAAGTATTTGGTGGGTTAACTAGGGAAACTTAAGTTAACCCTAGATTTACCTCCAAACCAAACGTCCCAAAAAGTATAGGGAAATAGCAAGCCTATCAATCTTCTTCTTCTCTATCATTTTCTATCAAGTCTTCCTAACACTAGCCATTGGTTAGGGATCTCTTTCGGTCTCTCTCTCTCTCTCTCTCTTTCTCGTTAAATCAGTAAGTTAATGAGCTACTGGCCTCTAATGCCCTTACCTTTTCTCAGTGCAACCAATTGTTGGATATAGAAACCATATAGCATCATCCCTATTTATTTCTATCTCCCACAAACAGCTTCTTTTGCTAAGCACCAGCTGAAATTGGTTTATAAGTATCATGTTGGAGAGCTTTAGACCTATAGCATTAGTTGCATATAATGAATAAGAGGTACACCATCATTTCAGCCTACTGCTGTTAAAACTGAGGAATGAAATTATAAATTAGGGGATGGTTTGGATATTCAAAACTAATGCAAGTTAGTATGCCGTACGACTTGAATTATCAATGTGGAGGATTCTTCGACAATACCTTTGTCAAAAAATATGGCCATCAGTATAACTTCTTCGATGTGATATTGACTCTTCAAGAAGGTTTCTCTAAGGTAGGTTCTAAGATGTCAAGAGTGTAAGATGAGTTAGTTATTTAAGACTAATTGTTTTAATAGAAAAGTTCCCTTAGACTCTTTGAAGACTAAAGATAGACATTTTTTTAAGATGTCTCAAGTCAAGATTTCGTTTAAGTATTGTTCTTCATTTTCATCTATAGCTATCATCAAACAAGTTAGGAGAACTTTCTTAAAGCTTGTAATGGCCTTTCATTCTAGGGGTATTATGGGAATGCCACAATATAATTTTGTTACTAGTGTCTCATTCGGTGTTATTTTACTGGGTTTCAACTCACACTCTCTCTCTTTATATATATACATACTGATCACATAAAATTCAGTAATAAATAATAATTAAATATAGATTTATTTTACATTTTTTACACTTCCTATTTTTTGTGCATTAATGCTTTAAAATTTTATAATTTTCATATTATTTGCTTAATGTTCATTGGACTTTGTTAGAGCTTTTAGATGTTCTTTTGTTAGGCCTCGTTTGGTTGGAGCATATTTTGTGGATATTTGAAATTTTTTTGAGATAAAAAAAGAAAAAAAATATTTTATTATTATGATGTGAAATAAAATTATTTTATTATTAAGAATTATATTCGATGTAAAATAAAATTGATTTTTTAATTGGTGTATATGTGGGGGATGCGAACATTAATTTTTATATTCTAATTTTATTTCTTGCCTGTTATTTTATTTTGCATATATACATGTATTTTGCATTTTTGGTTTATAATTACCTCATTCTCATTACAAATGCTTTAGTATTTTATTTGATTTAATGCTTTACAATATTTTCTTTTGTGTGTCATATTATTTAAATTGCTTTCTAAGACTTCTGTTTGATTTTTTTTTTAATCTCATAACTTTTTAATCTAATCCTTTGTCTTGTATAAATAAAAGAATTAGACAAATTATATATCTTGTTCACCAAAATAAAAAATATTGTGAACATGTAATTTTTAAAATATTTTTAGACAATTTTATAAAAAGCTATATTTTGAAGTGTCTTACAGAATTTATTTTTTTTAACATCTATAGTTTGGTTGTTAAAAAAGTATTTTTTAAATAGTATAAACTAGTTTTTTGATATTTGTATATTTTACTGTATTTTTAATAAAATTTTAAGAAATAATTTAAAAATAAATAAAATAAATTTTTATTTTTTTAAAAATTAACTAGATTGTTGTAATATTTTTAGAACGTTTAATCAATTTTTTAAAAAATAGTTGAATTAATATAGATATTATCGATCAGTTAGTGTCCTGATTAATATTCCCTTGCAGTGAGCTTAATAGGAGATATTAAAATGCTGTTGGTTATTATATTGTCTTTGGAGGAAAAATTAACACTAAGGGTGTGTTTGTTTGTAAGGTTAAATTTAAGAAGGTTAAAATTAAATTTGGATTGAGATATTTTTTATTGAAAGTTGTGAATGATGTGAAATAAAGTTAGTTATTATGTTGGGATATGTGAAGGATGTGATATAAAGTTAGTTATTATGTTGGAATATGTGAGGGATGTGAGATAAGTTAGTTATTATTTTAGTAATATGTGTAGGATGTGAAATAAATTTAATTTTTAATATTAAATTTTATGTGTGATGTGATATGTCTGGTTAAAATTAAATTAGGTTAATTTTAAACTCCTAGACAAACGGGGCCTAAAGGTTGTTGCGTACTATTTTATCTTAGCTGATTATTGCATGTTGGATATGTGTTCGGAATGTTATGCTGCTTATAAACTACTTCTCAAAAATTCAGTTTTGGTTCCATGTTATGTATGTTAGTAGTTGATATATGGATGGCTAATTTTGGAAGATAAATTCAGCCATGGAGTACCACTTTTAATTATATATATAGATATATAATTTTATTTGTGCTTACTTTCTTCTTTGTGAAGTGGTGAGATATCCTCTCTCTGTGGTTTCCCCCCTTAAAAACCATATAAAAAATTTGTTCATTTGCTCTTTCTTCATTTCTTTAGTTGTTACTCCTTTGTATTTTCTTTAGTGTAGTCGACCCTTTTCTTGTTTTCTCCATATTTTTCATGTAAAGAAAGAAAGCCTGACTTCCACACTTCTTCTCGGCACAACAAGTTGTATCAGAGCTCTTGGCTCTAAAGTTGAGCATAAATACAAGATTTGCTCTATGGTCATGCTTAGTAAAGAGCTATCCTTGTCCAATAGGTCTTGGATGGTACCTGCATCAAGGATAAAAAGCCTGAATCAGTGATTGTATTAGAGTGGTAGAGAAATGATCAGAGAGCAGTCTTTTAGATTTATTTGCATTTATCTTTTGGGATCCTTTAGGATTGTCTGAAGGAGTCTACAACATTTGCTTTGGCTCAATCAGGAGTCTTTATTTATGACGAAGATCTTGGTTGACAATTTTTTTTTGAAGCAACAGTAGTATTCACATCGTTTGGTTGACACCAGTTCACTTGGATGGGTTTAAAAGTATTTTCATGGATTTGAATATGGTTGAAGAGAAATACAAGGACAAGGACTTGGCCCCCTCTTCTCCTTGTTCACATCATCTATCCTACAAGAACTTCACAGATTTTATGTTGCATGAAAAAGAGTTCATAGCTTTGGATGACTTATCCCAAGCACTGTGACAAAGACTTTGCTAGATTCTGACATCCATTCAGTAAGTTAGGAACCCCAAATTTGAAGCTTTTTCCATTAAATGAGGTTAGTAGAAATGGGCTTTTATAAAGGGAAGCAGATGGAAAACCAGCAAGCTGCCAGACACCAACTCTTCTACAACTACAGCAAAAAGAATGTTCTCATTTTGATTGACTGTTTCATGTTGAAAGCCAGGGTGAAGTTAGCTAGACATGACCATAAGAGTGAGAGCTTGGACCAAGCTACTATCATTTTTGAGGAAAGTTATAATGATAACTTTTTTTTAAGTATCTTTGGTGTAGGTGGAGTTCATGATGTAATGGTGTTTTAAGAATTGTCTTAGGCCAGTTGGCCGCCTGTACATGTGAAGAGGTGTACAGTTCTAGGAACATTGTAGTCAGTTTTTCTTTTTTGCGTTCTTTTAAAGTGACCAAGTAAGGCTTATGTTGTTCTTTTTGTCTTTGACACTTGTGTGGAGATGTAGCTGATTACCATTAAAAAAAAGACGTGTAGCTGAACTTTGTTGAAGACTCTTTTTACTATCAACACTATGCGTTCAATATGTTGAACGCACTAATAGAGTCAGGTGTTTTCTCTTTGCTGCAAAGCTACCTCGTGATGTTTCACTGTCTACTATTGGTTTACCACTCACCTTAATAGCTTCCCAGTTCCCATTTATCTAACACCATTAGGAAGTTGTCCAGTAATCCTTCCTGTTTTGGAGCCTTTTGTCTGTTTGATGCTTCATTAAAGTAAAAGGTAGTTGAATCCCAGGTTTTGATGTTCTTATGACTATGGTATGGAAAGTTCAATGTCCTAAAGTTTTTAGGATAGAGAACCTATGAGACAATACTAGGTGGGTTAACACATCTAGCCAAATGTTGTTTTTCAACAAAGTTGTCTAACAATTTTCGATCCTTCTACCGTTGTCCCATCTCGAGGAGGAGTTTGATTGTTATTTTGCAATAATTACATCTATTTCATTTTTTTATATTTTTTTTTTCTGATGCATGGAACTGCTTTGGAAACAGAAGCAAGTATCAGGAGCAATACTACTTACTTTTTTGTTAAAGGATAGAGTGACATTGGTAACAGGAACTTTTTGCGGAGATTTTCCTTTATTGTTAGGCATCTCTGTTTCACAAGGAGTTGGCCTCATGTACTGCACAAATAATGAGATATCAAATGCAGTGTTACTTCTTTATGATGGTTGGTTCATATTATTTGAAGTGTGCTTCTTTGACAATCTAGAAATTTGTTGAAGACTTGTGGAGTGTTTTAGAAGGAAAGTGGCTTAATTGAATATAGAGGGAGGTTTAGTTTGGTGTCTAGGATGCTTAAATGAACAAGCATATGGACCATCATAATGTTCTGGCCATCCTGTTCGGCTACAACAGCTGTGAAGTACACATTTCTTTTAATCGCATTGTGCTTATTTGACACGAAGCAATGGCAACTTGATGTAATGATTGTTTTTGATCATGGAGATTTCTCAATGCGATTCACATGCATTAACCTTGGTGATTTCATGCACTCAGGATCGTATTCTTCTTAAGCCGAATTCCTTTTTTTTCATCTTGGATGGAATTTCTTTTTTTGGTATAAGGCCTTGTTTGGCATGAGCCCAAAAATGGGCAAAAAAATATCTTAATAATATTTTAAATTTATTATAAATTTTAATAACTTTATTTCACATCCAACACAAATTCCAACCTTAAAAATCAACTTTATTTCACATCCAACACAAATTTCAACCTTAAAATCAACTTTATTTCACATCCTACACACCTCTCAATATTAAAATAAATTTCTTTCCCATCAACTCTATAAAATAAATTATTTTCTCTTTCCTTACCCAAATTCATCCTCCAACCAAACAAGCCCTAAGATCTTTGACTCTTATATGCTCTCATCCATGTTTCTTTGAGATATGTTCTCGTTTGCTATATGCATGTCTTTATTTTGTTGCATTGGTTTGTTCATTTTATACTTGTCGATTCAACGAACATGTTGTCTTACTGCATCTTGTCGAATCCAAAAAGCATTTAAGTCTTAAATTTACAATTCGATATGTAAGATTGAAGTGCAAGCTGTTTTGTCTTAAATTTCATCAATCCTTGCATACACATGCATTTCAAGATAAACAAGTATTGAACATTGGAGGATGTTGAACACATAGTACGTGTTTGGTATTTGAGGGAAAGACGCAGTTGGCTACTTGTCATATTTGTCTCTTGTATTCAATTTTGAACGATTGTCATCTAGGATTGCATGTCAGACTAGAAGTTAAGGGTATTTATGTTATTTTTCTTGGAATATTAAAGTATGTCACACTTGAGGCTTCACTTAAGGAAGATTTTTCAGTTGGGTGGAATTTCTCATTGGCATCATTTTTTCGATTGCATGTATTTAACAAAGTATAATGCAATAATTTAGATTATATGGAGAATGTATTTTGAGGATGATCATTTCTTCCGATGAGTGGTTTGAGATTAGAAGTTTGTTTTAAGGTGATTTCTAGTCAATGTGAAGATTGTTATATGCAACTATTTAAGATTCTCTAGTTGGAGGATTCTTCGATAATATCTTTGTTCAAGAAGCTCTATTTGAGATAGTGATCTAGATTAGTTGCTTGACAACAAGGTTGTCAAACATATGACCATTGGTACAACTTCTCTGACATGATCATGTTTCTTTATGGAAGGTTCTAAGATGTCATAATTACAAGCTCAATCAATTGTGGAAGATGAACTATTTAGTTGAATAAAAGTTCCCTTCAATTATTTGAAAACTTAAGTTGAAGTCATTTTTTTGAGTTGCTCTCAAAAAAAGAAAACCCTCATGTTTTTGTTAATGTATTGTTCTTCATTTTCTTCTATGACTCTCATCAGACGACAACAATAACAACAACCAATCCTTTATCCCACTTAGTGGGGTCGACTCTCACCAAACGATAAATGAGGAAAATGTGCTTAAAACTTGTAATAGCTTGTTAGTTTACGGGTACTGTGGGTATTTCATAACATAATTTTATTACTGATGTAATTGTAGTTTCATTATAAATGGAGAGCTTGTGCCTTTAATTGGTGCTGCTTTGTTGGTGTCAACTCTCAACCTTGAATTATATACATTTGTGTGTGTGCGTATGCGTGTGTGTGCCCTTTGTACTTCTTTATTTTGCCCGAAATAGCGAAGTTCTCTTCCCTCTATGATTTTTTCATGCAAGTGCTTCCACATAATAATCTGCATTCGCTTGCCTTTTCTTCATTTCCTGTTTGTTGCTTCTTTGTACTTGCCTCAGTGCATTGATCCATTTTTGGTCTTCTTCATCTCTCCCGCACGAAGAAAGAAGACCTTGGCTCTACACTCAATGCAACATAGTACTTTGTACAAAGATCTTTTACATTAGATGCTATTATCCTTAAATGCCATGGAAGTGATATATTTTGTCTGACTATCTGAGCATCGACCTGCTCCTATTTCTGTCTTACTGGTTTTTACTTTGAAATTTTACCTGCTTTATAATGTTTCTTGAATTTTTTTTATAGGAGGATTTACATACATAATGTAGGAACATGTGAATTTATGTATTAGACACTTGATTATCTCAGTTTGCTTAACTCAAACATCTAAGTACTATGTTTAGCGCACGTTATCTTTTATTTACTATAGTTAAGTTGAATAGAATTTAGTTATTAATTACAAATATACTGATAAAATGGAGTTAGGCTGCCTTTGTTTCGTCATTTTGCAATTTTAAGAGAAAAGAAAAAGTGGGAGTGGTGTCAGCACCAACATACTTGGTATTGGGTGGTAGGCATGTTTCCCAGTTTTTGTATTACGTCCAAGGCTAGACTGGACTTTCTTACCTCAAGATGGCCTATATTATCAGCCTTAGCGGCAAGGTTAGCCAAGATAGCGGGGATAGTCCAGATTTCTGGTTATGCAATGTAACTAGATGAAATGCAATAGAAAAATAAGTAGATGAGCTGAAAATAGCCAAATAATATGTGACATAAAGATGATGAGACACCCTGAAATGCACTAACCTTAACTTGGCTCTGATTAGTACTAATGCTGGATGGGTATATATGTAGAGATCAACATATTGTTTCATGATATTTCTTCACAATTGATAACAAGAGATAAGATTTCATCAAAAAAAAAAAAAGATAAGAGATAAGAAGAAAATATTATGTTTCAATCAGAAATCTATATTCCATAAAGAAATCAGTTGAAATAAGAGGATATGAGCAGGCTTCATCAATCAAACCAAGCCTAAATATCAGTAAATCAATCTGCATCAGTCAAGGCGGTCATGGCTTGATTTGGTTTGGGCAGTTTATAGTGATGATGTGCTCCCCTTTCTCTTTTTTTGTATTACTTCTAGAGTTAGGTTGATTGTCATCTTATAAAATGTACAGTTCAGGAGTATAGATTTACCATGATTTTTTTTTTTGCTTTTGGTATCAGCTTATAATATACTTGTGAAATGGTGCTACTATTTGATCAAAGATAATAACTTACTTTTTTTCTTGTGGTGTTCCCAGTTCTTATCACTATTAAATTTAGAAGCCTCATTCTTCTGTGAAATCATGCGGGATTGTTATGAGGCCTTTGCTTTATATTGCTTCGAGAGATATCTAATTGCATGCTTAGGTATGATTGCGATTAACCTTTTATTCATTTTTATATTATATTAACTGTGGCTCCACATTTTCTATGGTTCTTATTGGTTTAACCTTTGTTCTATTTTGGTTGGTTCTTATTATGCTGTAATGTTATTAGAGTTAGGTTAAGGACAATGAGTAGAAAACTTGATTTTTTTTTCTTTTTTGTTCAATTTTTGTTTCCAAAATTAAGAATAAATTCAGAATTTTTCTACAACCAGAGGATCCTCGGGATTTTGTTGTGATGCATTGTTGTCATTTGAGTCATGTTTTTCTAAGGTTTTGGTTGCTAGTTTCCTCTTTGTAGGAACTTTAGTGTAGTTAAGAGTTTATTGTGGTATTTGAGTTATCGATTGTATATGCTCATGTTTGTTTGAGTGGTATCTTGTTAGTGTTCATGAGCGATGCTCACTGCATGTATTGGTGTGTGACCCTTAGTTGAATTCTAATGATGGTGACAATATAATGATAATAATCTTTTGGCCCTTGGATAGTTGATTGATTGACTCATTTCAACATTGTAAGTGCATTTTTTTCAAAGGATTTGTTGATTAATCATGAAACTTGTGTAAACTGTGAGGAAAAGTCTAAATCTGGTGGCCTTCCCTACCTAAAGAATTATGTATATATTGTTTATATAGATAGATAATTCGGGTTATATATAATTTTAAATATAACTCATTAGGATTGTGGCATAATTACATCCAAGTCTTTAACATTCTCCCTCGTGCATAAATATCATGAGTCTCTAACTTGTTATAGATATGTCCAAGCTTAGTTTTCCTTCGAGATTTAGTTAAAAAATTTGCTAATTGATCATTAGAATTTACAAAATGATATAATGACTTATATTGGACTTTCTCTCCGATGAAGTCGTAGTCAATCTCTATGCTTTTTCCTCTCATGAAAGACAAGATTTGAAGCGATTTGCATAGCAATTTGATTGTCACAATACAAATTGATATGTTCAGATTAACTAAATTGTAACTCCTAATCCAACCTACTTAAGCAACACAAGTTCATATATTGCACGTGCTATTCCTCTATTTCTACCTTAGAACTAGACCTTACTATGATATTCTGCTTCTTACACTTTCTAGATATCGGGTTCCCTTCTAGTAGTAGTAGCATACAGTAGCTTGGTGTGGATTTTCGATCCGTCAGAGAATATATCCAGTTAGCATTATATCTCCTATCACTTAAAAATGACTACGATCACGATATAGAATCCCTTTTTTAGGGATTCCTTATAATGTTTGCAAACATTCATATCTGCCACTTAGTGACATTCACAATAGGATTCAAAAAATTGACTGATCATACTTACAAGTTACAACAAATGAAATGTCGAGTCTGGTGACTATTAGGTCGTTAAGTTTGTTCTGTGTGACAAAATGAGATGATTTGTAGAATTTAAAATCGATAATTTTGAAATGACATTTTATTATGATTAATTGGGCTTAATCTCTAAACTATTATTACATGATAAATAAAAAATTAAATACTATAAAAAAGATTTAAATTAAGTTGGAACATTAATGAATATAAATTTATGATATTCCTGTCATCTCACTATCTCAATGTGCTCTATAGTCTAACCTTTATTCTCATAGTCTAACCAGAATCAGCTAAATAAATTGATATAGGCAATGAAATAGTGCTCTCTTTAGTGGGAAGTAGGAAAGCTTTAGTGGAGCAATATGTGTTGCCCTCATTAGAAAGAGGTGGACTAGCCTTGATAACATTTCAATCTATATGATGCTATATCTTGTCTCACTTCAAAAGAAGAGAACTGAATGTAATAACTGGTACCCTTATAGGTACTCACCTCATATTTAGATCCTGCTAAGTCTCACAGGGGTCGCTAGGCAACAAAGGTTAGTTTTGAGTTCTTAGCTATTGCGTAGAATGTTCAATTTCGATCTCTATGTTTATTGTGTTTGTGCTTTTTCTCGCAAACAGGGTTACTATAGACTTCTCGATCCTTTTCAGCCTAAAACTAAAACTATTTCTAGGTGGCTCTCAACTCGTTATCCATCCTAAAAATAGATTATGTATTTGTTTGATGCTTGGTATTTAAGTTAAAGCTCAATTGAATAAATTAAAGGAATAATATAATTTCAATCTTAGTCGGTGAGTTAACTATTTAATTGATTTACGAGAAGTTTCTCAAATATGAAGAAACCAAATGCCAGTATTTCTTTTAGTTTTGAGTTAGGCTTTCTCGAATCTCTGAATGAAAGTAGGGTTGACTCCGATTGACCCAAGTAGGGATGGATCCATGGAGCCAAGTGGAATGAGCTTAGTATGGGGCCTAGAGGCGGACTTGTAAAAGCGCACAGGGAAAGCCTTATTGGCTCACAAGAGTTGCGTGGGGCTGGAGTGGAATGGGTTAGGAGCAAGAAGCGAACATGGGTGCTAGATCACAAGTGCTACATGACGGAAAAACAAGCGCAGTGCATGGCCCACGTAAGTCAGCTCCTAGCACATTGACAGATTTACACCTTTTAGTGAGGCCAAGGCTGGAGTATAGCTACCAACGATGTAAAATGAGTGGATGGTGCAGTTTCATTGGTGATGTCAGACGGGCATTAGAGTGATAGGATGACTGAAGTTTGTGGCATGATATTTGCATAATGGCATGGTGTGGTTGGCACAATCTAGTGATTTCGTTGCGTGGCTGGACACGAGTACTGCGTTGGGTTGAAGAGGCCTAGGTAGCAGTGACAGTGTGAGAAGCAGATAGGCGAAGTAGCACAGACACCAAATGTGTTGTGTTTCTCCCCTATCGTCTTCTTATTTCTCAAGTGCTTTTACAATATTGAGCAAAAATTAGACTAAATTATACTATCATATAGGTATTAATTATTTAGGATCAAATTGTCAAGAAGAGTGAGCACTTTAGATACCATGAATCAGTTATACAAAATGATGGTGAAATAGATAATGACGTTATTAGCATGTTTCAAGTAGGATGGTAAAATGGCTTCTGGTGTGTTGTGCGATAGAAAAATCTCATCCAGAATCAAGAGTAAATTTTATAAAACTGTAGTAAGACCAGCGATGATATATGGTACAGAATGCTGACCTGCAAAGAGGAAACGTACAAATAAAATAAATATTGCAGAAATGAAGATGTTAAGGTGGATGTGTGGATATACACGAAAGGATAAAATGAGAAATGAGTATATCCGAAAGAAAGGTGATGTTGCACCAATTGAGAATAAACTTAAAGAAAGTCGGCTTAGATGGTTTGGACATCTAAATCGTAGGCCGATTGAAGCTCTAATTAGAAAAATTGAGTTATTGGATTTTGCCCATGTACAAAGAGGAAGAGGGAGACCAAAGAAGACATGGCAAGAAACTATAAGGAGTGATCTTAGTTACTTAGACTTAGATAAGAATTTGGTAACTGATAGGGCGCAATAGAAACAAAGGATTCATGTAGCCGACCCCTCCTAGTGGGATTAAAGCTCGGTTGTTGTTATTGTTGTATGGGTATTAATTATTTAGTTATCTTTTGTATTATTTGTTTCAATTATGAATCAATTTTTTTGAATAAATTACTAATAGGTCCTTATAAGTAACCCATACTTATACTTAGATTCATGATTTTTAAAAGTTTATTGATTAATATATCAATTTAAAGTTGAAAGATCCAAATAAAGGAATTACAAAAATAAACTATAAAGCATTTTATCTTGCATACGACTTAACAATTGAGCAGCAATGTTTTTTGAATAGCTAAGCTGACACAATGGAAAATAGAAGGATAAACTGCTAATAGATCCCGTTAGCTTAACATAATATTATTTTAAGGACCTTTCACTGTTATTTTCTCTAAAATTCTAATTTTACCCTTAATGTGTCATTTAATTTTCATGGCTATGCTACTTTGATTTTTTATTTATTCCATTCTCTCTCCTGTCACTCTCTTTATCTCTGCTTAGGTTGGCTGATGACGCTGATGATGTTGTCGATGTCTTGTTGGGCATAGGGAGAGAGAGTAAGGGACTTATCAATAAATTTTTAAAAATCATAAACCAAAGTATAATTATGAGTTAGCTATAGGAACTTATTAGTAATTTATGTTTTTTTATAATTATTCTTGTATGTTTTTAAATGTGAATTCTTACTTGTGTCATGTAATTGCACTCAGGCCTTTTGAGGTTGAAATGAGACTACAAATTGGTCTCAACTTTGAAAAAATTGTAAGGGAGACCCCTCAAATAATAGAAACACAAGCAAATGCCCCTCCAATTGGTTCTCGCCTTTTTTCATGGTCCTATAGTTAACCATCGAGTCTAAGCTTTAGTCTTCATCTTTTATATATGATCTATTTTATAATTCTTTATTGTAGGTTGGATTAATTGATCTAATTTTTTCTCTAATTAGAAGTATCGAAAAAGTATTAACTTTTTTTTTGAAATTGATATATTTCATGATGTATCGGATATGTATCGATGGAGTATTAGAGAGCATCAATATTTGATATTGATATAATGTAGATACATTGGGGTTTATGAAGTATCGGTGTTTCATAAAATAGAATATTGAAATATTATATTTTGTGCAAATTATAGATAGGCCCTGTTTAAGGCCAAAAAAGTTATTTATTGGGATTTTAATGAAGCTATAATGATTGAGAACAAAATTCAATGTCAAACTCTTAGGGATCTCTCTTATAAAATTTTAAAGGCAGGATTAGCTTGCATTCTTTCTCCAAACCCAGGGGTCCTAGGTGTAGTTTACCCTAAATTTTTATTATTGTATCATTCATTGTGTCGTACCATTTTTGTGTCCTGTATTTAGGAATATTATTTTATTATTGTATCATTTTGTGCCTAGTTCTTATGTTTTCATATTGTGTCCATGCTTCATTGTAGATTCGGTGATAGAAATAGGAGAATATATATACATGTATGTGTACATACTCTTATATATGTATATATGTGTGTGTATACGTCTACATGTATATATTTATATATACATATATAGATATATATACATATTTATTTATGCATATACATATATATAAATATAATGTGTATACATATATATATGTATATATTATATGTACGTATTCATTCAATGCGGACAACTATGAGTATGAGATTCTTCCCAAGTTCTCAATCCTTCCTTAACCCAACCTTAAATAATTTTATTTATCAAGTCTTACTATTACAATAAGGAGAACTTTGTATAATGGCCTCATTACTTTGGGATATGAAAATACATAAATAAATGCAGCAATTACAAATATTAATATCCCTAGTGTACATATGGAAACTAATAAAATCAAAGATCAACCAAATATGATGGTATATTCAATCTGCCCAAAATGTTTAGACCTTTAGTCAGACTAACATTAAATATCTTCAATCAACACACAATTTGCCTAAAATATCTCTGGTGGATTTCTATTAGTCTAATCAGAGGAGTATGATCTCATCTTGATTGTGGAAGGTGAAACTTGCTTAGAATAAATGTACTATTGAATGGTGTCCCTACTAGTTTGCTAATTAGTTTGCATAAGATAGTAGCTTTTATTTTTGTACCAGTTTGACATTAAGATTCATAGAAGTATCAATTGGTTTAACGCCCAGCATACTGGCTTCCTTAAGTATGCCTATAACATACTTCATCTGTGACACGTGCATATATCCTCTTGAGTTGGCAAGTAAAAGTATTAAAAATCTCCTAAATCCTTGGTATGAAACTATTAATGTAAGTGACCTCTTAGTTAAAAATCTTTCCTTATGATAATGATGTTTTCCTTTTAGAAAATAAGGTCCTGTCTTCCAGATTCCAATGTTTTATAGAATTCTGAGTGATTCAACATAGAATATTAGTGAAGGTAGTAGACTCAAAGGTTATATCGGCTAAAACAAAGACACTTGGTGCAACTCATGGGAAATAACAATGATATCCTTTTGTGGAGATGAGAGTATCCTAGGAAGACACTTTACTAATTGAGATGGCAGCTTATCTTGATTAGAGGACATAAGATTGACAAAACTAGTATAACCAAATACATACGGAAGGACTCCAAAGTGCATCTATGGTAAATAGGATAGAGAATGTGTTCTGATCATGAAAGATAGAAGAGGGCATGCGATTGACAAGTTAGCAAGCTATGAGGATTGCATCATTCCAATATCATAGGGGAACAACATATGAAGCTGTAGGATACATGCAGTTTCAACCTAATATTTGTATTTCTATCCAACAATATTTTTATTGAGGTAAATTTGAACATGAAGACTAGTGAAAGATCCCCGGAATTGTCGAATAAGGTGTTTGACTATTCTTTCACATTATTACTATATAAGATATGAGTGAGAACACCAAATTGTGTTTTATTTTAGCACAAACAAGTAAATACAGAAAATTACTCGAAATGATCATTCATTCAAAATAATTATTTCATTCTTGAATAGTCATGAATGAAGGTTATAAAGTATTGGGAATCTATTTTGAAAGTGACATAACTAGGATGCAAAATATTAAATGAAAATTATAATAAATGGTGCCGAAGCACACTTGTTGTCTCGATAATGGAAAGTAAATCTACAGTGCTTTTCTAGTTGACAAGATTAGGCTTCTATAACTAAAAAGACTAGGAGCCTTTTTTATACTTTGCAGACCATGTTGGCCAGTTAACCATTAATTTGCAATGGTGTAGTTTTTGCCAAAAGAGCTAAAGATGGAGCTGCATCCACTTGGTGCAAATGGTGTGTAGGAACATGATGGTAAGAAGCATGTTAATGTGATCTTTCTGGGCGCAAACTAGGCATGCAAATGGGTTGGGCCAGAGGAAGAACTTGTTCTTGATCCAATTCATAAATAATCAAGTTGGGGTCTTGATTCGAATCTGATTGAGCTTGTTTTGCAATTGACTTGGACTCGGATCAGGTTCAGATTGGGTCGGGGCTAGTCCCGTTTAATCAAGAATTTCTTACACAAACTTATTATATATTTCTACTTATGAAAGCAAACAAGAATAAAAAATAAATTGTAACTAAATTCAGAGTTACTGTAACTAACCATTTCTTAATCATGTTTCTTTTCAAATTTATTACGCACAAACTCATATGTATTTTAACTTATGAAAACAAATACGAATAAAAAATAAATCATAACTAATTTTAGGGCTAGTTTAGCTAAGTATTTCTTAACTATGTTTTTTTTTCTTAATCATGTTTTTTTTTTTTGACATAAACTCATTTGTAAAGAAAAAAGTAAATAAATAAAAATTAATTTTGATGATTTTTAGAAAATACTTTAATTTAGTGAATAAACTTGTAAACATCAACCCAAATCAAAGTCTTTCTTTCCCCCCAATAGAGGAGTATAAATTTTATAACAAATCCAATGTGTGAGCTACTGCATTAAACATCATAAGTAGTTACACAAATATTTATGTTCAAATTATGTGCTGAAATATTTCATACTTACATATATCTTCATGTAGAGCAATCATACCTTTTTTCAACTCTTCAACTTATTGATAACTACAAGCAAAGATTAGCATAAATATATAGGTATGATTTTTATTATCAAGAAAATAAAAAATATGTAATAAGTACATCTAAACCATTACCACTTAACTCAACCTAATCATTTGTACAAAGTATTGCCTTAACAATTGATGGATCTAGACAAGATCCTCTTTCTTCTAAGTTTATGTTGGCGAAGAACTTCATCAAATTTTTGTTTAGCATATGAAGATTTGTTCACATATCTTACTGTAACATCCCGACTGCCAATAATCTGAGCTTCAACATGAAATCGAAATATTAGAGATAAAAATTCTCCGACTTCTAAAAAAAGGTACACATCTTTTTCTTCTGTTTGTCCATAACACATCAAATTTACAATTTACACTTATACATATGACAACTCATTAAGATTTCTTAACTCACATTCTCAACTCCACAAATCTATCTCCTTTCTAGTTTGGTTTTTCTTCCAAGTCCTTTTTTGTGCCATGAAGTACCTGCCATGTGCCATGAAGTACCTGCCATGTTTCATGCAGGAGCCCGTTAAAACAGATCCAGTAGGCAAAACCAAAAGTTTGTATAAGCAAAATAATCAGAAATAAACATTAAGAAGTGATTACAAGCAAAACTTTACACCATCATACACTACACTTCATCATTCCAGAGGTATATATATTCACAATTTTAATTAATCAATCACTTTTATTATCAGACTCAGTTTACACCTCAGTCACAGTTAAACGAAGCCCTTACAACATCGTTCACTATGCTTATGATAAGTATCCCTCGTAACACCGAATACAACAATTCTTGCATTCCTCACAACGTCGAGCACGACATTTGACTACAACATCCATAATATCAGATTCATTAGTCTTAGCAATCCTCTAAACATCGATCACGGGTTATCCCCAAACATCGATCACGAGGGCTATCCCCAAAACATCGATCACGAGGGCTAGGCTACAGCACCATATCCCAGCAATCCTCCAAACATCGATCACAGGGTTTAGGCTACAGTATCATATTCCAGCAGTCCTCTAAACATCGATCATGGGGTTTAGGCTACAACATCCAGCAATCCTCCAAACATCGATCACGGGGGTTAGGCTACAGCACCATATCTCAGCAATCCTCTAAACATCGATCACGATGTTAGGAAACCACTCCAACATAGATTACCTTAACGTCGTGTGAAAGTACAGAGTTCATATCAACATTCCTTAACAGGGTTCATATCAACACCCCTTAATAGGGTTCATATCAACACCTCTTAACAGATTCATTGTGCCATGCAAGTAAATTTCATAATACCATTTACGATGTTATAAAAATATGAAACCACGGACACGATATTTGCACAAACACTGTAGACAAACCTCGACTACAATACGTGCACCGACTATCCTCAGCTGCCTAACATCGGACCGTCAAACCACAATTAGTCACACATTATTTCTCTATAATTTTGTGTTATTAGTTTTACTCATAACATCGGTGCACTTACAATATTCGTGTTTTCATGATAGTACCACTCAACATATCAGTCCCACCAAACATCGGAGACGACGATTGTCTCACCAAACGTCAGTCCCACCAAACATCGGGGATGACGATTGCTCGATGGTTCTGATTTCTCGGTGTATTGCCTCTCTACCCAAACTCACTGAAATGGTCTTCAGCGACCACCCATAGTACCACAAATTCCAGTTTACTGTTAATACTAGCCTCAGCGGTACACTGAACTTACAACATCATTTTTACTAATACTACCCTCAGCGGTAGACTGGACTTACAGCATTATCTTTGTCAATACTACCCTCAGCGGTAGACTGGACTTACAACATTAATGTTATCACTTTTCCAGTTCGGGCAGACACCTATACGACGAGAAATCGGAAACTACCTTTTCTTTCGATTTCTTTCACAGTTCATTTTTTTAACAAAAGTCCTCTAGACTTGGCTTTCAAGTTACTCTTCGCAACGTTATTTTACTCAGTTAACAAGAAGGTAACAGAGTAATCACAGAATTTTTTCACATAAATACTTAGTTATAAATAAAAAATTCATGCATACCTCTTTAAAGAAAGCAAGAGATTCACAACTTTATCTCTTTTATATTTATATGCATGTGATTTGCCTATCTTGTGTCTGCCATTACTAAGAAAATAAATGAATATTAGCTTGGAATCTCCTCTACTTCAGGTTCGTCCTATTTGATGCGGGATCAAATATGTTTGCCATTCACAATTTGATGCGGGACGGATGAGTGACGATGCAGTTTAGAGATCAGTAATTTTATAAAGCAGATTTTCACAAACTAATGCTTGAATATCAGAGAATAATTTTGTGATGACTGAGAAATTAATTAAGCCTGCAAAACTAATTACTTTTAAAATTTTAAATAAATTAGATCGAAGGTAATTGAGAAATTACCAATTCAGATTAGGGCGCAATTCAGTTTTCAACAAGTAAGAAATGGGGAACAGGATTAGGGATCTCACAATATTTAACCAACAGTAATTGAAAATCACTCAATAATGAAAGGTCGCATAGGCGGGATAAGTTCGAGTAAATCACAAACGAGTAGAAAAATTCAGATTATTCGATTTTACTAGATTAAAGATTTTGTTGAAATTCGTACCTGAACCAGAAACTCAGAGACCAAAATGTAATTCTCCTAAATAGGGTAGTCTGCATCTATCGGCACTTAGGCGCGAGCGAGGCGGGCGAGGCAAGCGCAGCAGGAGCGAGCGAGGCGGGCGGCGGGAGGCGGGTGCAGCGAACAGCGGGAGCAGCGGACGGCAGGCGCAGCGAACGCGAGCGCCGTGTGCGCTGGACTGCGCAGGCTGGTGCCGACGGGCAAGCGCGTCGGCTGGTGCCGCGAGGCTGGCGGCGCGAGCAGGCGGTGTCCAGTCGGTGCGCAAGCAGGCGGCGCGGCGGGCTCTGCGAGGGGCGGAGCCGGCAAATCGGGCGCAGGAGCGTGCTGGCCCGCGCGGGCCAGCGCGGGGCAGCGCTGTCAGGCCAGGCGCAGTCCCGCAGCCTGGACACAGACGCACGCGAGCCCGCTGCGAGAGCGTCGCGTGCGCAGGTGGAGCTGGGGCACGCACAGGTCGTGCTGGTACGTGCACGGTCGGAGAGCAGGTGCGTCTGAAGGAACTGTACTAGAAGTCAAGGTGAATGCTGGAGGTGCAAGATGAATGGAATCGAACTCGGAGGGGAAGGAACTGGAGCGGGTGGAGTTTAGGGCCAAGGCCCAAGCCCTTCCCTGTCCAGGATATCGATTCATTCTATAATCAAATAATCTCAAGGGAAACACAAATCAGATTTATTCAGCATTAAAAAAAATAAGAGTAACAGGGAGGCGTTTATATAAGCCTCCATACAGACTAACTCAATAAAGAACAAATACGTAATGTAATAAATTCCTCATACAAATGAGAAAATAATAGATAACATACCTAAAATAATGATCACCGAAATAGAAATAACTAATGCAAATAAATACGAGAAATAAAATCATCCCAAAATGGAATCTTCAGTCAATCAGAATGAATAGGAGATTTCCAATCCATCGAGTCAGCGATCCGCAGCATCTTTCTTTCCAAATCCGTCCTAATAGTCAATCAATCTAGATTGAAGCAGTATGGCTAGATCGTCGACGGTAAACTCTGCCAGGAACGAATCGACGGTCGATCGTGGTGTCCTCACCAACTCTCCCTGGGTGGGAAAGACTCGACTCTGTCGAGTAGGTGTCCTCTCTGCTGTGATATCTCTCTAGCAAATCTGGATTAAGTCTCTGCAGCTCATCTCTGGTAATCCATGAATCCTCAGACGGGGGTAAACCCTTCCAACGAACCAAATAACGTTGGTATCCTTGATTTCTTGTGGAAATTATCTGCTCATCAAGGATTTGCTCTATTTGTTCCTGTTTGTAAGAGGATTTGGCTGGTGGACACTCGGGTAAGCGTTCACTCTCAATGGCTAATGAAGGCTCAAACGGACACTGGGTATTACTGTTGGCTCCTTGTATGCCACCAACTCTGAGATATTGAAGGTTGAACTGATACCATACTCTGGTGGTAAATCAACAACATACGCATTTGAACCAATTTTCTTTAAAATTCTAAAAGGACCAGCTCTACGAGCTTGTAATTTCTTAATAGTTCCAGATAGGAATCGCTCGGGTCTAACTCGAATCATCACATAATCTCCTTCTAAAAATTCTTGCATTCTTTTATGACAATCTACTAATTTTATATAAATGTCATTACTGGAACTTATTTTTTTGTTGATCTCTTTATGCAATTCCCTAGCATGCTGTGCAAATAACTCTGCGGACTTAGACATCCTAGCATGCATAGGTAATGAAATGAGATCTACAAGAATTCTAGACTTATAATCATGCACAATTTCAAATGGACTCATGCATAGGTAATGGAATGAGTTCAAGTACCGCAAGGCTTCATGATCAGAGAATAGAACGAATTCTTAGGGTAAGGGTAATGTCGCCAATACCTCAAGGCTTGCACAACATTATAGAACTTTTTATCGTAAGTGGAGTACTTCTGCTTAGCCTCGTTTAATTTTTCACTAAAGAAGACAACAAGGTGATTTTCTTGGGATAGTACACTACCGATGCCAACTCCAGAAGCATCACACGTGACCTCAAAAACTTTCGAGAAGTCTGGAAGTCTCAAAACTGGAGCTTCCGTCATTCTAATCTTTATTTCTTCGAAAGCTTTAGCAGCAGTCTTCGTCCACTCAAATGATCCCTTTCGAATACAATCGGTAATCAGAGCTACGATGGTGCTAAATCCACGGATAAATCTACGATAAAAAGTTGTCAGTCCATGAAAACTGCGTATATCATGAATGCTCTGAGGAACTGGCCAACTAATTATTGCACTTACCTTCTCAGGATCAGCAGATATACCCTCAGAGAATACTATGAAGCCTAGAAAGATAACACGATCAGTCATAAATGCGCATTTCTTTAAATTGACATACAAGCTATCTTTTCTAAGAGCTTGACAGATCTGGGATAGGTGTATAACATGTTCTTCCTTAGTCCTGCTATAGGTCAAGATGTCATCAAAATAGACCACGACAAAAATGCCCATAAATGGTCGCAGGACTTAGGTCATCAGTCTCATGAAGGTGCTGGGAGCGTTAGATAACCCAAAGGGCATCACCAACCACTCATGTAAGCCATCCTTTGTCTCAAAGGCTGTCTTCCATTCATCTCCTGGACGAATTCGAACTTGATGATAGCCGCTTTTAAGATCAATTTTAGAAAAGATAGTGACTCCAGCCATCATATCAAGCATATCATCCAGGCGCGGGATGGGAAAGCGATACTTGACCGTGATTTTATTGATGGCGCGATTATCTACGCACATCCTCCACGATCCGTCTTTCTTCGGAGTCAGAAGTGCTGGAACAGCACAAGGGCTAAGGCTTTCTTCGATGAACCCCTTCTGAAGTAATTCATCTACCTGCCGTTTTAACTCCGCATGTTCAACAGGATTCAAGCGGTAGTGCGGAAGATTTGGAAGCGTCGCTCCAGGCACGAGATCAATCGCGTACTGGATATCACGCATCGGGGGTAAGCAGTCGGAAAGGTCTCCCGGGAACACGTCAGCAAATTCCTTAAGTATAGGAACTGCTTCTGGTGGAGGTTCAATCGGATCACTCTCTTTCACTTCCTTAACTGCAACAGCCCAAATTAAGGAGTTCTCATCTATTTTCTTCTCAAAATCTCGAGCGTTAATTAAGTGAAGGTCTTTCTTCTTTGAGGCCTCTTTCTTACTTGTAATTTCTTTCTTACTAATGGCCTTAGGAGGAGGACTTATCACGATCTTGTCACCTTTATAGGTGAACACACAGGAATTAGATCGTCCTCGAGGAGTAACATCCAGATCATACAAGCAAGGTCTACCCAAGATGATGCTACCAACTTTCATTGGTAGGACGTCACACCAAACTTTGTCCTGATAGGAATTGAATTGAATCGGGACTAAGCATCGCTGTGTAACCTCCAAGAAAGAGGTGTTAATCCAGGAAACTTTATATGGATTGGGATGACTCTCGGGAGTTAAACCAGTCCTAGACACAGTCGTGGTGGCGATCACATTCACACAACTTTCGCTGTCAATGATAATCTTACACACTTTTTTATTGATTCTTATGTAAGTGTGAAAGATAGAAGTTCTGTGCCAATCACCACTTTCTTTGGGTTGAGTTAGAGCACATCTAACAACCCCTATTCTAGGATCACTATGAGAGTCAGACTCATAAGTAAATCCGACATATCCTAGAGCTTCGTACTCGGGATCCTCAAATTCGCCAATAAGTGTCTCATCAGCCACATAAATAGGGGGGTCATCCTCATAGGCTGGAGACTCATCATCCTGCTCTATGATCATTGTCCTTGTAGGACATTCGGATGCCATGTGCCGATTCCCTGACACCTGAAACAACGTATAGACCAATTACCACCACTACGAGAGGTTTTCCCGATCACAGTCTTGCCTTTGTCAGTGGCAAGAGGCCGGCCAGTGGCTGGTGAACCATCAGCTGGCTTGGTTCCTGAGGGCGTAGTCCTTGTGGGAGCTACCGTCGGGCGCGGATCAACTTTACGTAGTATGATCGGCCTTTGATACTTTTCTAGATCTTGGGCAACTTGATAAGCTTCCTCAAGGGTTGGGATCTGCCTCACAATAATTTTGCATTATATGTCGTCCCGAAGTCCAGATCGGAATCTAGAAAATGTGACTTATGGATCTTCATGAACACCATATCGCATAAAGAATTCGTCGAACCTAGCAAGGTATTCAGCGACAATTTTATTACCCTGAGCCAGCCTCTGCCATTGATCTAATAGGTGATGCTGATACGAAATAGGAACATATTTCTCTTTAAGTTTCGCTTTAAGCTCATCCCACGATCCAATAGGTTCTTGTCGACCGTGTTGCAAGAGTCGTTCAACATTATTTATGTAGAGCTTGGCTTGCATAGTGAGCTTCATCTTCGCGAATCTAACCTTTCGATTTTCTGACATGTACCATTCATAATAATGGTGCATGTCCGCTTCCCAATCTAAGTAAGCCTTTGGGTCCAGACGACCTTCAAAGGTAAGGGCCTCTACTTTCACGCCACGCCAGTTATTTTCTTCTGGCTCACGTGATTTTCGTATTTGATAACCCATAGGGTTATGCTCAGTTCTTCTAGGTCCATAAATTTGCCTAGGTTGTTTGATTTCACTCTCTTGATTCTTTTGGCCCTCAAGTCGATCTATCCTACCATCCATACGATCTAATCTACTGATAATCTCAGTTAATGCTCTTTGAAGTTCGGGATCCATACTACTAGTTGGTTTAAGGTCAGAAATGAAATATTCAGAACCAGAACGAGTGCGTATGCAATAAAATAAATATGATCTAATTTATGCAGATGCAAATTTGCCCTAACTTGACCTAAAGCTCTGATACCAAATTTGATGCGGGACGGATGAATGACAATACAGTTTAGAGATCAACAATTTTATAAAGAAGATTTTCACAAACTAATGCTTGAATATCAGAGAATAATTTTGTGATGATTGAGAAATTAATTAAGTCCGCAAAACCAATTACTTTTAAAATTTTAAATAAATTAGATCGAAGGTAATTGAGAAATTACCAATTCAGATTAGGGCGCAATTCGGTTTTCAACAAGTCAGAAACGGGGAACAGGATTAGGGATCTCACAATATTTAACCAACAGTAATTGAAAATCACTCAATAATGAAAGGTCGCACAGGCTGGATAAGTTCGAGCAAATCACAAGCGAGTAGAAAAATTCAGATTATTCGATTTTACTAGATTAAAGATTTTGTTGAAATTCGTACCTAAACTAGAAACTCAGAGACCAAAATGTAATTCTCCTAAATATGGTAGTCCGCATCTATCGGCGCTCCAGGCAGCGAAGCAGAGCGCGAGACAGCAGAGCGCCATCGGCCCACTTCACCCTAAACAAGCGAGCCAGGGCCCCGAGGCGCGCACGGCCACCGCCAGCTGGCGGGCGCACCGCGTTGCCGCGCAGAGCGGCGCCCTCTATACTTTGCATGCCTGACGCGGCGAGCGCCGCCGGCGTGACTGCGATCGAGGACCGGCCGCCCGGCCGCGCAAAGTGACGCGACTACCGCGGGCGGCGCCGAGCGACAACATCAGTGAGCGAGCGCGCAGCGCCAGGCGCGTGAGCAAGGGGGCTGCGCCGGCGAGTCGGGCACAGACGCGCACGGACGAGTACGGGGCAGCGCTGTCCGGCGAGGCACAGTCCCGCGGCCTGGACACAAACGCACGCAAGCGCGCTGCGAGAGTGTCGCGTGCGCAGGTGGAGCTGGGGCACGCACAGGCCGTGTTGGGACGTGCACGGTCGGAGAGCAGGTGTGTCTGAAGAAACTGTACGAGAAGTCAAGGTGAATGCTGAAGGTGCAAGATAAATGGAATCGAACTCAGAGGGGAGGAGCTGGAGCGGGTGGAGTTTATGGATTCTCACCCAAGGCCCCAGCCCTTCCCTATCCAGGATATCGATTCATTCCAGAATCAAATAATCTCAAGGGAAACACAAATCAGATTTATTCAGCATTAAGAAAAATAAGAGTAATAGGGAGGCGTTTATATAAGCCTCCATACAGACTGACTCAATAAAGAAAAAATACGTAATGTAAAAAATTCCTCACACAAATGAGAAAATACTAGATAACATGCCTAAAATAATGATCACCGAAATAGAAATAACTAATACAAATAAATACGAGAAATAAAATCATCCCAAAATGGAATCTTCAATCAATCAGAATGAATAGGAGATTTCCAATCCATCGAGTCAGCGATCCGCAACATCTATCTTTCCAAATCCGTCCTAATAGTCAATCAATCTAGATCGAAGCAGTATGGCTAGATCTCGGCCGTCGACGGTAAACTCTGCCAGGAACGAATCGACGGTCGATCGTGGTGTCCTCACCACTATCTCTTTTATATTTATATGCATGAGATTTGTCTATCTTGTGTCTGTCATTACCAAGAAAATAAATGAATATTAGCTTGGAATCTCCTCTACTTCAGGTTTGTCCTATCCGCTGGGCTTCTTCTCCAGTTTTCAGGGGACCAGAATCACAGAAAGAGTTCATCCGAGAGAAAAGGACAAAATCAGAGAATATATATATTATTTTTTTGCATGTTTTCATGCAATTCAACACTTGACACAATTATTCTCTTACATGTTTTCATGCTACTCAACACGTGGCACGACTAAGAGCTGATACCAACTTTTTAGGACTTGTCTACCAACTGCATACTATCCCAACACAAACACCTGACTTCAGGATTAGTTATATACGTGACACCAAAAATTCACACTACATAACATCGTTCACGAGGTTATGCCTAACCCGAGGTTTCATGTTCATCGTGCACGACGTTCTGCCTAACCCGAGGTTTCATGTTCATCGTGCACGACGTTCTGCCTAACCCGAGGTTTCACGTTCATCGTGCACGATGTTACGCCTAACTCATACCTCCGAGGTAAAGTCCAAACAATCGCATTCACCTTAGAATATAGATATCAGAGATACCTGGACGTTACACTTACACTTTCATGAATCTTGTCTATGAATCATTTGATATTTTTCAAGCCATCTTGGACAATCAAATTCAATATACGGGTACTACGATGAACATGAAAAAATTGACCACCAACTGGCAATAAACTTTGCTCATAAAGAAAAGCTTTTAAATTCCTCACCGTAGCATCATTATTTGAAGCATTAACAACAACAATGCAAAAAACCTTTTTATCTACATTCCATTCCACTCCATTAGCTTAGCAAGTAATAAGAATTAAGAATTTTTTGCATCATGAGGATAGTTCAATCTTTTAAATGCAATAATTTTCTGTTTTAAAATCCAATCACAATCAATGAAATGAGATGTCAAATAAACGTAAGCAATATTATGATGTTTTGAAGTCCATAAGTTAGTAGTTAGAGTAAGTCGACAATCATATCCATCGAGATACTTATACATTTTATCCTTCTCTTCTTTATATTTAGTAATAATATCATTTCTAATGGGTTTTAGAAACCATTTTAAATCGTGGTTGACATTCAAGTAGAAATTCTCTAAAACATTCATGCTCGCACAGCTTGAAAGGGTAATGATGCTTAATTTTTGCAACTATAAAGTTTCCCCTATATTTTTCCTGTTGAAATTTCCATACCATAGCTTTTATTCTTTCTTTCATCTTAGCTAATTGCAATCTTTTTTGAGCATCATGTGTAGCAGTTTTCCAAGCGCATCTACTTAAATGCTTTCTAAGATGGGAATTACCTTTGGTGCTATCTGTATATAGCTCCTTTTTACAATAATGATAATTAGCAATTAGATTTTTAGTACTATTTTTCAATCTATCAAAATCAACCCAAACAGTGGAGCTCAATTTTCGCTTTTAATCTTCATATTCTTGATCAATCTCCATCGCCTTAACCCCACTGACCTCAATATTTTCTTCTACTAATATCTTGGTAAAACATTTAGCAAAATTTCAAGTCAAAACAACATCTTAATATGTAGATATACATTATAATTAAATTTAAAATTATTTCATTAGCTAAACATATATATTGTTTAATATTTAGATATAATATTTAAATTATAATATCAAAATTTATACAATAATTTCTCAAAATTCTTTGATAATGAGGATAATTATGTAAGTTTGAATCAAATTTCATATTAAGATTCCACAGTTTTCATGAATCAAACTTCATATTTACTATCTCATAACGATGAGTATTTAATTATAAAAATTTTGATTGTCTTAAAGACTTGAACAGTAGATAAGTCAAAGGATAAAAAATTCTTCTATAGTTAGAAGTACTCAAATAATTCAATTTTAAGAAAACTACTCAAATCTTAAATAATATGTAAAAATTTTCATTTAACTAAAATTGTTAATAAAGAGAAATACGATTCAATAAACTAAAATAAATACCTAATTTATTTTAAAGTTCTTGTTATAAAAATAAAAGGCTTGTAGTCCAGTACAAATGGGTGAGTCGATCATCAGACGGTTGAGTGGATGAAGTGCAAGTAGGCATTCTTATTAGGTAAATCATGGGCAGGGCTATAGGGGCCAACGAATAATTTTAGATTTAAAATATTTAATGGTTAATGTTTCTTCAGAATCCTTTTAATAAATTAGGCCCCGTTTGTCTAGGAGTTTAAAATTAAACTGGTTTAATTTTAACCAGGCATATCACATCATACATAAAATTTAATATTAAAAATTAAATTTATTTCACATCCTACACAACAACAACCAAGCCTTAATCCCACTAGGTGAGGTCGGCTACATGAATCCTTTGTTTTCATTGCGCTCTATCAGTTACCAAATTCTTATCTAAGTTTAAGTAACTAAGATCACTCCTTATAGTTTCTTGCCATGTCTTCTTTGGTCTCCCTCTTCCTCTTTGTACATGGGCAAAATCCAGTATCTCAATTTTTCTAACTGGAGCTTCAATGTGTCTGCGATTTAGATGTCCAAACCATCGAAGCCGACTTTCTCTAAGTTTATCCTCAATTGGTGCAACACCAACTTTCTTTCGGATATACTCATTTCTCATTCTATCCTTTCGTGTATATCCACACATCCACCTTAACATCCTCATTTCTGCAACATTTATTTTGTTTGTATGTTTCTTCTTTGCAGGCCAGGATTCAGCACCATATATCATCGCTGGTCTTACTACAGTTTTATAAAATTTACCCTTAATTTTGGATGAGGTTTTTCTATCGCATAACTCTCCAGAAGCATTTCTCCATTTTACCCAGCCTGCTTGAATCCTGCTAATAACGTCATTATCCATTTCTCCATTTCACATCCTACACATATTACTAAAATAATAACTAACTTATATCACATGCCTCACATATTGCAACATAATAACTAACTTTATATCACATCCCTCACATATCTCAACATAATAACTAACTTTATTTCACATCATTCCCAACTTTCAATAAAAAAATATCTCTATCTAAATTTAATTTTAATCTTCTTAAATTTAACATTGTAAACAAACACACCCTAGAGTTAATTACTAAAAGGTTCCTATAGTTAATATATAATTACTGTTTGGTTCATGATTTTTAATATTGGGTAAACTATTGAGACAGTTCAATAAGATTTTAAAATTTGTGGACTAAACAATAAGCTAATTTTCAAATAGTTCCATTTGTAGCAACATTAATTGCTTTTCTTACTTAATGTAGGATATATATATATTGGTGGGGTCCTAAGCAGTTCAAGCCACGGTCGACCTGGGACCCCATCCGTGAAAATTCGGATTGGATTGGATCCGGTTTTGGGTTGGGTATTGATTTAATTTTTAGTACTGTTAGTTATTTAATCGAGTCAAAATTTGGATTGGAACTCGAGTTGACCCGACCCATTTGAAAGAGGCCTAGTGCAGACATCAGGCACAACTGTGAGAAGATCTTTGAAATTTGTTGCAAATGCCTAGTATTGGCCTATGTTTCAACTGTCATCTCTACATTTGACTAGCACTGTTGGAATAAATTTTCCAACCACCTCATATACTTAGAAAATATCTCCAGCATATACATCTCGAGTTTGTGTCTAGAGAAGTAACATTGGAAGATACACATCAAAGTAGGATAGATGGCGTGCTGTAAGGTTAAAAGTTGAGTATCAAGCTTCTCTCAGATTGCCTTTTCATCTTTAGTTAAATTTGAAGCCTTCTTCGTCTAGGATTCTAACTGCCCCTGACCCATGAACGAAACTTTCACTATTGGAGGCCATGAAGCTTCTTCCCATTCAATGTTTCCATGGGCTATGTTCATAAATCCTGGGAGAGGTGGTGGCACTAGAAATAACCCAAGAGGTGATCGCGGATGAAGTGGCCAAAGGCACATTCATTGAAGAGATCTCTATAAATTTATAGGAATTGTTGATAAAGGCAATCTCTACCTAGAATAGTAATGGGAAATTATTGGGCATGCATTTTATTTTGATTACCTCCTAATCTCTTTTGAATGTAGATTACTTTTCTTTTATTCATGTGATCCTTTTCATGTGCTTCTTGTTCTTCAAACTGAAGGCCAAGGGTTCACCCATGAGAAAAAATCACTTGCTTTGAATACTTCTTTATGGCTATCTTGTTGATAGGTTAAAGATGAGAAGTATGAGTTTTTTTGATCTGCTAGTGTACTTGTATGCAAAGGTTTGTTAAAGTTAACTTGGATGAGGATAATTTTTTATTGAGAGTTGCATATGATATGAAATAAAGTTAGTTATTATGTTGAGATATATGAGATATATGATATTAATTAGTTATTATTTTAGTATGTGTGTAAGATGCAAAATAAATTTATTTTGAAATATGTGTTTGATATGAAATATATTTAAATTTTAATATTATATATATATATATGATGTGATACATCAGTTTAATTTTAATTTGGCTAAACAAAAACACCAAGGCTGTGTTTAGTTGGAGGACAAAAGGATGATTTGGAAACATTTTGTGAAAATTGTTAGAAAAATGCATATGATGTGAAATAAAGTGAGTTAGTTATATTAAAAATTATATTGGATGCGAAATAAAGTGGTTGTTTAATGTTGAAGTTTGTGTAGGATGAGATATAAAATATTATTTTATTTTTTTAAAACAAAATAAGATTTTAATTGGGAGAAATTTTAGCCATGCCAAACGGGTCCTGCAAGATTTTTCTAAACTAGAATAGTTGCTAAATAATGTTTTTCTAGAAGATCTGCAAAGATTGGTATGTCTCATAGTCATCAAATAGTTTAAAAATATGTAACACATTGAAATTAATGTGGCCTGTTTCTTATCTTTTTCTTAGACCTACAAAACGCTTATTTTTGTGTCCTTTCATAACAATTCCTTATAGAGAATAATAAGCAATAGGCTGATCTCTGATTGATGTAGTTAGTGTAATTTTCTTGTCTTTTTAAATTTAGTTACATCATGTAAATTGGTTATGAATTTTGACTCTTTTTATACTGGGTTGTCTGAATGATTGTTCACATTAACATTGCTGCATTTGCTGCTTGCTTGCATCAAGGTGTTATAATTGCATTGTCTCCTTATCTCCTAAATTTTCCTTATTAAAGGTGGGGAGGAGAATACCATTAAGCTTATGGAGACTCAGTCAAATGATAGTTCTCGCTTGCCTCTTTTGGAGCTTGCTTATGAAGAGGCAGCTGTGAGGCATCCATTTCCGTTGAATTGTTTGATAAGGAATTGGTACCTTGGCCCTGACTTCTATCAGGCTGTCAAGATCGGCATTGTGCAATATGTAAGTAAACATTTGTCTGATAATGGCTGTATTGATACTAGTCACTTTTTGATCACTTTGCTCCTTTCTCAGATGATACTGAAAACAATTTGCGCATTTTTAGCAATAGTTTTGCAGCTTTTTGGTGTGTATGGTGAAGGGAAGTTTGAATGGAAATATGGGCAAGTCTGTTTCTCCTGTAATTCTTGATTTTCATAGTTTCTAATTCAATCCATTTTTTAAGTACTATACTGGTAAATTGATTGTTGATAGTAATGATTGATGCAATTTTCTTAAATGATGTCAGGTATCCTTATCTTGCAGTTGTTTTGAACTTTAGCCAAACTTGGGCTTTGTATTGCCTTGTACAGTTTTATTCTGTTACTAAGGAGAAACTGGAACCTATAAAGCCTCTGGCTAAGTTTCTAGTGTTCAAGTCAATTGTATTCTTGACTTGGTGGCAAGGCGTTATTGTAGCTTTCCTCTTTTCAACTGGAGCTTTCAAAGGCCATTTGGTGCAGGAGCTGAAAACATCCATCCAAGATTATATTATCTGCATTGAGGTATATATACGAGCAGTTTGCAGGGAATTTCTTTTATAATATATATATATATATACATTTATATACATATATGTATGTATGTATACCTTTTTGAACATTGCTCATCCTTGTCCTTGAGGACAATTAATTTGAGGGTGAATAGCAATTGGGTCTCTAGTTTACTCTCATTTGCACTTATCTCTGCTATAGCTAAGGACCTAGATGCACATTTGCTCAATTTTGAGGACCACTTTGTTTAATTCATAAACAATAGAGTCCTAATTGCACGTGAGGATAAATTAGGGGGACCCATTTGCTATTTACCCTTAATTCAAACATTTTCATCATCTGTATCTGGTTTGGGGATGGGGGTGCTAGTTAAAAACTGCAGTCTTTTCTCCGATAAGAATTATGACCCGTTATTTTTTGGCTTAGGACCTTCTGAAAAGTTTATGAACAGCACTATTTTATTATCATCAATGTTATTATACATGCCATGAGCAGAATATATTACCTTATAAAAACTGTCATCTTTCAAAGATCATATTTTGATAATATAATTTAGTGTCAGTCGTCATCTCAAAACATAGGACACCACCAATGAAGTAAAGCAAATGAGACCAAACATGTAGTGTATCTCTGGTTATATCTTAAGAAATGCCTCTTTCTGGTTATTATAATACATTATTACATTTTTTATTTTAAATATTAGATGGGAATTTCTGCATTCGTACACTTACATGTGTTTCCGGCTAAGCCGTATCAACGTGGGGAGAGATGCTTCCGTAATGTTTCCATCATGGCTGATTATGCATCATTGGGAGCACCTGACGATCCGGATGAAGTTAGAGAGAGTGAAAGGTTATCAAAAATGCGCATCAATCTTTCAGATTACAACCAGAGGCAGCTGAGTTTCTCGCAAAGCGTTTGCGATGTGGTTTTGGGAAGTGGTGGAATTGTGTGTTCTTTTAACTTATAATCTAATTCTTCTTTGCTGATTTAACCATTTTAAGGGGGCGTTTGGTTCAATGTTATTTTGATGTTATGTTATGTTATCTAGAGAAGATAATTGATTGGTTTAATGACATCTACAAATAATCTTCTATTAGATTATAAAATTATTAGTTGAAAGATGACATCTAGATGTCATGACATTTAGATTACATAACATAACACCAAGATAACAACGAACCAAACGCCCCCTAAATCTCTTCATAATGAACAATTCCCCTCACCATAATGCAGGTGGTGGATGACGTCAAGTTTACTGTTTCGCATGTCGTTGGACCAATGGAACGAGGCGTGGCGAGGGTAAATGAAGCACTCCATCAGATATCAGAAAATGTGAAGCGGCATGAAGTGCGCAAAAGAAAGGCGAAGGATGATAGTTATCTAATTCCTATGCAACCTTGGACAAAAGAATTTTCTGAAGCACATGATCATCTTGCAGGTGGAAGTTTTAGTGATAGTGGATTGTCTAAGAAGAAAACAAAGTGTACTGCATCGTCTTAGCACTTCTTTTTCGAGGTTAATGGTGCTAGATGGACCTGAATGACCTTTTTCTGAACTAATTACTGTCTCACAAAACTGACTGCAATTTTTAGAGCTCCTTCATCATCTTGTAGATAGTTGTTTGGTCTTGATATAGTGATTACGTTATCTCACTGTAATGATTTACAAAAATTAGCGAAGGAAGATGTGCCCGCTCGCTTGTCATTTAACGCCACTATTGTTAAAACCTCTTCTCTAATATTTATGATCAAACAATGCTTCTCTAATAATTTTTAGAGAACTACTCTATTCTGATAAGTTGATAACTCTGAAGAAAATAGCTTTTTCTCTAAAACTCATGGTCGAACAGCTCTCCTTTAATAGTTTTTTTCTAACAACTACCAAAAGACTGGTCTACTCTGGCGAATTGACAATTTTGCAGGGAGTAGTCTCTTCCTTAACACCCTTAATCGAATAATTTCCTTTAATAATTTTTCCCTAACAGTTTCCACGGAGTAACTCTGTTCTGATAAACTGACAACTCTGACATAAGATTTTGTGATATACATAAAAGTGGCACAAGCTCCTATAAAAATTTAATAAGTACGAATAATGTTTTAAAATGTTATATTAAAATAATAATATTTTTATATTTTAATTTTTATATTTTAGATGAGAAATTAAATATGAGATAAGAGAAATTAAATTATAGATTTTTTTTAAATTTTAAATTTTCATAGAGGGTGAGAATATAAGGTGAAAATAGTTCAGCCTAATTAAAGAAATATCAAAATTCATGTTTTACAATAAAATGAGTCAACAAAAATAGTGTGATTCTAATTGCCGTAAACATTTTTTGGCAATCAACGGTGACTGGAGCACTCTATCAATGCCTGGGTAGGTGGGTCCCAGGTGTGCCAGGTGGCGTATTATGACTGATTTATGAATTGATGATGTGTTAAATTGGAAGAATGGAATAATTCTTCGTTGCCTGCAGCGCTGGCTATAATGCTATTCACTTAAAAAATAAAAAATTTAACGGGATGGTGCCTATATTTATAAATATTTTTAATTAAAAATATTAACTAAATAATTAGTGATTATTGCCAATTTAATAATTTTGTCTTACTCAAAAAAAGTTGATTCAAAAGTTTTAATAAAAAAAAATAAAAGTTTTTTGTTAAAGAAAAAATAATTTTAAAAAAATTCATAAATTTAAAAAAAATATATATAATATAAAATAAATGAATTAATTATATTAAAAATTATGGTAAATATCAAATAAAATAATAATTTAATATTAAATTTATATAAAATATGATATAAAATATTACTTTATGTTTTTAAAAATAAAATAAAATTTTTAATGGAAAAAAATTTTATTATGACGGGCGTTATTAGTTGCACTCCGCTGCGATATGATTGAAATGGTGTTCGTGGATTGTGCTCATGGATCATGGATGTTGTGCGGTCCATCATGACCGTGATGCCACTACTAAGCGGATACCAGTGCTGTTCTTTGATATCGGACGTCAAGCTTCAAGGCGCTATCCGAAACCCTAACGGAGCTTAATTTCTCTTGTCGCAATGTCTATTTCTCTTCTAAATTGAGGAATATCTAACAGTCTGTAGGAAATTTGCCTATAGTTTCAGATTTTCGGTGCTAGTTGGTGAGTTTCACTATAGTTCTTTTGTTTATTTTCCTTTCGGTTCGAATTATTTGTGGAGGGGACTAACTTATTGGATATTCCATTAACTTTTCTCATCAGTTTATTTGGGCCTGCGAACTGTTCAAAAGCGTTCGATTTGATTTTCTGTGATTGGAATACTTGTTTGGATCTACTTTGGTAGTGGAAATCTTCTCAAGATCCAAGCATTTAAATCGTTGTATAGTTTCCAGACTGGCCTCGCTTTGGACATAACAAAGTTGCTTGTTGGCTGGTTTGATCTGAAGGTGCTGTTCTGATTGATCTGTTACCCTGCCAAAAGAAACAATTTTTTTCCTGAAATCCTTTATTATTTAAGGGTATGCTTGACATCTTCTGTAAGGAAATTGAATCCATGCAGTCATGAACAATCTGACATTTGGACCAGGAAGTCCCAAATCTTTTCATGCTTATGCAGGGGGGGGCTTGGATTTGGAATCTGGAAATCTAAGAAAGCTCCGGAAGCCTAAAAATTCGGCATCAAATTTTGTTAGAATGATGAAGTATATTGGCAACCAAGTTAGCTATTTCTATAAGCTGCATCCGCTTGCCATTTTCATCTCGTCTTTAATATTTGGACTGGTTGTTTTGATTGTTTTGTCCATATACGAAAGTAGTTTCCGGATGATGAAGTACCAGAATAGCAATTTACATTTGGGTTATGGTTCATATCCTTTGCAAAATCTACATAATCTTGTCATGGTTGCCGGGCATTCCATTTACACTAGTATTAACTGTGGGAAGTTTGATAATGAGGATTCATGGTTCTTGGAGCCTTATCAGAAGCATCCAGGCCAAGCTGCAACATTTGTAGAACATATTGAGGTGGGAGTGGAGATTGCAACCCAAGATGAGAGTGCACTTCTTTTGTTTAGTGGGGGAGAAACACGTAAGGATGCAGGTCCTCGTAGTGAAGCCCAAAGTTATTGGTCTGTAGCAGAAACTAAAGGATGGTTTGGTAAAGTACCTATTTCCTGTTTATTAGTATGTGCCAGTTCTTTTTTAATTCCACCTGTTGATCTTCTAAAGGGAAGAGTCTTCTTCATTTTCGGCATAAATGTCAACAATATGAACAGTTTCTTTTCCTACCAGGAATTTGAACCAAAATTTATTTTAATGTCACCTTCAAATTTTTTGTTCAAATAGTTCTGGTGTCCATCCAGGGTTATGATATTACCTAATGTTGCTTTATGCATTTGAATGTATGCTGGGCTCTTAACACCTTTACAAGTAGATAGAATATTGCATATGTACGATATGTTATTTAAATCATTAAATGGTATACTAAATTTTTTTTTTGTGACACGTATTTTTTACTTTATTAGATTTTGTTTGAGATAAGTTAGTGTTGTGGCTTTAGGGACATTCCTATTTATTGTATATATTTCTTTGCTATGAATAATATAAAATTTGCTCTCTTGATCTATAGAATTGACTCTTGATTTGTGGAATTTGTTCAATTTTAAATTTCAAAAGAAAAGACTAGGGTTTAGGCTGAAAACCTCTAAAGCTTACAGAAATAAACAGATATTCAACTAAAATGCGATAGATGCAAAACTGATTTTTTTGAAATATTTTATAGGATCTAACCTTCGAAATGACAAGATTGCAATATTCATGACATGCATTGATTCGCTAAGCAATGGGCGTAATTAATTAGGATTAAATACGTAAACAATATACTTGTGTAAAAATGAAAACTTTTAATAATATCTTATTAATTAAAACAATGATACTTTCATTAGAATCAGCTAAACATGTAGTGAAATCAACATTAACTGAGAAGCATTCCATACATATGAATTTTTTATTTCAACAATAAAGAATTCCTCCTCATCGTTATATGCTACATTGGATCCCTTCCAAAGCTAGCGAATGCTCAATGTCATGGTGTTTGTAATTCTTTGTGAAATCTTTCAATAATTTGCTCCAATCCTCTAAAACAACCATTAAATATGTGAGATTAGTCCTAAACAACCATTGAAGCAATCTAGGCAATAGATCATGACCAACTGATTGGCGCTGACTCCCATCTTGTTGGGCACTCCTAATCTTGATTTCATGCATGAAAACCCCTTGGATCAATAGGAGCCCCTGATTGGCCTCATTCAAGGGCTCATGTGATTTGCACCAACAAGAGAAAGAGGGGGTGGCTTTGTCAACCAGAGCCAAAATAAAGCTTGTTGGGATCTTATTGCAATTATGCCAAAAGTAAACTTCATCATACTTGCAGCAAAAGTTGCTGGGGCGTTATTAGGGCAGCACCAATTTGATGATCTTGAATAAATCCTTTTATATTAACACACACGATGATGGATGTTTTGTCAAACTGTCAGTTTTTTCAATTCCAACAACATAAACTCTCCAAAGAAATGCGCACACAAATATGACACATCTCTACATGATCACTTGATAAATTAAAGAAAACACAAATATATGTATATGCCCTCACTAAAGGAGCAAAAATAAAATAAATGCTCAAACCAAAGTAAGATAACTAGAGCTCATAGTCAAGCTCAATTAATGAATCTGAGATTGTCGCTAGTATGAATGTAGCCATTGATGCACCTGGATCATTTTGCCACTAAGGACATTTCCCTTCGACATTATTGTGTCGCTCTACCATGTAAACCCACCTCTACACGCCCTTGTGCAACATATGACCCTAGGCGGCTCAACACGAGTCCAATTTTGTACATTGGCACTATGGAGTTCTTTCTTCTTGATTTACCACTTGAACACAATTTTTCCTACCCCACTCGAAATTGTGGTGGTGTGGTTTGAACTTGAGATTTCCTATTATCTAGGCAAGCTTCTTTCTCACTGGGATAGGGAAACACTGCTTGTGGTGTTCTTTGTGTAAGACGTCCTGGAAAGCAGCACCTCCATCACTCTTTTTTTTGTGAGGAGCCACCAAGTTTGATTCATTGTTTAGCTCTTGAAGGGGTTTTTGGTGAATCCAGAGCCTAGGGCCCTTTCCTGCGAAGAAAGCTTTTTGAAGACCATTGTGCATGGAAGATGTGAAGATCATATAGGCCAGCATGAAGATCAAAGTGGTTCATGCCTTCTTGATATTAATTCAGCTTTAAAGGTCTGTTGGTTCTCCAGTACAAGCTTGTGATCAAGCAATGTCTATGTGAACCTCCAGCAAGAGAATAAAAGATTGCTGTGATTATCATTTATGAAAATCTTAAGGTTTATAATAATTAATAACATCAACAAACATCAAGGCATCTAGAGCATTTTTCATATTTCCTAATGTTATTTCTAGATGATCTATCCACGACCAAGCACATGAATTGATATTTTGCTTCTGATTTCAAATATTTTGGTTATTCCAGATCATTTGGGATTGTTCGGTTTGCTTGACCTAAGACCTTATATCAATTTAAGAGTAAAATTACTATTGGATAATTTGAGATAACCTAATTATTTTTTGAAATTTAAATTAACATCCTAGACTAAGTAAGTAAATTCTTATTTATTTTCGATTTGAAATTACTCAAATTATCTCATAATTAAATTTAGATAATATTTGTGTTATTTGAGATAATTTATCATTTAAAATTGCTTATCACAAACTTACTTAATATTCATATTTGTTTCGCGTCAATTTTGGTGTTAGTGTATGTCATCTTATTGTTGTTTTGCATTAGCTTTAATATCAGAACGTGTCATCTATCTTTTTGTTGCAATACTATTATGGTGGTCATATGAAGTTACAAATTGAGTGAAAAATCAAACACAATACACGTTTAAGATGATTTTCATCTAAGAATATTGCACTCAGCTATTATTTGGCACATCAATAGAGAACGAACTTACCTTTTTTAAACTCTTACTTTTATAATCAACTGAGTTAAAAATAATATGGTGCTGAGGCATGATAATAACATATGCTCTAGTCAAGCTGTTCTGAACGCTTGTTGATTCTTTACCTGACTAACCGCAGCTTCAAGCTATTAAGTCAAATTATTCATCTCATTAAAGGACCAACTTCATCAGAGAAAAAAGCTCTTGTGATTATTTCCATCAGTAGCCTACATCTAAAGCTACATGTGAAAGGGCATAGAACATCATCTGAAAATATTGTCATGCAAGAAGTTAATTTGCTTATGTTATGATTTCTTTATAGCTTACATTTAATTTTTTAAAAATTGTTTGTATAAACTTTTGTTTTACATTTCAAAAATAAACTATTGTTTGGGTTGTGAGACATTTGCTTTCCTCTTTTGTTTCATATTAGATGTTTGGTTAGGAATGTTAACAACTTCTTTCCTGAAGAGTATACTTTGGTAGTTAGAAATCTTTTGATGCTTCATAGCTTGCGGAACTTGAGTTCTCGTTAAGAACTTGTGTTTTTCATTAAGTACTTCACTAAGGAAGTTTATGTAGTGACATATTGTAGCATATCTCAGGAAAGTTGCATGAACTAATTCTAATGTTAGTTGATGTTTTTTTTTTAATTTTAATTTTAATTTTATTTGGTGCCACATTCTTGGCATCTGGAGTATTAGGCTAAGCCACAACATGACAAAGCTGACAAAGATTTTTGTATATTTTACCGGTGAATTGTAATTATGAATGACAAGAAAATTGAGATTTGATTCTAAATTTTTCACTCGATATGTCTGTTGTGTGAGAAGCTAGATTCTTCATGAAATTCTTATTGAGTCTTTGCTGTTTTTTATTTGTTCAGGAAAATCAAACAATGTGAGAGATAGAGCACTAACTGAGGAGCATGCAAGAGATAGCTTTGAAAACCTTCTTTTTAGTGTCTGTCGGTTTCGAGAGCTTACTGGCTCTTATCCAAAGAATATTACGGTAAATGAATCACTTTTTCTTTAAAAGTTATCTCCTTTAATCAACCAAACATGTGCTTCTGTAGGTAAATCAAAGGGATAAGTACATACATAACCCACTAGTACTTGGGCTATTTGTTTGCTAAAGTTAACTTTAACATGGGTTAAAATTAATAGATTACATCATATAGAAGTTTCAACATTAAACTAATATATTTTAAATCTTACACAAACATGAACATTAAGATCAATTTTATTTCACATTCTACACAAATTTTAAAATAAAAAATTAACTTCATTTTATATTCTACACACATCTCAAAATAAAACTAATTTTATTTTAAATCTTTCACAAATCTCACAAAAAAAATATCATGTCAGATTTTCTTTTAGCCCAATTAAAGATAACTTCACAACCAACCCAAGTGTTCTCTCTCCTCTTTCAAGTTCGTATTGGTAAAACTTTTGTGAAAATTGGGAAATATTGTTAAGGTTTTGCCTTTATCCTTTACATTATATGTTAATAATAGTGCATAATATTTTTTACAAACAACCTCTTGTACATATTTTATTATATCTTTCGTCAATGTTCCCCCCCATGCAAGAGCATATGATATATATGCTTGTTACAAACATAATCTACCTCAGGACTTTTGACGGATATGGTAAACAAATTTGCCAATTTTTGACAAAAAAAAACTACCGATTGGCCGTTCAAATTAACAAATGATGTGCAAAACTTTCTTCAAAATTTTTCTTGAACAAAGTGGCAATCTATCTCAATGTTTTTGGTCCACTCATGGAAGACAAGATTAGATGCAATATGTAATACAACTTGATTATTACTTATCAACTCTATCGATTCTTGGCATTTTATTTTTAACTCATCAAGAAACTATTTAAACTAACATGTAGCAGTACATCACCCAAAAAAAATCAAACATGTAGCAAATGCCATTGCTTGATATTCTGCTTTTGCACTTGATCTTGCCACCACTGTTTGTTTTTTACACTTTAATGCTAAGTTTCCTCCTAATGTGATATATTAGCCTGAAGTGGAACACCTATCTAAGGGGGATCTGGCCTAATTTGCGTCTGTTTAGCCTTTTACCTTACAAGAGCCGCTTTTTTGATATAAAATACCACAACCTGGTACCTTTTTGATATACCATAATGCTCGAACAGCTGCATTCCAATGTGCATCTCTTAGCGCATTCAAGAATTAACTTAGGATTCTCATAGCAAATGTAATATCCGGTCTAGTTAATGTCAAATAACTTAGTTTTCCAATTATTCTTTTATAGCTTGTTAGATCAGAAATTAATTTACCTTGATCGAGTAATAGCTTGATATTTGGATCCGTAGGTGTCACATGGATTTGCACCAACCATGCCAGCTTCTTTATGTACATCTAACACATAATTTCTTTGTGAAATGTAGTATCCTTTCTTTAATTGAGTACCTCTATACCAAGGAAATATTTTAGTTTACCCATGTCCTTCTTTTTGACCTCCTTCTGTAAATGAGCCTTAACTAAGCAAATCCCCAAATCATCGTATCTCATAATCACAGTATCATCAACATAAACAACCAAATATATCTTTTTACTAGATGAAAGATGCCTGTAGAAAATTGAATGATCCAACTGATATTGTTGCATACCAAAAGATAAGAGATGCACTGAACCGTTTAAACCATACTTGTGGAGATTGTTTAAGCCCATATAATGATTTTTGAAGTTTCCACACCTTACCCTTCCCTTGAGCAATGAAGCCTAGTGGTTGCTCCTTATAGACCTCCTCTAGCAAGTCTCCATGCAAGAAAGCATTTTTGATATCTAGTTGATGAAGAGACCATCCAAATATAGCAGCCTAGGATAATAATATACAGATTGTGCTGTTTTAGTAGTAGGAGAAAACGTATCAGTGTAGTCCATGCCATATATATGAGTGCATCCTTTAGCATTCAAGCGAGGCGAATGACCATACCCTCTTGTAAAAAGTTAACACTAAATACCCACCGACAACTGTGGACTTTCTATGTGGCAAAGAAACCAAATCCCAAGCACCATTAGAATGTAAAGTAGACATCTCAATCATTGCTACTCGCCAATCGAGATGTGCTAATGCTTTTACAATAGATTTAGGTTTATTTATAGAGGAAAATGAAGAAATAGAAGAAATAGGCTGGTGACAATGAACTATATATAAAACGTAAAAGTGGATGTTTTGTATAACACTTATGAACTCCCTTTCTAAGGGCAATAGGCACTTTAAGTTCATCTACTGTTGATGGATGTGAAGATGAAACAATGATCGACAGAGAAGAAGCATCATCTACCATAGGGATATTAATGAAAGTTGTGGTTATATGGTCATTAATAGTTGGAGACTCACTCATGTGAGAAGATGTAGATGGTGATAACATAAGAACTATTACTAAGAACATCAGCTGTAGGTAAGGGAAGTAATTTTGTGAAAGAAGAAATTGAATCAGGCAATTTGGTGAATAACAACAATAAAACTCACAAAATACTTAAAAATTCAAACAAGTCAATTTTACTTGTATATCAGAAAGAATAACTTCAAAAGATGACCGACTCTTTTAGTATCTCTAAAAAGATAAGAGCTACGGGACTGCATTCATAAATGGCATGACACACTCTAATGATTCAACTTTAGACTAATATGGAATCATCTTTTTGGGATACGACAGAGAATGATGACCTTTTACTACTATGTTCATGTAGTAGTGAGATGGAACTTATGCAAGCATCAGGTCTTTGCAAGCAATAGAGTCCTCCAATTTAAGAATCTGATGTACATGTCATAAAGCATTTAAGTTGTTTGGTTAATTTGCTAACTGATATTAAACTAATAGTGAAGATATAAAACAGATGAAAGAGGCTGGCAAGACAATGGATTAGCCGTGCCTATATCACAAACATTCAATAAACTTATCTCCTAAGGTTATAGGAGGTGATGTATGTGAAGGAGAAAGTGAGAGGGATAATTTCTTATCACCTGTCATATGATCTGTAGCACTTGAATCAATAATCCATGGGCTATGGGAGGACAAATGAGAAATATAAGCAGCAGATATACCAGAGAGACTTAAACTTATATCTTCCACCACTTTGCATACCATCAAAAGGAAAATGCACATTAGCAAAGCTGGTTGCGGGTTCGATTATAGATTTGTATATCAATATAGTATCTACAATACATTAAGTGGGCAAAAATACAAATATAGTCTAAATATCAATTCCAAGTCCAAAATACGTCAAATGATCCAGAAATATACTAAGTCCAAAAGATATGATAATATAAAGTGTAGTCTGCACAAAAAATATAACAGAACTAGAATCTAGAAATTAAAAGTGTTGGGAATCTGCGTGAGGGTAACGGTGTGGTAGGGAGGAGGCAGGTGGAGATATATGAGGTTGAGATGAGGCTGGGATCTTTGTCAGCGATGGTGATGCAGTCGTCGACGACGAGGTGGCCCATTGGCAGCGTGGTGTCACCGGTGGCGTCATAATTGATGGAGGAGAAGGAGAAGGTGGAGATGGCGAAGTGGGCTGGAGTCCTAGGTTATGTTTCCTCCCTCTCAGGCCGAATTTACAGCTAAAGTTTTGTGTGTTGCTTCGTAGGGTGGATGTGGTCCCTTTCTAGGTTACTGAACAACAGTTTGCTTGGTTGCAACATGGTGATGACTAGAAATAGTTCTAGTGCCATCTGTGATTACTTGTATTTCTTTTTATTGTTTTATATTTGCCTATGGAGAATTTCATCCTTGTATAGTGGATCTCCTTATTCAGCTCAGCCCATGGACCTAGGGGAGTGTCTCTTAACAACATAAATCTGTTATGTACTCTCTACTTGCCCCCTTCCTTTCCATCTCTGCACCCTTTCTCCTTTTCCAAGAGCATATGCTTCGATGCGGGTCTTCTCAGAACAAGACTACCTCTCATTTTCGTAATTATCATATATGTATTTATATTTGATTGTAGATTCAATAATTACAATATATGCGGGGCTTCGATGGTTTGGACATCTAAATCGCAGGCCAATTGAAGCTCCAGTTAGAAAAATTGAGTTACTGGATTTTGCACATGTACAAAGAGGAAGAGGGAGACCAAAGAAGATATGGAAAGAAACTATAAGGAGTGATCTTAGTTACTTAAAGTTAGATAAGAATTTGGTAACTGATAGAGCGCAATGGAAACAAAGGATTCATGTAGCCGACCCCACCTAGTGGGATTAAGGCTTGGTTGTTGTTGTTGTTGTTGTTGTTATTGTAGATTCAATAATTAGCTCGTTAAATTGAAGCTAATCTTTGGCAATAGATACATGCATAAAAATAGAGAGTTTGCTGATGTGTATTCCAGGTTGTGAGCTACGACTTCAAGAGAGAGAGGTTCTCCAGGTTGCACCGCTCTGCAATTGGATTCCCAGAAGAAAGGTTTTTCTACTTTGGCACCCCAGCCTCTCCCACGTCAAGGGAGGCAGCCATGAAAGGGGAAGAAATAGTCAGGGCTCAGTTCCAGGTCGACCCATTTGGATGTACAGGTTCTCTTCACTACAAGAGACTAAAGAGAGATCCATTTCACCGTTCAGTTCCGTATCCGGAGGGCTGCCCTGAACTCAAAGGCTTGTTCAGCTACTGTGGCCCTGCTCCTTACCCAGGCACACTTCCTTGGGGAAAGTGACTTCAAATTTATATTCATCCGTAGGTTAATAGGTAACTTGGTTAGAATTTACTAAAAAAAACAACTTTTTTCATAAATTTTTCTTTGATGTATTTACAATTTGAATATATTTAATAACTAAAATGATAAAAAAAAACATTATGTGGCACACTGAAGAATAGTTAACAAAATACAAACTGTAATCGGGACTGGTTAACCTGTCTACAGAACAGGTACATTCTAGAGCACTGAAATGCTCACAGGTAATCTTTAATGGAGAGGCTGTAATTCAACTTTAACACTGGGAGCTACAGGATTCCTAACTTTAATATCTTTTTTTTTTTTGTTGATAGACAGTTATTTATGCATTGTCTTTCTTTTTGAGCCCTTGTGCTAATAAGATCATATTAATGGAATTCATAATTTATTTTGTCACAGACTCTTACTCATATAAATAGAAATATTAATAGCGCTATTGATTATCTTGTTTATTTAGGGGGCGTTTGGTTCAGTGTTATCTCAATGTCAATGTTATTTAGATGTCATGTTATCTAAATGTCATTGCTATTCATCAATAGATATTTGTTTGGTTCAATGTTATGATATTAGAAAATATCAACTCTATCCAAATTATTTTTGTTTAGTTGGAAGTTATTAGCATTATAATGACAAATTGATGGTGTTATCTTGAGATGTCGCCCAATTTGGAGTGACATCTAGATGTCATCATGTAATGGCATTTTTGTAATTAATTATAATGTTATTTAAAGATGTCATTAAACCAAATAATTAATTTCTAAAGATAACATAACATAACATTGAGATAATATTGAACCAAACGCCCCCTTAGTGATATTAGGTGATTTTGATTAAGTGATAAGAATGATATTCTTTTTTATTTTTGTAATATATTCAAAGAGGATGTAATTTGATTACTGTATTATAGTGTTGTTTATGCTTTAATATATAATTGAGACCATAATTTCAAAATTAAAAGAGCGTTTGGTTCAATATTATTATAATATTTTGTCATATTTTAGAAAATTAATTATCTATTTTGATGTTATATTTATATAATATTATAAAAAATTATAAGATTGTTAGTGTATAATGATATATAAATATTATGTAAAATTAAGTGATATTTAAATGTTATTTATATCGTAATAGAGAGAGTTAATATTAGATTAATTTATATATATAAATTTATATTTAAATATTTATTAAATAATTGGTTTTGAGTTAATTTAAGTTTATATTGAGCCAAGTCAATTTTGGATTGAAAATAACTTGAAATGACACTCAAACTTGAGTCAAGCGAGTACGGATCAAGCTTCAAATTTTGAGTTGCTACAATTTTCCTATTGATTTTTCTTTTGTAAAACAAATTGCTCATAAATAGATTTGTCAAAGTAATTATCAACTATTTTTACACATTTGATTATATTTTAGTTATGAAGTGTTTATGAACAATGCATATAATAAATTATAAAGATTTAATTACTGCAAGATAAAACAAATTTAATTATAAAACATTTTTTTTATGGACGTTGAAATATGTGTATTGTGATATTTTTCATTTTTTATGATTATATGTGAAGAATATAATTTAAAATTTGAACAATAAACTTGTAATATTTTATTATTTATTTATTTATTTTTATTTGACAAAAAAAATAATTTGATAATACTATAAAAAATATAAATTTACTGTGATGTGTTATAAAATTAGTTAGTTATGTTAAGAATACATAATATGTAAAATAAAGTTGAACGATGTATTAAAAATAATGTAAGATATAAAGCAGTTGATATTTTTTATATTAAAAATCATTTAAAATATAATAAAAATTATCTTAATATTATTTTTTATAATAAACTACTAGTTTTATTTTAATGAAGTAAATTATAGAAAGAGAAATAAAAAAAAAATATCATGGAATCAATCAAAGTAGATCTTTTTTTTAGTTTGTTTGCAGAAAAAAAAGCATAAAGTTAACAGAAAAGATGCTTGTAATATCTTAAATTCACTAAAAAAGAGAATATAAGGTGTTTACATGAAAATCTGTAAAATATAGTATGGTTAATTAAATTGTATGCAAAAGATAGTAATAAAGAAAAAGAATAACAATTTTATAATTAAATGAAATCAAATAAAGTGTTGAGTAATTTGCAAACAAAAAAGAACAAAAATATAATATTATTTTATTACTGTTAAAGCAAATAAAATCTGTAATATAAACATGCATTAAAGCCTTGATATAACAGAAGCATGCACCAAGGTCTAGCTTTAGTAAAGTAAATTTGCATCCCATTGTCATCTTCATTCGCCAAAGCCCCATAAACACCAACTAAATTGTTTTTTGTTCACACTATTTTTATACACATGGGCTTGTTTGGTTGGAGGATGAATTTGGGTAAGAAAAGAGAAAATAATTTATTTTATAGAGTTGATGGGAAAGAAATTTATTTTAATATTGGGAGGTGTGTAGGATGTGAAATAAAGTTGATTTTAAAGTTGGAATTTGTGTTGGATGTGAAATAAAGTTGATTTTTAAGATTGGAATTTGTGTTGGATGTGAAATAAAATTATTAAAATTTATAATAAATTTAAAATATTATTAAGATATTTTTTTTGCCCTTTTTGGACTCATGCCAAACAAGGCCATAATATATAATTGTAACATACAATACATAATCAATCTAAAATTTTGACAATTAAGCTATTTTATATAACAATAAAAATAGCTTAATTTGTCCACAAAAGTTATATTAATCATACTTCTTCAGGAGTTCTGCAAAATGAGAAAAGATTTATAAATTTAATAAATTAATATACACAGTTGATGTTTAAAAAAATAAGAATAAAATTAGATAATAAATGAATTATTATTTCTATATTTTTAAAAATAATTATAAATTCTAAATTATAAACTCTAGAAAATGTCAGGTGATTAATTTAAAATTCATAATATATAATATATTATAATTTTAAAATATATTCTTGTTAGAAGTATAACTTCATGAACATATTCATATTGCCATTAATTTTCGTTATATTCAAAGGAATTGATAGAATGTTAGATAAAAATGATTTTAATATTTACTTCATAAATCAGAGTTGTAAAATTAATGAAATCTAAAAAGTAATATTCAGCATAAGTTAAGCACAAATGAAATTATCACAATTAATTTAAATAATTTAATTTAAAGAATGGAAAGCAATTGAAATAAGATGAGATTGTTACTCGCTGTTAAATTTTTTTCTCGAAGTTCTCAAACTTGTATTGTAATTATTGAACCAGTTCAATTTCCTACAATGAGATCAAAAAAAAATATCAGATAATAAATTCAAATATCATAAATTAAAATTTTGTGAATAGAGCAATTTAAGAAGAATATATGACAATCAATTTGCTTAAAAAGAGTTTCAGCAAGAGTCAAGCAACCAGAGATTTATCTTGCACATTAAAAAGAGTTAATTTTATTTAACTCTATTTACTAATTTGCAAGAAACTTAATAGAAAATCTAGTTCTTTTTGTTAGCCAATAAAACTGGTGTGATCTTTATATTAAATAGGTCATAAATGGATCAAATTCATTGCAAGATAGATATACATAGACTAAAAAAACACGTATGTTTAGCTTTTATTGAACTAAATGCACTACTATAATTGATGCTATCAATCGATGTCAAAAGAAAATAGACTACATATTGATTTTTTTATTTTTTTGTATTAGATGCATGTACAATAAGAATCAAAAGAGATCATGTATAACAACAATTTTTTAAAACTGAAAGGTAAATTTAATTATTTAATATTACAATTTAGTTTCTGATAGATACTAAATGCATATTCTTTCAGCTATCGGTACATTTAAAATATATCTTTATCATCAGATATCATTTGAAAAGAGCTATTTACCTCCTCCAAATATATATCAATATTGTCAAGCTGTTAATTTTGCATTTGAATCTAAAATCTTCTATCGTGGTGGAGGTCAAATTAAATTAGTTTTCTCTAATGTACCAAAAGAATTTCATGCATTATATAATTGGAGCAATATCAAAACTTCAGAATTTAGACATAATATTCGCATATATAACAATGTATTTGCGTTCACATTTCTTGATATAAAATATGACAAAAATCTTATAAAAAATGCATTTAGAGTTAAAAACAAATATACCATTCTATTAATATGAGAATAAATTTTGATCAGTAAAAGTAAATGATTCAACTATATTTCTATGATATGTTGTTCAAAGTTCAGCTTTTATATATATATATATATATATATATATATATATATATATAGATAAATTATTTTAATTTATTTTTTGATATTTAAATTAAATTATTTTAATTTTGGCATGGCCAAAATGTTAGCAGACCAATTATTCTACTCGTGGCTCGATTTGTGCCAGCGTCTGACGCGAGGTCTTCTTCCGAGTTTGAGTTTTGTGTTTGTGTTTATCGTGTTGCTCATTTCGACTCCCTTGGAAGAAGCAGATCACAGGAGAGTGAAATGTGGTTTTTGTGCGTCTTCTTCCACCGGCTGTTGGATTACCGACGACCGGAGGTGGAAGCTCTGGCGGAGCTCTTCGGAGCCTTCCAGCCAGTGGAAGAGGGGAGTCAGGCGACGCATCCTCGTTCATTGCAGTGGAAACTTCCTGAGAACCACCATATTGACTCTCCCTTTCACTTTGTTAACCTTCCCACTGAGGAGATTGCTGAAAAAATCGCTAGACGTAGTAAGCACTTTTACTCTACTGTTCTTAATTATTCAATTTTCTTCTAGGGTTCTAGTGTACATTTTTGTTGCGGAACTTTACTTCCAAGTTATTGGATCTATTGTTGGTGGAAAACATTCCTTTTATTGTGTTAATTGCGACAAATTATTTTCTTTCTTCCCATTTAGAAAGATTTAACCTGTTACTCTACACTTTGAGTTTACATTGTTTGGCATTTAAATATTGAATTTATTTTCTTTTGCTAGACTGTGTGTTTTCTTCTCTCGGTTGTACGCACGGTGATTGATCAGGACTTACTGGCGTCATAATTTACGTGCGTATATATTTACAGGTATGCTTATCAAAGGGATTTATGAACTTTGGGGGCAGGGAACTACCCACAAAGATTTAGAAGAGGCTATTAGAGATTTTCCTGATGAGAGAAAGTTGCCATACTTGACACCTGAAAGCTCTTTCCGAATTGTAGTGGACAGTTTTGGCAAGGTGATAAGTTTTCAAGAACAAAACGAGCACATCCGTGGACTCAGTTACATTCCCTTCCAGGTCTGTTATTTAGTTGTCTTAGCTTCTTTATTCATTGATATTCATTGAGTAGCAACATATTTCTGATTTTTCCATTGTTTAGATTGCACCGGCAATTTTAAAAGTGATGAGTTGCTTTTAGATTGGAAACACTGAACTTCTTAGATGAATTGTTTGATACTATTTCACTATATTTTTGTTGTTGACTTGGATCTGATTAAGAAATAATCCCAAAGCCTATTTTGAAATTGTACATAATCCCAATAATATATAAACTTCCTTTAAATGGAAAGGGCCATCGAGAAATTTCTTCTTCCTTATAATTTTGAACATGGTATAAAAGACGCTCCCATTGTTTGTGCGGTGTTGCACTTCTGTAGTCTCCGTCTTGAACTCTCTCCTACATCTTTTTTTTTTGTCTCTGCTGTGGTTCATCAACTTCGCACTCTCATCTTGGGTCGTCGCTTACTCATCTGTGCAATGAGAGTTCTGCGCAAGCTTCAATCGATTACTCTGTAATTAATTTGGACTCAAATGTGGAGGTTTAAGAGAATTTTGTATTGCGCTGCAATTAATTTGAACCTAGTTAAAAGATTTTAAAAGAATTTAGGACCGCACTGTAATTTTACTGCTTATATAGTCTCACATCCTAGCATGGTTTTGAGTTGGCATTGATGTAATGGTCCCACCCATTAACACGTTGGTGGTCAAATGACTGGGATTTGATTCGTTAGATCTTGCGTGAGATCCAAGGTAGAGAGTCCATGGATGTGGAACTTTTTGGATCCAAAATGGCCAAGGCTTAGCAGGTCATGTTCTTCTTTGGAAAGATTTGCTAAGTCAATGACAGTTTCAAGGCAGTCATAGCCCATTTTTAGGTCCATTCTACTTAATAGTTCAAGGGGTTCGAACTTGTGGATGAAATTGACTTAGGCTCCACGCTATCGCCAAAAATTGTCAATGAGAGTTCTCCGGCAAACTCAAGCTATGTTCATTATTGTTCTTAGGGTTTCGGGCAAATTGAAGGTACTATCACCTTCATAATATTCAAACGACTCCATCTGTGGTATTTTCTGAGCTAGCAATGACCTGGATCGAATTTCAAGGAAACAACTCAAATACTATTACATTCATTAATTGCTATTCAAAGATAACAGGGTTATTCTTAATGAAAGATCGTTTAGACTTATTTTCTATTTTTTCCCTTTTGTGTTGGAATCAAAATATAGGTTGGTATTCGCATTCGTGTCTTATTTAGTGATAAAGAATAAATGTAAGGGTTTTATGTAGCCCTTACATTGTACTACCTTGTCAAGCATGTTTTGTCATTTATGATCAAATTTCATTATCTTTTAAGGTATGCAATTTGTAGTCTCCTCTTGCTTGTATTTGGTCCCTCATAGGTGTGTAAATCTCTTGTCCCCTATTAGGGGATAGGATATCATCTTGATCAGTAAAGTGTGTATTTTTAGAGTGTTCTCATTTCCAGAAAGGTATCTTTGTTACTATCCTCTATTGCATTGTTCCTTTGTTTCAATTGATGTGACCTTTTGTCTACTCTCTTCTTTATTAGTGCTCCTACCACATAAAAAGCAATCTCAGAGGCACTTCTAGTTGTTGTGCTGTTATCTATTCCTTCACCTTCCCCTACAGAACTAGTGGTAGCAGCAACTAAACTAATATAGATAAATAGTTGGTGATTTTGGCTTGAGATAGTTGCAATAGTTGCTGAGGACTTCGCTTCCCTTTCAAATGCCTCTCTTGTCCTAGATTTCATTTCTAGCCAAGATCTTCTTGATCTTCCTATTGCCTTCATAAAGGGTATTCATCAATACACTGCTTCTTATTCCCTCTTGCATTATGTATCTTATACTACTTTATCTATTGATTGCTATGTTTTTATTTCTTCCCTTTCTATAATATTTATTACCATGTCTTTGTCAAAGGCATTATCCTGTCAAGGGTGGCGACAAGTTATGATGGATGTAAGCATTACACTCCGATGAAAAATGGGAACTAGTTTCTCCCCTCCTTGGAAAGTCAACAGTTAGATACAAGTAGGTGCATATGCCAAAGACTTTCCCTAATGATTTAGTCATCTAAATGCTAGGCTTGTAATAAAGAGCTACACCTAGATATATCACATAAACTATATGGATACCTTCTTTGAAGTGGTTAATATAGCTTAAGTGTACTATCAAGAAAAGAGATAGCTTAAGTGTGTATTTCTTACTCTAGCAGTAGTTTCAGATTGACCTTTGCATCAACTTGATATTAAAAGTACATTTCTTTATAATGACTTGGATGAAGAGGTTTATATGGAGCGACCACCTAGCTTTATTGCTTAGGGGGAGTCTGAAATAGTTTGCAAGTTGATGAAATAACTATATGGTCTAAAGCAATCCGTCAGGCCTATTTGGTAAATTTAGTTTGGTTCTTATTCAATTTGATATGTTTTGCAGTATGTTAAATCGCTCAGTATCCCACAAAACATCAGACTCTGGAAAGTGAATTCTTTTTAATATCCTTGTGGATGACATTATCGTTACAGGGAATAACACTGATTGGATTTTTAAATTGAATGGTCATTTACATTAACAATTTCAAATTAAAGAGTTGCAAGATTTGAGATATTTTTCAGGCATTAACATTGCACGCTCAGGGGGAGACCTAGTCACATCACAAAGAAAGTATGCTATAAAGATGCTCGAGAAGGTTGTTGTCATGGACATTAGACCAACACTCCTATTGATTTTGTTGATCTTTAAACTAAGTAAACCACAAGCACACAAGGCTTGTTTGGGAAGGGCCCAAAAATGGGCTAAAAATTAAAATAATAATAAATTTTTTATTATAAATTTTAATAATTTTATTTCACATCCAACACAAATTCCAACCTTAAAAATTAACTTTATTTCACATCCAACACAAATTTCAACCTTAAAATCAACTTTATTTCACATCCAACACACCTCCCAATATTAAAATAAATTTCTTTCCCATCAATTCTATAAAATAAAATATTTTCTCTTTTCTTACTCAAATTTATCCTCCAACCAAACAAGCCCACAGTGTTATTATAGAAAACAAAGGCGAGTAAAGGTTGAATTCATGGGGATGGAGTAATATGGGCAAAACACAAGTGATCTCCTTAGAATAATTTGATTAAAATTAATATACAAGAGAAAAGATAAAATTTCAAAAATCAACTGAGAGAAACTAAAATGTTTCCTAACCAAAGTGATCAAGTTGAAAAATAACCTGGATACTAACTTTCATCCTGGCAACTATCATTTCACATTGAGATTAATAAGCACAATGAAGGGAAATGATATACATTTTAAGTTATGTTTCTTCTAAATGAAAAGAGGATAATAATTGGATTTAAACTAAACCTTAATGAAATTTAAACATCAAATATTCTCAGAGTTTTCTTTTAATATGCACTGAATAAACAAGTTCATGAAACAAACTTGAATTTCAAAGTAATTGAAGCAAAATTAATACTAGAATATGAAAAGTTCTAACAAAACCAAATTACAGTTCAAATATGTGCTAAAAAAAATTCTTTTGCTGAAAATGAAATGAAGCCTTATGTTAAAGTTCACTAGAACAACTTGAAAATAAAACTATGATTTAGACAAAGCAAACAAATAGCAAAAGATGGATGAAAATGAAACAGTCTAGACTCCAAAGGAAGGCATGGAAGCCATTGTTTCCTGGCTGAAAATCTCTGAGATCTCCCTTCCCTTGCTTTGTCGAGCACCAAGCAAGAAGCCCTTGATATATATATATATATATATATATATATATATATATATATATGTATATATGTATATATGTATATATGTATAGGCAATTATTTTTCTCCCTCCATAATGATGCTTGGATATTTTCCATACAACTACCTCTTTATTGCTTTATTTTGGCTCTAACTTGGTTGTAATTAGAGAATTGGTTGGCATATTTCTTGATATTTTTCATGCTATGGCCGGTCACCATTTTTTTTGGAATTAATCACTTTAATGATTGCTTTAAGATTGGTCTCAATGACTTTGAATATCATCATTGAAAATTTGTGTCATATGTCGCCTACAAATATTCTTGAAAATTATATTTGAGTAGCATCCTAAATCTAAATAGTAAATAGCTATCATTTTTGTATGCCAATGTAACAAGAATAAGATAATTATGCAATAAAATTTCATTAATTTCTAATAATATATGAATAGTTCAATTTATAGAGATTGGAAGCATGGAAATTATACTTGAATAAAATAATATTACTATGAATTTTGTATCTGTGATGACATTTTAATATAGTCATGCATTCGAAATTTTTTCTTTAATGTCTCAATGTCAAACTAGTTCCTAAATATAGGCAGATGATATATGATATAGGGTGACATTACAGATTAATTAGTAAACTTAGCTGCCTTACAATAATGAAATCTTACATTTTATTTACTGTAAGTGTGGTCGATCCATTTTTTGAGTTTTCCCATGAGAGTCATTTAGAGGTATCTTTTAAGTACTTTGATATCTTGAGCAAGTCCTAGAACATAACTTTTATATTATGAATTTGGCCATTTTTTGATGATAAGATACATGTATGCTTATTAGCAGGTTTTCTATGAGATTCGAGATTCACATTAGGCTACTTTATTCTATTGAGAGAAAATCTAATATCTTATAAGAATAAGACGTAGAATGTGGTAGTAATATCTAATGTTTAGGTAGTGTAGAGGGCAATGGAACATGCAATATGTCAACTTGTATAGCTTAAGAAGTTGATGTCAAAATCAAGCCTTTGCTAATCCGGGTCTGCGATGTTAGGTTGTTATGCACGTAGCCTCTAATCATTTCTGTAATGAGAGGACAAAGAACATAGAAATTGATTCACTTTGCTCTGGAGAAAGTTTAGCCCATAAAAAAATTATGTCTTGTCAGTATTAATGATTAGATTTGTTAATGAAGTCTTTGATTGACACTAGGATTTTGTATATTTATAACTAGCTCAAACTTCATGACATTTATGCGCCAACTTGAGAGAGTGTCGAGGATCTGGATGAGATTCGAAAATTATCCCAAAACTTATTTGTAATTATACATAAGTATATATAAACATCCTTTAAGTGGAGAAAGCTATTGAGAATTTTGTTTTCCTCACAAACTAGAACATTTTATATAGGTGGATAAGCATGTGTACGAGAAAGGACAAGGTGACAACTGAGTATACTTACGAAAAGGTTAGAGTGACTTCAATTGAAGATAAGCTTAGAAAGAGTCGACATAAATAGTTTGGATATATAGGTCATAGGCCGATAGAAGCTCCAGTGAGAAAAATTAAATTATTGGATCTTGCTCATGTAAAAAGAGGAAGAGAAAGGCAAAAAATGACATGAAAATAAAATATAAGATCTTACATGTTTGGAGCTAAATTAAGATTTATTATTTGACAGAGTGCTATGAAAATAAAAGATTTATGTAGTCGACCCTGCCTAGTGGGATAATTACTTGGTTTGTTGTTTTATAGTTAGCACAATCTTATAAATCACTTTTAATCTTATAAATAGGTATCAATGTACTTTTTTTTCATTCATTTAGTATAGTTTTAGTCTAAAATTATATTAAACAACTTAGTGAGTCAAGAAATTCTATTATTTTCTATGCATTTCTAAATATCTTTTAGTATGCCATTTGGTTCTAGTATTTTTTTACACTTTATCTTTTTTAAAATTTCTTAAACTTTAGCTTTATTGATATCATAGATATAAAAGTAATTTTTATTTTCTTTTTGAATGCTGAGTTCAGTAAGATCAATTGTATTGTGACAACTTTCATTAAAAAGTTTTTTAAAGTAACTCATTCATTTATATTAAATATATTTATTCTTGAAAAGTACTTTTTGATTTTATATTTAATACATTTTATTTGAGTTAAGATATTAATTTTTCAATCTATTACATTGACAATCTTGTATATATTTATCTTTCTTTAGTGTTTACTTCTTATATAGATTTTCGAAAGTCATATTCTTTGAATTACAAGCTACTTTATTGGACTATCTTGAATCACTTTATATTTTTTCTAATTCTCTTTGTTCTTGCATTTAAATTATTTTTTTAATAATTTTTTTATTAATTTTTTTATTTTTTTTTTATTAATTTTTTTGTACATCTTTTTTCTATCATTAAGCATCTTTATTATTTAAATTTTTTTTTTAAATTCTCCTTGCACATTCTTTGCTACCCTACGGATGTAGGTAGCAACCGTTCGCTACATAAATTAGTTTTCCTCTTAATGTCCCAGTACCTAAGGTCTAGAATTTTCTTTTAAAAAATTAATCTATTCTCATACTCCAGATTCCACCCTTGAGTTCGAGGGCATTGTTTCGACTTATTATTTTTCTTTAACCCTTTATCTTGAAATGTAAGACCATTAATTGATGTTGTGTAGTCTAAAATTTACTTAAAATGATCTTTTAACCTTTACAATCCAAATGATCTTGTTTCTTTATAAGAAAATAATCAATTTGCATTTTTAAAGACCGATTCTTCTAATTAATAATATGCTCATCTCTATTTTTGAATAAAGTATAAGCAATCATGAAATTATAAGGAAAGGAAACTTCAAGTGGTTTTACCTGGTCATTAGTCTTCCCATGCTATTAAATTCTTTGACAATACTTTCAATATGTCTGGTTAGATTTTCTTTGATAAATGCTCTTTCCTCTTGAAATATTCCTTCTATTAACTCTTCTAAATTATTCATTGTTTTTATATTCGCATCGAAACTAACTTGAGAGAAGTATATATACTTACAATGTTAATAATCATTTCATTGATTATAACTTTTAAAGTTAAACTTCTATCTCTATTTCTCTTGAATTTCACTACGTAATCCTTCAAGAACTTTTCCAGAATTATATTCTATTTCTAGCTTTATTCTTTTCAGAGTACCAAAGTTTAAATCTAAGCTATCAATTTTTTTGGCTTTCTCTCCACCCATTTTATTTTCAGAAGATACAAAATATTAATCTTTTTATGAATGATAATATTTGTCAACTTCATTAATTTGCCTTTTAGTATATTTATATTTCAACTTTCCAGTCTAATTCTAGTAACTTGTGTTCTAATATCTTGGATTAGCTTCTTTATTCACATTCATTTGTAATGTAAAAAACTTTGCTAATTTATCACTACACCTGGGCCCCGATGCAGCGACCTTTGCACATTTTCTCGCTATATTCAGGTAGCACAACTTGTCTTTTGGAGCGGAATATTTTGAATTTAGCACAATTTCTTAAATGATTTATGTCTTATTCGATTTGACAAGGTTTACATTGGCTGTTGATTGGCTAACACAATCTTTTGCATTTTTCATCTGAGACTTGGGATCCAGTAATAGCGCGTTTATTGGAGTTCTTAGTATGCATTAAACTTTTTGCTTTAATGGTTTAGATCTGTATTCTTAGAGCTTTGATATGGTTGTAGTATTATTTCTTATGACTCAGACTCCAACTAGTTGGGGTTAAAGGCTTTGTTGTTGATTTGGAATTGTTTTTGTATCTGGAATATATCAAACGTACTAGAATTTTGCAGAATGCTTTGATTGCTTTTATATGATGGCAGGCTTAACGTGCAAGTAGGGTGGATATTTGCTTCCTTTTAAAGGTTAATACTTGCTGATTTTACCAATCAACTTCTTCATTATCTTAATAGATAGAGCAATTGTTGAGCTGATTATCAACGTTTTGATTCTTATTCATGTTCTTAGCCTTCTCCTGCTCACCCTATCACTTTTTGGCTGTTAAATTGGAATCGAAGTAATGATTTGACACCAGTAAATAGATAACTTGAAACTTCAAGTTAATTTTGTTGTTCTTTCTTGGGCCGTTAAAAGTGATAACTACCTCGATTTCACTTGGTACCTTGTGACTGGTGCAGGGTCGGGTTGATTTAAGTAATCCTGATCATAAATTCTGGCTCATGGAAATTGATGATTATGGGGAGAACAATGGCCTTCCACCTGTTGTAGAACGAAGAATTTTTTTTGGCCGGGAAGTTGGAGTTGCAGATAGAAAACTTCTACCAACCTATCAGTTGAGAAATCGAAAGTATATAGGGCCTACAGCTATGGATGCTGAGATAGCCTTCCTGATGGCTAACCAAGGGTTGGCACAACCAGGGAAACTTATCTATGACCCCTTTGTTGGAACTGGTAGCATTCTTGTCGCTGCTGCACATTTTGGTGCAATGACCATGGTTTGTTTTTCTTTACCTTCTGTTGCACATCATTAGCAAAGTCCTCAATTCACTTTTGTTAATGAGCTCTCAAATTTGTTCATGTTTCTATAAGTTATTTCAATTTTGAAGTTTCTAATTGAGATTATCCAGGGTGCAGACATCAACATAAGGGTGGTACGTGATGGCCGTGGTCCTGATTGCAATGTTTGGAGCAACTTTGAACAGGTGAACCTTGCACTTTGACTTTGCAAGTAGGCTGGTATTATCAAAATTATGTTACTCTGTGGATTTGTTTAGTTTGAGTGTTTTTTAGCCTTTGGAAATTTTTATTTGCTTTTTTAGCCATTATACAATTTGGAGAAACAATTGTTTGGCAATTAACTTAAAAAGCTAATGTATGTTAAATAATTGCAAATTGTATTAAAAAATGTCATATAATGACTATAATCCCTTAAATGATATTAACTGATCAAAATAATAGATTTGGCTAAAATATTTATTTTATATTTCAAAGTTATGTTAGATATATAATTGTTTGTGCGGGAAATGAAATCGTGTTAGATATATAAAATTTAAAATATATCTAACACGATTTCTTATAAATCAGGTAGATCATCACCAAGCCATGGTTGTTGTACAATGGGGGGGGGGGGGGGGTCAGACCAAGGAAAGCTCTATCCCTCCATTAGTCCAGCCAGCAATAAAAGTTCACACAGAGGATCGTGCCTCGTTCCTTTTTTATCTATGTGAACGAGGCCCAACCTGCAGTCTTAGGATGATAAAACCATCTACCCTTCTGCTATGTCCTATTCATGGCGTGCTTTCCTCTGTTGGTTCCGCAATTATAATTATGATATAATCTTGAGTTTTGATGTTTATCATTGGTTACTAATTAATTATTCAGTTTAATTTGTGTAGGCTTGATGATTTATTATTGACTTGGTGCTCCACACCGTGGATTAAGTGAAAAAGCTTAGGAGTTAAATCATGCTTAACCATTTTTAACTTATTGGAGATCATTTTATTAAAAAAATGTAATATGTGTAGAAATTATTATAAGATTGTCCTTAGAGTATTACGAGATGTAAATTTTGATTTGAGCACTTAGGATATCATTATAGATTAGTTAAATTGAGTTTATATTGATTAAAAATGAGTTTGGCTTCCATGTATGAGAGTTAGTGGATACAGTGTTGATCGATTTCATGATCGATCAAGTAATCGATTGAGAAACATATGATCAATTAGACTGTAATAATCCAATTGAAGCAAGCTTTTCAGAAGTTACCTTATTTGATCAATTAAAGGCAGAGTGTAGTTTGGTTAATCGGTCTTTTGATCGATCATAGCTGTCTGAAATGTGACCATTGAGTTTCCAACAATTATTTATTTGTTTGATGAGCTGATCGATTAAAGGCTATTCTAGGGCAATTTTTACTAGACGTTAGAGACATTTTTATATAAATGGTTGAGGGATTTAACGGTATGTTGATCTGCTAAATCATTATTTGAACTTCATCAGCTGAGAATCATTCTCCTTTAGTGTGAAAAATTAAAAGTTAATTAAGAGCGTATTAAAGTAATAAATGAAGATTAAGTGTTCAGAGTGCCTTTTGATGATCCACTCTCTTCAAGTTCTTCAAAATGCAATTCTAGGAACGAGAGAGGTTAGTACAGACTTAATTATTATATATCCTTATATTGATTTGGGTTTTTATTGTTTCTCTCAATTTATGAGGAGGGCCTCTAATTGGGTGATTAAAGGAGATGTTTTATAGATCCTTCATATTATGTGTCAAGAGAATTCCTTGAGTGAAGAGGGGGGTTTTTAGTATTTACTTCATTGTGTTGAGGAGGGCCTCTATAGTGAGATAGCAGATGATTGGATTGTACAGGCTTCTCCGCTTTTGATTAAAGGAGTGTTTAGTGGATAGTTGGATAGTTTGCCTTTGAGCCGAGGACATAAATGCCACAAGGTATTAAACCTAGTTATGTCATGTGTTTTTTGTGATTGTGATTTCTCTTTACTTACACACTGTTGTTATTGCTTTTGCTTGTGTAAATTATTTATCTTATTGCCAATCTGTTTGTAAGTTATTTTAATTGTGATATAATTAAAGTAAATTAAATTTTAATTAGAGTCTATTCACCCCTTTCTAGACCCATATTTAAATCCTATAATTAGTATTAATATTTAGGTCTTCTAAATTAGATTGAACTACCTAAAAGGTTAGAATGACGTTTAGAGACTAATAAGGCCAATATACCCATAGACCACTTTTAAGGCAAATTGAAATCAGATTTTGCTTAAGGTGATAATTTTAGGACTTTGGCCTTATTTGGTTGGGGATAATAAAACTCTTCAAATACCTCTAAAAACATATTTATCAATATTTTATATTTATTTCATATCATATATAAATTTAAACATTAAAAATTAATTTTATTTCACATTCTACACAAATCTCAATGTTAAAAATTAACTTTATTTCATATGTTACACATATTTCAATAAAAAAAATCAACTTTATTTTACATTAAACATCATTTTTAATAGTAAGTTTACTTTACATTATAATATTAAATTAACCTTCTTTCTATTTCTATCTCTAAAAAATTTAAAATTTTTTAAAATCATACCCTAACCAAACAAGATACTTTAGTTTTTTTGGGGAGCAACAATTTCCTATAAGGACAAGCCCCTATAGTTAATTACGCATATTCTATTCAGAGGTTAAAACATTTAATTAAAGGAAAAAATCAACTTACTAAATTGATGACACAATGTGGATGAAATGAAGGAAGAATCTTGCCAAGATTCTATGATTCCATTATTCAAGGCTCCACCAATGAATCTAATTCACTTAAACTTTCGATTTAAAAGGTACAGAATGATCCATTAAGAATTTTGAGTTTCATTGTTCGAGGACATTCCAGTGAATTCGGGGGAAGCATGGAGTGTAAGTTCGAGGTGTGTTGCCTTTTTGCTTAATAAGAACTCACCCTAACATCAGTGACTGATATTCCAAATGGAACATGCTCCTCTTGGTGGCTCCAGTCTACCACATCCGCTATAAATAGGGTCTCCAAAGCTCATTGGTGGAGGGGTTTTCATAGACTTCAAACTCTCTTTCCCTCAACAGGATGGAAGGGAGAACCATTTGACCTCACACGATTTCATTGGCATCAACCCGGTCTAAATCCCTTCTCCACCCTTGTAAGAGCAGCTTTTCCATCCTTTTGTACTTGCCCATCATAATCACATTCGGTGAACCTTTGATGAGACATAGTGGATCTTTTGTTCCAACTAGGCCTGCGGACGTAGGAGGATATCTCTTAACCATATTACATTCTTGTTTTCTCTCATTCTATCATTGTTTTCTCTCATTCTACTATTTATATGATTTTACATCCCTTTCTCTCGTTTCTTTCTTGTTGTTCATTACTATAGACCGGATGTTTCCTGGTGGGATCCGGTGACTTAATTCGATCAAATACTTCCCTTGTATATATTTATCATTTAAATTTGTTGATCTCAAATTTATATTATGATTTATATTTGTCTCGTATCAATTTCCCTTTGCCTTGTCCAAAGAGCTCAAGCGTTCTAGAAGAAAGATGTGTGCAGGAGGAGAAAATCTAGTGTATAAAGGACTTCGATAAAAATGGCATACTTGTGGTGACTTTTGAGAAGGCTAGTGCTTAATTCTTATATTTAATTAATCATATGTTTCTAAGACTGATAAGGAGTTAATTTGAGCAAGTTTACCCCAGTTTGAGCTTGTCAAGTTTAAGTTGAATTTAATTCGAACCAATCAAAATCTATTTAATTTTGAATTGATTTTGTGGTTGAATAGAAGTTAATTTTTTTCTTATTTTCTGTTCTCAATATTCATTTGTATATAATGTGTTAAATATAATTTTTTTGGTTAAATTTATAGATATTATATATGTAGTTGTCCATTAATCTCATCAAAATGTACTTCATATAACATATTCATATACGTATAATATCTTAAATGTACATAAAAAATATAAATATAATACTCAGCTATTTCTACTCATCTTAGAATAAACAGGCCTAGCTTAATAAATCCTGGCAAATTTTCATCTGATATGCATGTGTAAAAATTTTTTGATTTGTTAACTTGCAGGAACATGAAAATTGTGTTTGACAATTCGATTCTAGAGGAATTGGATCCTTGATTATGTGCCTGTTTGAAGCCCTTAATTTTGAATAATCATGAAGTCTTTTCGTATTATCCTTTACAATAGTTAAATTGGTGGGAGCCCGATCATCTTTGCACTTATTATTATTGATGCATTTACTTTTAATGCTTCATGAGCAAGTGGTTTTAGTATTTTTTCATAATATTTGCGGTTACTATTATTGCTAGTAGCTTTCTCTGGGCCAACTTGATTTTTGTGAACTTTGCAGTATGGTCTACCTATGCCAATTTCTTTGTTGAGGGCTGATAACAACCTACCCCCTTGGCGTTTTGGACTCAAAGAGGTATATTTGAATGCTACGCAGTTATCATACTGATGGTTTTATGTTAATTATGTGAAAGTTGAGTCTCGGTTCAAGGTCTAGCCCCAGGCCTAGTTAATACTTGTTCCAAAAAAATAATTAAAAAAAATAGAGATTTTATAGTATATATATATTAGATACAGAAGCCAACTTATAATTCATCTTTATCAAATATAAACAAATTCATAGAACCTCTTATTGTACGACTGAAGTTGTACAAACAGGAATTCATGAATGTAGATACATCGACATACAAGGACTTCTTCATTTTCTTCTTTTCTTTCTTTCACTAGGAGAGAGTTTCTCGTAGAAAGAGCGGGAGAGTGGGGAGCTTAGTGTGACAATGGCGTGCAGGGGCGAACAACCGGTTGGGAACAATGATGTCGTGGTGGCCAGATACATTGCTAGCATAGAAGCAGGCGGCAAACAAGCTTTAATGGTGCGTGGCGACTCATCCTATGTACAAACAAAGGAGCTTCTTTGGTGGGGACACAGATCAGCATCGAATTGGATGGCTAGGATGACGTTATGTACTGAATCAAAATTCAAATTCAAATTAATTAGAGCTAATAGAGATTTTCATATTAGCTTTATTTAGATTTGATTTAATTTGATTTGATTCAGAGCATATTTGGAAGATTTGGAGACTCACTACATTTAGAGCTGATTTTATTTTATTGTAATAGACTTAGTTCCATATTTGTTTTTATTTATTTGGTATTTTATTTTCTACATTTAATATTCTATTTTTAAATTTCTACATTGGATCTCTCTATATAAAGAGGTCGTCTTGCATTGTAAAAGGGGAGTATTGTGATGAATGAAATTATGTTTGAGTTTTCTCAGAGCCTAGATCCGAGTTAAGGGTCGATATTCCGGTGAAGGAAAGGGTAAGGTTAGCCCTAGCCTAGTTATCCACTTTTCAAAAAAAAAAAAATCTTTTCCTTCCGTCAGCTTAACCAAAATCCAGGTCCCTTGACGTAATTTCCCAGCCCTAATATTCAATCTTCTTCCTCCCTCTCTGCCGGCTCGGGAACCCGCATCGCCCGCCCCGCTGCTTCACCTGCGTCATCGCACCTCAGCCGTCCAGCCGGCCCGCCGAGCATCGGCGAGCGCTGGCAACGCCGTCGCTCCTCCGGTCGCCCCACTCCTCTGCCGGCTGCGCCCCTCGCCGAGCAGTCTTCGCGCGTCACCCACAGTTGCTCAGCCCGCGCGCGCCCGCCTGGATCACCCGCCCGCGCCCGCCTGGATCACCCGCGCACGCCCGCCTGGATCACCCGCCCGCTGCTTCGTCCACGTCGCTCGCATCTCCGCCCTCCAGCCAGCCCGCCGAGTATCAGCGAGCGCCGGCGACTCCGTTGCTCCTCCGGTCGCCCCACTCCTCCGCCGGCTACGCCCCTCGCCGCACGCGCGCCCGCCTGCACCGGCCCGAGTGCCCACCTGCGCTCGCCCGCCTGTGCTCGCGCCCGCACGCCGTTTGCGCGTTGTCCGCGCGTCGCCCTCGATCAGATCAGTTAAACACCGTCAGTGACTCTTCTCTGATTCAAATCGCTGGTAAATTCTTTCCCGAAACCCACTAAGCTGATAATTTGATTTCAACACAAATTATTTGTTTTACTTGGATTATTTATTTGGCTCTAATTGTGTGATCCGATATTTTTTGTGTGTTAATTACTGTTGGATTTAACTGTGAGACATCTGTCCTAAATTCCTGAATTTTGGATCTGATTTATTGAATTTAAATTGACAACCTAATCTAAGTTGATAAATTCTTATTTATCATACGATCCAATTTAATTTAAATTTTAAAATATCTTAATTTACGGGATTCAAAAATCTTATTTATCATATAATTTATTTAGAAAATATTTTTCTCTTAATTAAAATAATTTGCTAATTGATTTTGCTGAATATAAATAAAAATTTTCATTGCCTCCTTTTCCGTCCCGCATCATTCTTCCAGTACCGTTAGCCCAAGCGGAGGAACAACTTGAGAAATGAAGTGGGACCGGAAGTACTCATGAATGAAGAGCATATGACTGAACCAACTCCTCTGGAGATGGATGTGGAGAATGTAGATGAAGTTGATGAGGACATTTTGAGGGTGAAGCGCCTCTTTTTCGAAGAACAAATGGAGAGGAGCAGGGACAATTTGTTCGTGGTAACAATGGTGGATGATGGAGGATGAGCTTCCCCATCCACAAGCACCTGCAAGGAAGTAGACCACACAACTAGGGCCAAGTGCTATTGAGGAGGCAATGTCCAAACCCACGTTGGTTCTAATGTAGTCATGGTAAATCTTCCCACCAATTCTGTGGATGTCAATGCCATTATGAATGTGGACGAATGTTATGTTATGTATGGCTGGAGATGGAACAGTGATATGCTAGAGGCCATATGGGGCATATTGCAATGCAGGTCAGTAATGTGCAAAATCACGGTCAGCCAGGGCTGATGGTAGAATCACGTAGACTGCTGATAGCTTCCCTGTTGACTGGACAAGATGCTCGTAGGAATGCCTCAATTGAATTGTTATGAAAGGGCAGTGATGTGGAGTTGGGTCCCAGATCTGGCCTCGGCTATGCTGCAGTTGTGAATGGGAAGGGAATCAAGGGCACACAGTTTTCTGGTAGTCGCTTCACGTTAACACAATAATGGTAGAACAAATCCTACAGCAAGAACAGGATGTAATTACCCCAGATAAAGATGAAGTTTAGCTGATAATTGGTGTGTGGAGGCTCTCTTTGATTGGTTGACTCTTTAGAAGGAAAATACCTTTTACAGTGGTGGCAGCAGGGTCAACGTTCTTGCTAAGTTTTTCTTAATCACGACTCTGAGGCACGTTGATCCTAGTCCCCCTGTAACCTACTTTTCATGGCTTAGAAGCCAAGGGTATACTTTTTTGGCAAATCTCACACTAACAAATATGATGGAATAATCGTAATGGACAAGTGAAGAAATTCTAAGATACATAAGTAATTGTATGATTCCTAACTTATAAAGACAATTTTTGAGGCAAAATCGTAAGGCTAATGATTGGAACTCTCCAGTTAAGTGTGTTTGAGCTAGAATAGTGCCAGGATGTGTGACCTCCTTGGACGCTCCTCAAGTCACACAGTTTCCTAAAGTCAAAGCAGACTATACTAAAAGGGTAATTCTAGGCAAATTATACACGAACAAGCACAATTGAATTGTCCCACATTGGACAAGTTAGATCCTGTATCATATAAATAAAAGACCTGGTCATAACTTATAAAGGTAGAATTGGAGAAAAACTGTGAAGCTGATAACGAGAATTTCTCAATCAAGTGTGTATAGGTAACCTCCTGGAAAGCACCTTAAGTCACGTAGTTCCCTAAAGTCAAAGCAGATAATAGCTTTACATCTTGGATGTCACTACATATGTCTCCAAAGGTGATGAATCGCCTTACATCACATTTACAGCAATCAAATTAGGAGTAGTAGTAAGTGTATGATCGCTATGGGTTTAGAGGGGAGGTGAATAGACCTCTAATTAAAATTTTATTTAGTTAATTTACTTAAGTATATTGAGTTAGCGTAATAATAATAACACAACAACAACAATTAGCGGAAGCAAATAAAAATATAACAAGAGGAACACAAAAATTTAATGTGGTTTGGCTCACTCTCGAGCTTAATCCATAACAAATAACCAATCAATTTAATTATTACTAAACAATATTCCTTTGATCTAAGGCGGAGAAGCTCGTACAAGTAAAACGAAAATTTGCCCCTAAGGCTTTACTCACATGCAAATATACACCAAACCCTTAATCTATCAAACAATTGCATAATTCCTTTCCTTTTTATAAGAATTTTAAGTGAGCTCAAAGAAGAGGAGAATTTAATAAGAAATAACCAAAAAGCAAGAGAAAGAATTAACTCACTCCTCCCTTTAGAGATTGAGCTTGAATATGAGAGGAAATAAGAGAGAGAGCTTGAGCACCAAAGCTTTGAATCCTTACTTGAACACCTCTTAATTGCACTTGATCACTTTGAGAGTTGTGAGAGGTGGATGATTTAGTTTAGAGCTCTTAAATGTACAAAAATGCCAAGAAGAAAGCTAAGAAGGCAGCCAACCCCCTTAAATAGGGGAGGCTCCAATAGCTAGTAAAGCTCTAGGCTGGCCGACTTTGATTAATTAAGTGATCGATCAAGCTGCTAGCTGTTGGAGTCTAATGGCTAGTTTCTGGCCATGTTTGATCGATCAGCTAATCGATTAAACAGCTTTGATCGATTAACACCTGTAAAGATCCCAGCTAACAACATACTTCTGATTGATCAAATTTAAGGGTTACTGTCTTTGATCGATTAACTGATTAATCAAATTATGTTCTTTTTCTGAAGCTGTTGACTGTGATCAATCAAGCAATGATTGCTCATTGACTTTGATTGATCAAATTATTGGATTGATCAATAGGTTGATCAAAGGTAGTGGAATCTCAATTTTATAAAATTATGTGCTCAAGCTTCTATCTACCCAACTTCAACGCAATTAAAACTCAATTTATGATATAGAAGAGCAATAAATTACAAGAAATGAGCATCAGTAAGAAATAAATAAGGTCTTTAAGCTTTAACGCTTAATATATCACAGTTAGGTCCATGCTTGATATATCACAGTTAGGTCCATGCTTGAGACGAAAATTATTTCAACTTGATAATAGTAAATATTTCCTTAGATTACCAAAACTTTAAAAAAAACTTTAGTTATGAGCTAACTTAAAATAGTTGCTAAACATCAAAATGCCATAAGGGAAAAACTAATAATGATGGGATAATAGAATTAGAAACTGCTAGGATCCCGAGGAGTCTAAAGCAGGTGGAATACTGGAAAAACATGGAGTTAAAACTAGAAGCAAAGCAAATAAAAACTAAATTGATGAAATGAAAGACAGGATGGATGCCCTCATAAGAAGAGGAAGAGAAGGGAAGAGAAGGAACAATAATAGTAGGATTCAATTGCATGAGGAGAGTGGGAAAGGACTAGCTATCTTATTGTTAATATAATTTTTTTGATATGCAGAGGGCCTTAGAAATGAAGTGCCCATACCTACCTTGTCAATATGATTCTTATGCACAAACCAGGCATATGATTCTTATGCACAAACCAGGCTGATTGTTTTTGTTTAAGACTAAATTAAGCTCTGTTAGCAGGAAAACTATTGATAAATTACAGTGGAGATGAAACTATAAAGCCATTATTTCATAGGGTATGTCAGGAGAAGTAATCTTGGTGTGGGATGACAGTATAATCACCTATGAAGCACCAATATTTCGTAAAGCGTAATGTATCTGTATCATATTCGTATCAGATACCAATATTCGCTGATACTCCACCGATACATATTTGATACGCCGCGTGGCGTATCAAATTTTATATTTATTTTTTAAAAATTCAAGGCAATAGAAATTCGGACAGGCTCGACATTGCACCAACCATGTTGGCTTGATGGCAATGCCCATTATCAGTGACCTAACTAGAATTGCATTGGAGCACTATCCACTCGTTGCTAGCTATAATGCATACCTATAGTTGGTGGGGACATGGCGACATCGGACCGTCGATTTATTCCAGGCAAGGTTTACACTCGACGTCCGAGATCTCACCACGTGGCGTCAATCTGGATGGAGGATTGATATCTGCAGATTTGGCAGCAGGCACGATTAGTGGCTGATCAGTGGATTGAAAATTCCCATTTTAATCAATTTATTGATTTGAATGGGAATATTCAAATTTTTTGACTGATTTCGTTTATTTACTTCTTTTTTAGACTTTCGCATTTGGCATAATTGTAATCCTTTTATTCCCGCATTTATTTTCGCATTTTGAATTTCAAATGTAATAAGCTTATATAAAGGCATGGACTAGTATTATTTGGGCGGAATCCTGGAATGAAATTATTTTGTGTTTGAATTATTGTGTGTTACATCCCGGTGAAGGGAAGAGTTGGGACCTTGGGTGAAAATCCCTAAATACTTTAAAGGAATTTGAGGTATTTTCCAACTCTTCTCTCTCGCAATTCTCACTTTCAAACCAAGCAAAGTCCAGGCCCCATTTTGCAATTTTTCAAGCCCAGAAATTCAGTTTCTCTTCTTCTGTCAGTTCAGAGGTCTTGCGTCACCCTGCGATCTCCGCCTGCGCTTGCTTGTGGGTTCAGCTCGCGCCGCCGTCGCCTCCGGCAGCTCTCCGGCCATTGGCGAGGGCGACAATCCCACCTGCGGGCTCCGCTCGCGCCGCAGCCAACACCAGCAGCATTCCGCAACATCGTGCATGTCATTTGGTCTTCTGCAATCTCGTGCACGACCAGTTCCTGTTTACGTTCTGGCACCCCTTCGTCTGAAACCTCAGACCTCGACCTCGCCGGTTCGACCTCTTCAACATCGTTCATGACGTTTGCTTCTGCAACGTCGTGCACGACCATTCACTGCTTGCGCTCAAGCACAGCCATCGTTCAAGACTTCGGACATTGATCTCGTTGTTTTGGTCTTCTAAGCACATCGTGCACGATGTTTAACGGCAATATCGTGTACGACCAGTCATTGCTCGCGCCCAGCATACAACAGTCCAAGACCTCGAACTTCGATCCCGCTGGTCCACCCGCCAAGAATATCGTTCGCGACGTATCAGCAGTTCAGCCTTGAGATCCGGAATCTCCTGTCGAGGTAAACCCGAACATCAACTGAATGCTTTGAAAATCCTGTGAGATCTTGTTGTGGTATTAGTTATTGGGACTGTTTGATTTGCTCGCCCGTGTGAATCTGGAATTATACTGTGTGATAAATTGCTGTTGAGTATTATTTTTTGTAAGCATACCTACACTACTGCGTATCCCTAGCCCTGATTTGTTGAAATAAAATTGCCTAAAATTATTTGATAAATTTACTAAATATCATTTGAACTTGTTTCTATAATTAAAATTGACTTGCTTCATGGATTTATAGTTTCTTGATTATTGCATAATTATCATTAGAGATATTCATGAACTAATTTATGCTCATCTGCTAGAATTATTTACATTTACGGATCTCTAATTTTGATTGCATTTTGCATATTGTCCCGCATCAATAGGGGACTTAGATTTGAGTATACTTGGCTTACCTATAAGGCTACTCACTCGATTGTTAGAAGCAAATGAAGTAGAGCAGTTGATAGCCCTTTAGCCACTATAACCACGGGTGTTGAATGGACCCTAAAAGTTTTTCAAAGATGGAGCAACTCTTGGCCAAGACATAAGAGCTGGAAAAAATTATACATGTTATAGGTGGAAGGTCCAAATTAGCAGGACCTATTGATCTCAAGCTAATATCTTTATTCATAGTCGAAAAGCTACCCGAACAATGGAGACGAACGTTAGAGCCGAAGACCGGTTCAACAATATAAACAAACAGTTCTGCCAATGATGGGTTCAAACTGTGGGCTGTACCTGTCTATCAATAGTTATTAATGCATTGACACTATTTCAAATTCTATAAATCTTCATTTTACAACATTTAACAAAGCCTATAGAACTTTGCATAAAAACTCTTATCCTTGATTCAGAGAACATAATTATTGATGATTTTTCAGATATTTGTAAAAAAATTCAATTTCCTTAATTTTCCTTTTTTTCAAAGTACATAAAAATTGGCGAATTTCATTAGTACTGATGAATACAATTTTGTATTCATAGTTGTGCATACTAATATGCCATTATATGCATTGGATTTGTTATTTCCCATTATACCACAGTGGTTACGTATCTAGCCTATATCTGATTTTTCTCTGTTTTCTTTTCTTAGCCTGTTTCATAACTTAAAGTAGAATTTTTAAGTTGTTTGTTTGGGAAATCCTTTCGTCTTGGATTTTGTATGACTTCAAATAGAGTTAAAAAATATTGTATTTTTTTTTCATCTTTTTCTTATAGTTAGCTTGATGACTTTAGTAAGCTACCCATTACCTAAAATCTAATATTAATGCTACTCCAAGTAGGTATTTGATGCTATAATATGCGATCCACCTTATGGTATTCGCGCTGGCGGCCGCAAATCTGGTGGCAGAAAATTGCTCAAAGGTATAGTAGGGCCATATACAGTACCCGATGAGAAACGGCTAGACCACATACCATCGACTGCTCCATACAGCCTGGCTGAGTGCATGCATGATCTCCTCGAGCTTGCCGCGAGGATGCTTGTGATGGGCGGCAGGCTCGTCTTCTTCTTCCCTGTCATCAAGGAGGAAGGTCTCGCTGATTCCCAGTTCCCTGGACATCCTTGTTTCACGCTAATAGCTTCTTGTGAGCAGATTCTTAGCCTGCGTTATAGTCGTTACTTGCTGACAATGGTCAAGATTAGGCCTTATACTGAAGAGTTAGCAGAGAGAGCTTTAGAAAGGCACTTGGATTTCAGAGAGAACCATCTCAAATGGCTGGAAGAAAGCAATCTCCACTCTTCAGTTTTCAGTCCTTCGGATACTCAAACCATGGTTAATGGAAAATCTAATTTTGACAGAGATAGCAAGCCAAAATATAGAGGCAAGTATGTCTGAGATGGGATTTTGTAGCTGATGATCAGCTTGCTTCAGATATGGGAGAGTTGGTCATGAAACTGTTTGTTAACAATTGAATGATTAGGAAGAAGGTTATTCATAAATTTGTTGAATGATTTCATGTTGTTGAATAGGAATGATTTAAGGGGAAAAACTCCTAATGCGTAATGATTTTTTATAGTTGTAATAAGAGTATATATTGAGTAATGTATTTTGCTAAAAATCAAGATGAAAGAAGCGCAGTTTATTGTGTTGATATGAGAATTTTATAATATTCTTTCTGATTAGGGGTGTGCATTCGGTTTAAGTGGTTGGTTTGGTGACCAAATAAAAAAAAATGGATTCGATTTTAAATTTAATGAAACCAAACCAACTAAATTATATTATAAACCAAATCAAACCAACCAAATAAATATCGGTTTGGTTTGGTTAAAACCATATTTTTGATTTGCAACCCTTTGATCTACAGTGCAAGCCGCGCAAGTCGCGCAAACCCTAAATAATTTGAAACTTCTCGGTCGGTCAAATCAGCCTTCTTTCTCGCGAACCCGTCTATGAGCGAACCCAAATCGGCAAATTGCCAACTGAACCGGCCCAATATAAATACGTGGGTTATTCGGTTAATTCGGTCGGTTTGGTTTCCAAACATGTGAAACCGAACTCAAACCAATTAACCGAAATATTTAAAATATCAAACCATCACCAAACCGCTAGATTCTAAACCAAACCAAACCGTTAAATTTAAACGGTTTGGTTCGATTTTTCGGTTTAAATCATAGTTTGCACACCCCTACTTCTGATCACAGGAATTTGAGCAGCCTTTATCCAGAGAGAATCATTGACTGATTTAGTGCCAGAACTTTTTGAAAAGTGTTTTTTTTTTTTTTAAGTTGAGTGCAAGAACTTTTTTTCTTACCTATTTTGCGATGATCAAATTCAGGAACAAAATAATATTAATTTTAAAAATAATATTAATAATAATAAATAAAAATTTGTAATTATTTTATATAAATTTTAATATAAAAATATTATTTTATTTTATATATTTAATAATTTTTAATAAAAGTATTAGTTTTTTTTTTACAATTTAGATTAAAATATATGAATTGAATATTATTTTTAAACAAATATTATTTTTGTCTTTGCGTTAAACAGGACTTTAAAGTATGTCAAAAAAGATTGAATATTGAATAACATTGGTCTTTCTAGTCGTGTGAATAGTGATAAGAATGATTTGAGTTCGAGTTAGTCTAAGCATGACTCAAGTTTAACTTGTTTTAATTCGATTTGAGTTCAAGTTCGCTTCAACTTTGAGCTAGCTCAAGCATTAGTTGAGCCAACTTAGCTCCTTCGAGAATTTAAATTTTAAATTGTGTCTATTAAAATTTAAAATTAAGTTAATAATACTAGCTTATCAATTAATAGATATGTAAATCACAATTAATGCATATTTATTTATAAATAATAAACAATTGTATATATGATTTATATTTTAAAAAATAAAGATTGAAATAAGTTGGTTTGATTTGACTATAGCTCATTATTCAGCTCAATAACTCGAGCTAAACTCGAATTGAGCTAAAATTGATTCGAACATCAGGTGATCATTGATCGAGCCAAATTCATATATAACAGCATCTTGCATTAAGAGGGCGTTTTGGCTAAATAAATATAAGGGCAAATTACACTCAGGTTCTTGAGTTTAACACTTAATAATGCATAAGTTCATATTTTTAAAATTATAACATTGGGTCCTGAGTTTTAATAAATTAACAAATTAATTTTTTTTATTTTTTTATTATTAAAATTGTTTAGAATTACCATTTTACCCCCTGCCCCTCTCTCTCTCTCCTCTTGATCCCGTGCACGCGGGCGGGCCTTGCCGCTGCCGGCGGATCCGGCGGCCGCTCGACCAGCCGGCGTCCGCACGGCCTGTCCACAGGAAGCCGCGCGGGTGTGCGGGATCGGGTTACGCGGCTGCCGGCGGGTCGCGTGGC
>KZ451968.1:1897048-1973144 GCA_002786265.1 Apostasia shenzhenica
AACAACTTTCTCGAGAGCGCCGCGCCCGCCGCAACGACGCAACTGCCGCCACCGTGGCCGCACTGGCCGAGCAAGCCGCTGCGTCGCCGGCCTGTGCCGCCCGCCTCCGCAAGGCGCTGGCAATCGCCGGGCAGCTGCGGCACGCCAGGCCGTCGCTGCGCGGCGCTCCACGGCCGCGCGATGCCGCTGCAGTCCCGCTGGCGCGGCGGCGCGGCCACGACCTGCGCTGATGCCGCGCAACTCCCGCGAGTGCTGGGCCGCCGCGGCGCGCGAATGCCAAATGCAGCGCCTCGCAAAGGCTCGGCGCGCGCGCGAGTTGATCGGCCTGGCGGCCACGCCAAGCGCGACGCAGCGGCCTTTGCCTCGGCCAGGCGCACCACGGGCGGCGCGGTTGAGTCCGTGCGGCCGCGAGGGCTCCACGAGCGGCGCAGCGTGGCGCGCCAGAGGGCGTGTCGCGGGTGGCGGGTCTGCCCGGACTGCCGTACTGAAGAGAAGAGGGAGGTAAAGGTATACATGGTAATTTTGTATATTTAATTTAAATAAAAATAAAAAAAAGGACCCAGATGATACATTTTTTGAAAACCAGGGGACCCGAATGACTAATTTAAAAACGTGGAAGCTGTTCTGATATTAACCCTTAAACTCAGGACCTGAGTGAACTGCCCTCTATATATTATTTATATATGATTATAATTGTGTTAGATAATTAAAATAAATTAATTTATTAGTTATTATGTGTTATTTTTAAATTAGTACTGATGTTTTGGTCTTGTTTGAGCTCCTCGGCCACCAACAGGCCGACGTTAAATTTTAAAATTCATTATTTGTTAGCGAAGAATATAAAAGGATTATCAATCGCTTTTGATGAAAATCTAAGATATAATTACATATGCTCAAGTTGGTGATTATGCTGACAGAAACATGATTGCTGACTAGGGTGGCAAAATGGGTTGCGGGTCGTGGTTCGGGTTGGAACACCGAAATCCGACCGACCCGATATAGGCCTCAACACCGAATGGCCGACCTTATTATTAAATGGGTCAAAATCCATACCAATCCTAGCTCGATTAATTAAATAGGGTCGATTGGCGGGTCCGAACCCGATCGTTTTAAGAGTATTTTTGATAATACCCAACCCCGAACCCACCCGACCTGAAATGCCCAACTCGAACCCGACCCGTTTAATGAATGGGTCAAAATTTTATGACCCATAATCGTGAAATTGTCAAGTGTCGGCGGTCGGGTCGGTCGGGTCGAGTTCACAGATCGAACTCATATATTGCCACCCTACTGCCTGAAAATTATTTCTGATATAAATGCAAGTCCATAACTGATTATTTTTCAAAAAAAAAAAAAAAAAAAGACTTTGGCCAACTCATTTAATTAGTTTAGTTTTGGATCAATTCATAATCCCCATAGAACCACCCAACAGGCCAAGAAAAAACTATTTTTATATTCATCTTTTGCATAAATCATTCACTGAAAGAGAAGCTTTTTGGATGTAATTGTAATTCCCATTAACTAATGTGAGATGCTTTTACACACGGAATGGTGAGAGTTTGGCTCCCAGCCCGCCTACATGTTCAAGATCGATAATTCTAGCCTCGAATTAAATTCAATTCAATATTTATTATGCCATGCATGAGCTATCAACTTGAATTTGAACGACCTTCGCTCTATAAATTATTCTTCATTTAATAAATAACTATACTTTCTGTTTTAGAATAATCTATTAGGTAGCTAAAATTGTCTTTACACTCCTAATGGATTTGGTTCACTCTTTTTGAACATACTTTAGAAAAAATAATTCTCTGCCTTTAGTCATAATTATTTTTTTTAAAAATAGAAATAATAATTAATTTATTAATATCATTAATTAATTTTATTTAATATTCTCACACAATTAACTGATTATTATTTTCATCAATAGATATACATATACTTCTAAAAAAAATTTAATATATCTTTATAAAAAAATGAAAAAAAATAATCATGATTAACTTAACTACCAACCAAATTCTAATTTATCAAAATGTCTCTCTCGTAATAAAAGCTGCTAAAATTCCGGTAATCAGAAGGAACATTATGCATTCAATTCTCAGATCAACACAATAATTTGCGCTTCTTTCGTCCTGCGCGCAACGCACAAATAATTGTGAAAAACACAGAAATTCTAACAAATAACGTAGCTCAGTAGTCTTATAACAACTAACTACTCTGTTTGGCGCGAGGATCAAAACAGGACTAAAACAGGACCAAATGGTACTAATTTAAAAAACAACAATAATAATTAATAATAAATAAATTTTTAAATCATTCTACACAAATCAAATATAAAAATATATATTTTACTTTACATTACTCAACAATTTAAAATAAAAATATCAATTTTATTCACATTCTATGACCAAAATATTCAAATCGCGTATTTTGATTAAGATGTGAAATAAAAAGGTTTATATTTTATTATAAAATTATTAGTATGTGAAGTAAAATATTATTTTTTATATTAAAATTTGTGTAGAATAATTAAAATAATTTATTTATTATTATTATTGTTGTTTTTTAAACTAATACTATTTTGGTCCTGTTTTAGTCCTTGCGCCAAACAGGGAAATCTACATGGAATCATTCAACTAATTGTTCTATAAATAATCTTTTTTCTTAATCATTCAATTCTAATTACCAAATAGTTCACGGCCAATTCTTCCAATCCCATTATCAAAAAAAATAAAAAAAAAATCTACCAATCCCTAAAGGAATTAAGCTGATCACCAGCTAGTAAATCCCTTCTCAGACATACTTGCCTCTATATTTTGGCTGCTATCTCTGTCAAAATTAGATTTTCCATTAACCGTGGTTTGACTATCTGCAGGACTGAAAACTGAGTGGAGATTACTTTCTTCCAGCCATTTAAAGCTCCCCCTACAGTATAAGACCGAATCTTTAACCATTGTCAGCAACAGCCGTGCCGCAGGATATATCAGAACTGCTCAAAAGAAGCTATTAGTGTGAAACATGGATGTTCAGGGAACAGGGCATCGACTAAGCATCCTCTTGGCAATCTCGAAGAGATCATGTGTTGGAATACATGCTTAGGATTGCTGAATTTGTCAAAGTTTGATTGAGTCAAGGTTGTTCCTCGTTCTTAGGAGCTAGTTGTGGTATTCATATTCAGTTTTTCATGGCTGCTTTTTAGGACCATTTTTCTAGTAATTTGTTATTTTTCAAGCTTTAAATTGTAATGATTCATGTTAATAAAACTGTGTTCTGGTTTCCTTTCAATCTGCAGCAATTAATTTAAGTTTCCTCTTTTTTTCTCATTGTAAAATACCAACATCATGTATGTACTCAGCCAGGCTGTACGGAGCAGTCGACGGTGTGTGGTCCACCCGCACCTTTGAACAGTTTTCTGCCGCCGGATTTGAATACCATAAGGTGGATCGCATGTTATATCATCAAATACCTACTCGAAGTAGCAGAATATAGATTTTAGGTAATGAGTAGCTTACTAAAGTCATCAAGCTAACTATAAGAACAAGATTAAAAAATAACAATATTTTTAACTCTCTTTGAAATCATATACAAAATCCAAGATGAAAAGATTCCCCAAACAAAAAAACTTTAAAAATTCTACTTCAAAAATTATCAAACAGGTTAAGAAAAGAAAACAGAAAAAAAGCAGATATAAGCCATACACATTACCTCCGTGGTATGCCAATTTTTATATACTTTAAAAAAAATGAAAAAGAAAAACGACAATTGAATAATAGAATTCAAATCTTTTGTTTTACAAATATCAGAAAAAATATCAATAATTATGTCCCCTCAATCAAGGATAATAAGGGTTTTTCTGCAAAGTTCTATAGGCTTAATTTGTTAAAAATTGTAAAATGAAGATTTATAGAATTTTTTTTTTGACAGTGAAGATTTATAGAATTTGAAGCAGTGGCAATGCAGTAATAACTATTGATAGTCTTTGGGTAGCACATTGCAGCAAGTGCTTGTCAAAAAACTTTTATATACTGTTGACGTATGGATGTGAGGGTCCCAGGAAACACCAAAGAGAAAGTTCCGGGAGACGGTGCGCAAAGGGATAAGCCTGTTAACGGAAGCTCAGCAGGAGAGTGAATTCGGAGCATTCAGAGAAACACACAGAGGTTTAAGGTGGTTCAGGGAGATAATCCCCTACGCCCATCGGACGTCAGCGAAGAGGCTTCACTAATGAAGAAAGGTAACCTTGAAGGCTTGTACAGTGTTTTTGGAAGGAAGAAAGAAGAGAACTCCTCAGTTGGGGCTCTGTTACAATGAGAGTGAAGAAATCTTTTTTCTTCTTTCTTGACGCCTCCTCTCTCTCTCTTTGTCCCTTTTTGTCCCTCTCTCCTTGTATGGGGAACTGTTCAGCGGTATTTGTAGCTGGAGGAGTGCGTAGCTTCTCCTGGGTTTTCTGGAGAAAAGGCGATGGACAAGCTCTGGGTTCACGCCGCTTGTCGGCCGCCGGAGAGGCCTGATGCCGTAAAAAAGGGGGTGATATCTTTTAATATTTGTACTTCTTCTGGGGATCCGTGGTGGCCGGAGCATGCGGACCCTTGATTTGCGGGTCTAGAAAAATGTGTCTTGTACGGAGAACGACGTGGTTAGGTGGAGCTGACAGTGACAGGCATTGTTCCGTAACCTCGTATTCGATATTACCAGGGATGATCCTGGCTTATCGGGCATGAGGTTGGGTTAAATCCTCATGCCCGAGGTTTGACTTGGTTAAAGGTCCTGCAAAGTCAGATAGATGAGTCAGCAAATAAGTCAAAGAAGTGGAGGCCAGTCAGGCGCCACGTGTTCGGTCAGGATGCAGCGCAGAAACCACGTGTTAACATATACATAAATATTTTTTGAGCTTGTATTAAATATAAATACTACTGCTAAAGCATTAGTATATATGTCATGTATCGATCTTGGAACAAGTGGCCCAGGCCTTGGATTAAAAAACTAAATAGATCACATCAGGTTTTATCCCCCTCTAAGAGTGGTTACGCCATCATATTTCAATGTCATCTTAGCGAGAAAGTTTTCGATCAGGGCTCAGCTCCATGCAGGATTTTCATTATCCAACTAAAACGTGCCACATGGCACTTTGGAACCCATGCAGAATACGCATAAGCGGTGAGGAGACAGAAACGTGAAAATTTATTGGGTTCGAATGCCCCCGCCACGTCACATTTTCGGACCTACCTGTAACAAGCACTTTTAACTATAGGTGCTTGTTATAGAGATTTCTATAACAAGCACCTATAACAAGCACAATTTTTAGATTTCTATAACAAGCAGTTTTAATTCTATAACAAGCACATTTATATATATACCAAGCAAGTCCGAAAATGTACTTGTTATGGGATATCCGAACCCAAGTTTTCTTCCAGAAACGGAGACGAAGCGCACCGTTAACCTCGATAACCCATGTGCCGCCGCGTTTTTAAACATATTTTTTTAATTGCCTGAAGCTTCAACCACCTCATGTAGGCGAGCAGCGAGAAGTCGGAGACGGAGATGGAGTGCTTTGCTTTTTGTAAATGGGCGGGATTTCTTGAAGGGAATTCAAATATAAAAATAAATTTTATTTTTTATTGTATAGAAGTAAACTTTTTATTCTTCTATATCTTATATTCTCTGTTTTATTCCTCTGCAAAATGCTTGTCTGTTTCTCTAGCGTTCTATATATAAATCTCTATTCATCCAGCTTGTAAAAGGAAAACTTTTATTTCACTACAGCCTTAAAGTTTCCAAATTTTTTTATCATATTTTTATCGTAAAATTTATAATAAAGTATAATGAAAGATTTTCCAATAGTCCAAGTTAGATTATTTTATTTTTAGATCTTTTTTCTAATACATTATATATTTTTTATGTAGATTCTATATTACAACAGTCTCAAACTAAAAGGAAAGTTTTATCATGTATATTCTTAGCACTTAGATTACAGTACTTACCATTTTGATGATAGTATTTAGGGGGCGTTTGGTTCAGTGTTATCTCAATGTCAATGTTATTTAGATGTCATGTTATCTAAATGTTATTGCTATTCATCAATAGACATTTGTTTGGTTCAATGTTATGATATTAGAAAATATCAATGCTATCCAAATTATTTTTGTTTAGTTGGAAGTTATTGGCATTATAATGACAAATTGATGGTGTTATCTTGAGATGTCGCCCAATTTGGAGTGACATCTAGATGTCATCATGTAATGGCATTTTTGTAATTAATTGTAATGTTATTTAAAGATGTCATTAAACCAAACAATTAATTTCTAAAAATAACATAACATAACATTGAGATAACATTGAACCAAACGCCCCCTTAGTAGTAACTAACTAGTACTCAGGCAATATGTTTATGTACCTACTACTTTACTATTTATAATACCATTGTGCATTTGATCATGTAGTTTCTGTGTACTAAATATTATATAATTTTTATGACAGGAGTTATCTTCATCGGATACTTATGGTTTGGTGCCATTGTCAGAAGCAATGAGACATCTTGTAAGTAATGAACATGAGGCTTATGATTTATATAGTAGATATTCATTTACAATTAATTTTAGTATTCAAAAAAATCACAACTCTTACTCGGCTAGGACAAAATTACCTAAAATCATAAAATTTATATGTTCAAAGGTTGGACAAAAAAATTATAATACAAAAGAAACAAATAGTTCTACTTTTTCTCGCTTAGATAATAGATATGGTTGTCCAGCAAAACTCTAATTTTTTGCATATAAAGAAGGTAACTGAACTGTTAAAAAATTCGTAGAGAAGCACAATTATGAACTTGCAAAACCGGAAGAACGTAACTTAGATCACATTGCGTTGTACGTGAAGTTGATGCTTCACTTTTGCGAGGTTTGTCCAAAGCTGATACAAGAACTGTCGATGCATTTTCATATATTGCACAACAGATTGTGGGTGTTCAAATATTAATTTCACTAGACGTGATGCATACAATTTTGAGTCATGAACGATTGGGTCGTGTGAAGGCAAGGAATGCTTTCAGTTTGTTAAAGTTGTTTAGTTTGCATAAAAATTTTGATTCAATGTTTTATTGGGAAATACAATTGAATGAAGATCAAAGACTTATTAATATATTATGGGTTGATGCAATTTATAAGATGAATTATGAAGCATTTGGTGACATTATCATATTTGATATAAGTTACAGAATAAGCAAGTATAATCTTATATGTGCACCAATAATAGACATCAGCAATCACAGGATTAACATATTTTGGTGCTGCCTTTTTAATTGACTGGACTGTGCAGTCGTTCGAATGGTTATTTCGAAAGTTCATCACAATTATGAATGGTAATGAACTGCTAACTATATTTACTTATCAAGATCAAGCAATAAGCAAGGCAATTCAAAATGTACTTTCCAATATAAGACATCGTTTATGTCAATGATATATTTCGAAGAATAGAATTGCATTAAATTATAGATATGATAGAAATCTAAACCAATTGTTGTGGGTACATTAAATTCTAAATCCTATAAATCCTAAACCCAATTGCATTAAATTCTAAATTCTATACATTAAAGTTCAAAATTAAAATTTAAAACTATAAATCTACACCCCTAAATTACTTTAACATTAAAATTTGAACCCCTAAATCTTAAAAATTAAAAGATAAATTCTCAAAAATAAAAATTTTAATTATTATTAATTACTCTTATGTAATTCACTTTATATTTAATTTAATGATATAAAAAAATTTATTAAGAGTTATGAATTATAGATATGATAGAAATTTTTTAAAACTTTTAATAAAATTTTTAGTATTTTTTAAAAATTTAATATAAAATTTATAATTTTTTAAAAATTTTATATTTTATATGTAAATTTTGCTTTATTTTTTTTTTTTAATGCACCCACAACAATTGGCCTAACTTTTAATGTACCCACAACAATTGGCCTCACCAATGAGGATTAGGCTATTAGCATCGTGTGGGTCGCTTCAACCGGCATAGCCGGAGAAATTATTTGATCAGGCCGGCTTTTCATGTCATTTCTTAGGCGTCCAGTAGGAGCGTGCCACGTGTGCGCGAGGCAGCTTTTCATGTCAATTCTTAGGTGCCCAGTAGGCGCGTGCCACGTGTGCGCGCTGCCTCGCGCACAGCTTCACGCCCGAAACTGCGAGAAAATGCCGTTTTACCCCGTTTTCTCACAGTCACATAAATACAATATATTTGTAACTTTGTATTGACCTTGTTTCACTTTTTATTCACTTTACTGAAATTTGTATATGAATGCACATCAATTAAAATTTATTATGCAAGAAATTTACAAAAGTATGAAAAAATGACGCGAAACTGCGAGAAAACGCTGTTTCGGGCATGGCGCAGTGCGCGAGGCAGCGTGCCTACTGGGTGCCTGAGAAATGATATGTAAAACCGGCCTGAACAAATAATTTCTCGTCCGGTGGTATCCCGAATAAAAGTTTCTTGAGGGGGCCCCATTTGTTGATGCATCAGGAAGAAAGCTTGAATTTTTTTTATATATTTTTTTAATTTTTTTGATAATCCACCTGGAAAGATTACTGATAGTGAAGGCTGAAGAACCTTCCACAATGGGTTCAGCTTCAGCATGATTGAGATGGTTTAATTTGAGTGTTCCACCATTGCTGAGTAAATGCTCTCCTCACACAGATCATGCAGTTTGCTTTTGGAACGATTTGCTGATTTTTCCTCATCCAAGCCTTCCTTCGGAGATCTATCCCCGACCATGGCTTTCCCGTGAGCGAACCGGTGGTCTTCGATGGTTTGCCGCGCCTCAGCCAAGAATCAAAGAGGTCTGATTATACCACAGACAAGATCGAAGTCTGATTATCCCTCAAAGCATAGGTCGACCAAAACTAGTTTCCTTTCGGGCTCAAACTGATCCTCTCACCTCACTAGAGGGGCTTTCAAGCATCCAGCAACAGTTCATAATAGTTCATTTATAACTACGGTTTAGTTCAAATGTTTTAAAAACTTGCACATAGATCTCTAAATTTTACTTAATAATTCATTAAGGTACTTTTATTTTTTATATTTTAAAATTTTTCAAATTTATCCTAATTCGAGCAAGAGAGAGAGAGAGAGATAAGGGTCTTCTATCGAATGGGAGAGGTTCTTCTCCATCCCCTGCTATTGGACTTGGGGTATGTGTACTCGGTGACAAAGAGATAGAGAGTACGGCTGTTAATCTTGCTCGAAAATTAAATCAAATTTTGAACCGAATCAAACTCGATTCGATCTAAATGAGCCGACTAACGAGCCATTTTTTTGGCTCGAAAATTTTATCAAGTCAATCTTGAGCCAGCATAGGATCGAATCAAGATGGCTCAAAATCGAATCGATTAAAAAAACAAAAAATATTACATTATATATTTATATATGTAACTAGATTTAGTATATAATTTTTTTAGAAGTCTACTGAAACGCTTCATTAGACTTTTATTGCAATTTTCTCTATAATCATTTAAATCATATTTATTGTAAATTATTTTTTTATTTTCATCTTTAGATAATAGATCAAAAGGAATAGCCATAATTTAAGCTAATTGAATGAACAAATATATTTATACATAATATTTCAATATAAAATCAAAAATTAATCGAAAGTCAGATCGATTTTGACTCGGATCGAGTTGAATCGATAAGAAATGAGCTAGACTCAACTCGAATCGAGATCGGATCGAAATCTCCTCGCTCATGCTCAGGATCGAATCGAGATCGAATCGAAAACTTTCAATACACTTTTGAGCTAAGGTCGGATCGGCTCGAGATCAAATCATTAACAGCCCTAATAGAGAGAAAAAGAGAGAAGGGAAATAAGTAATTTCAAAATACTTAAAAGTTCAAATACGAGATATTTCTTAGATTTTAACCGAAAATATTTATTTAAACTTAAATAGGTAATAAATTTTATTTTAGAGATATTTAATGTTATATTAATTAAAATTTAAGAATTTATTAATAGGTTAAAATTTATAAAACAAAATGTAATTAAAAATTAAGTATAAAAACTCATCAGTAATTAATTTTTTAAAAAGTACTATTACATAGCCTTATTAATAACTAATCAATGCATTGATTAATTGCAGTTTGAGGCTTTAATTATGATATAAAATAAATCAACTGGATAGTCTAACATGTTAAAATCCAAAACTACATCTATAATATTATTCCATAGAGAGAATAATATCTAGCATCAGGTATTTCAGAGGAAAGATCAATCCCATAATTGGAGCTTAGGTAATAATGACAACCTTCAGGAAATTAACTCGTAGAAGCGAATGATGGATGACCAAATCATCACATCCTTCCCTCATCATATACCTTATGGGCTTGTTTGGTTGGAGGATGAATTTAGGTAAAGAAAGAGAAAATAATATATTTTATAGAATTGATGGGAAAGAAATTTATTTTAATATTGGGAGGTGTGTAGGATGTGAAATAAAGTTGATTTTAAGGTTGGAATTTGTGTTGGATGTGAAATAAAGTTGATTTTTAAGGTTGAAATTTGTGTTGGATGTGAAATAAAGTTATTAAATTTTATAATAAATTTAAAATATTATTAAGATATTTTTTTTCTCATTTTTTGGCTCATGCCAAACAAGGCCTATAGATCCTATAGATGCAGCATAACGCTCTCCCTAATATGATCATTTTCAAAATCATCTGATTCAGCGTCATTGCTTATTCATTTGAGGAGCTGCATCTCCTATGCACCAAATTCACTTTCATGTATCACATCTAATCACAGAGTAGACTTACAAATTTACACAAGAATGTGATAGTGAAATGGCTAGAACAGTAACTGACCTAATAAGCCTCTTCAACTCCTTCAGCATTCTTTTTGAATCTGGGCAACACACATCCCCTTGGTAGAAGCCTATCATCTTCCCCTTCACCTCAATCCAACTACAACCAGGGGTCTTCCCAACTCCGAACTCCCTCATCTTCCTCCTCATCTCGGCCACGCCATTCCAGTTTCCAGCTCTCTCATAGATGCTACAAAGCGCTGCAAAATTGCTGCAATTCTCAGGTTCACATTCAAACAGCTTTGCTGCTGCCATCTCCCCAATCTCAACATCCCCATGAACTTGACAAGCTCCAAGCAAAGCACCCCAGATGCTCGCCGCCGGCTCCATCTCCATCGTCCCAATCAGCTCAAGAGCTTCTTCGATGCTCCCATGGCGGCCGAGAAGATCCACCATGCAAGCATAGTGTTCGATGCTTGGCTTCAAGCCGTATTCCCTACTCATCGAATCAAACACTGCACGTCCATCTTCAACGAGACCTGAATGACTGCAGCTTGACAGCACTGAGGTGAGGACAATGCAGTTTGGCTCCAATCTTTGTGCTATCATCTCTTCAAAGAGCCTCAGAGCTTCTCGTCCCCGCCCATGAACGCCGTAACTAGCTATCAAAACTGACCACGTAACAAGGTTCTGAATAAGCATTTTTTCGAACACCCTGCAGGCGGCATCCAAATACCCACATTCTGAGTACATCACAATCAAAGAATTCCCAATGGCTGCATCAGATTCGAATCCCAAACACCTAATTACTCGCCCATGAACTTCCTTACCTCTCCTCAAATCTCCACTCTGGCTGCAGGCACTCAGGACGCTTGGTACTGCCATCCAATCCATATTAAGCTCTTCCTTCTGAGACTTACGAAAGAATTCTAATGCCTCCAAGAATAGTCCGACTTTAGCAAAGCCTGAAATCATAGCATTCCAAACAACAGCATCCCTCTCAGGCATTTCGTCAAACAATTTCAGCGCATCGAACAATCTCCCACATTTACAGTACATATCGACAAGGGAGCCACAAACAATAAGGTGAACGTCAAGGGCGAGCCGGATAACCCAGGAGTGCAGAGCAGCACCGGTAGATAGGAATGCAAGGCCTGCGGAGGCCTTGAGGAGGGAGGGGAAGGTGAAGTGGTCTGGGCGGAGGCCAGCGGCCAGGAGTGGGCCAAGGAGAGAGAGGGCGTGGTGGAATTGAGAGGTCTGATTGTAAGAGGAGAGCAGAATGTTCCACGAGTGGAGGGATCGGCGGGGCATTTCGTCGAACACCTGGCGGGCGAACAGGAGTTGGCTGCAGCGTGCGTACATGAGGACGAGATCGGTCTCCAGGGTGGAGTGCGGAAGCAGGCCGAGGACGATGACCCGAGCATGGGCTTGCTTTCCCAGGCGAAGGGCAGCGGCGGCGGCGAACCGTCGTAACAGGGAGGAGAGCACCGTCGCGGAGGTGCTCCAGCTTGGCATTTGCCACGGGCCACCACGTATTTGACGTATAATACTACAGGTGTACATCAATTTTTTTTAGGATAAAATTGAAATTAAAAATGATTAAGGGCGCGAAGAACAAAATCAATATTAAAATTGTACTAATTTTAAAAACAATAATAATAATAATAATAAATTTAATTTTTGAATTATTTTACACAAATTTTAATATAAATAAATATTACTTTACTTCACATACTCAATAATTTTTAATAAAAATAATAACTTTATTTCACATCCTAAATCAAAATACTCGATTCAATTATTGTGGTCTAGGATGTGAAATAAAGTTGATATTTTTATTAAAAATGATTGAATATGTGAAGTAAAATAATATTTTTATAATTTCTATAGAATAGTTAAAAATTTTATTTATTTATTATTATTTTTTAAGTTAGTACTATTTTGATCTTAATTTTGATCCTCGTGTCAAACAGAGCCTTTAAAAATTAAGAACTTAGGTGTTAAATTTTAAAAACATGTGCGTGCATAATATTAATGTACTAAATTCAGAAATTTAAATATAATTTATGTTAATAATATATAACTAGTAAAGAGATAAAGAAATGAATTTTAAGCTCGGAAATTTATTTTTGAATTCTTAATATAAAACCATTTTCTTTATCTAATTTAATACGACGAAAAGCCATCTTAAAATTTTAATATTAAATATATTAAATCTTGGATAAAGCATAAGGTAAGAAACTAAGTTTTTAATTAAATATTAAACCAAAAATATAATTTTAAGATATGAAATTAAATTTAAGATTTTTTATTTTAACTTTAAAAATATGAGAAAGAGAAAATATCCTATGATAAAAAAGGAGAAAATAAGGGGGGCTGGGAGAGAGGATATTGAACAATAAAAAAAATGATTTGTTTTTATTAATTATATGTGATAATTATTACGAGTTTTACTACGCATCTCCAATAATTAAATCATAAATTACCCTATATTATGATTTAAAGTTTTAATACACTAAATTATTAAGTGAATTAATTATTATTCTACTGTCTATTCAGCATATTAAAGATTTGAACTATAACGAGTCAATAATTGGGAGTAAAAAATATTTTTTCTATTATTTTAATTATTATTCTACTATATATTCAACATATTAAAAAATTGAACTATAATGAGTCAATAATTGGGAGTAAATAATATTTTTTCTATAGATATTTTAATTAAATTTCACGTTAAAGTTAATTTATTAAGATGTATAATATTGAAGAAGGAAGAGAGATGGATCATGAAGGCAGAATAGCCTGAGATAATATATTAAATTATCATCATTCTATTGAAAGCAAACAATAATACAAGAGAAACTCACCTTCAAAATTTGCCTTGTTTGGTATGAGCCCAAAAAAGGGCAAAAAAATATCTTAATAATATTTTAAATTTATTATAAATTTTAATAACTTTATTTCACATCCAACACAAATTTTAACTTTAAAAATCAACTTTATTTCACATCCAACACAAATTTCAACCTTAAGATCAACTTTCTTTCACATCCTATACACCTCCCAATATTAAAATAAATTTCTTTCCTATCAACTCTATAAAATAAATTATTCTCTCTTTCTTTACCCAAATTCATCCTCCAACCAACTCTAATGTTGAATTGGTTAAACCTGAATTATGCCAATCCTCAAATTCCTCACCTCTCTAGTAATGATATACATTTTTTTTTCTTTTTTTGATAATCTAGTAATTATTACCACGACCCAACCATCCTAATCTTTATTTATAATGATCCATCTACACTTGGATTACGAGTGATTAAGTTGCGATGGATTTACTATGAATTATAACACCTTATAAATAATCAAATTACACAGTTATATATATAAACTGCACATATATAACATTACTTTAACACACTAAAAATATCTATCACATATAAGTATTACCAACAACTACGTGAAAATTCACACAAAAATTTTTTTAACTAGTTTTCAGAATATATATAGTATCACACCATATAAATAATAAAAATATATATAAAAGAAACATCACTATTTTATCTTAAATAAGTTTTGGTATATTGTCTAGCTCTTGCTCCTGTGATTGTTTCATGCCTGCTAAAAAGAAAGGGGTCATTAGTTGTCTTAGTAGGTGAATCTGATCCAACATGCTTAATAAAATAGTCACACACGTCATAATTATATTAAAAACATAACAAAAATTTATTTGAATCTTTATCACATTTCGCACTCTATTTCTCACTCAACCATAGCCACACCACCACATCTTTGGTGACCAACACATAGTCACCACGAGGTCATCACCTCAATCAGATAACCCTCCATAGGTTACCATCGGATGCCATCGCACTCAAATTTATAGGTACCTCATCACAACAAATGACCTACACACAGTCACTTTGGTGATCGTCATCACCCCACGTAGCCAGAAACTACAACCCGATATTATCACATTTATATCGTCATCGAGCTCGAACTGTGGTGGGTATGATTGTAAATAGAAACAAATTAACTTTTCTTTTATACAATTATATGTCAATCTCATTATGTCATATATATATATATATATATATATATATAAATTAAAATTTATTTCTTTTAATTAGTTTTAACTCGTGTATATATATATATATTATTTTTATAATTTTTTCTAAACAAATATAATTTTGACTGAATCCATATTATGATTTTTGTTATAATTTCATTTATAATCATTTATCGAAATAATATTTTACACCTAACAAAACAATTACTATTATACATAAATCAAATTTATTACCTTTTATTCTCCTTCGAAAGCCACCACATTAATTTAAAGAAATGGCTCATCCCCATTATTGAAATAATTGCATTTTGATTCCCATTATTTTACCTCCTTATTCAAAATTATTATTTTTAAATTCAATTTTTCTCATATAAAACTCAATTTAATTTTAACAAATCTCACATTTTATTTTTGGGATAATTATCTACATGTCACATAATTTAATTTTATTTATGACTTACCTATCCATTCTTAATTAATTACGCTATATACACTCAAAACATTACAAAATCTTACATACACACATTTGAGTTAAAACTTAATCAAAATCTATTTAAAAAAAATATCCTGTTCGTAAATCATTAAAATTATATTTTTACTCTTAATGATACGTACTTTTCTCTTGCTCAATACCACACTAAAGCACTTATTTGCCCTAAAATTAATTCACGTCGCAGATGTCTTCTTCTTTTACCGCCACCTAAACATTAAGGTTTTAGGATTTTCACTCAAAATATATTTAAATATTTTTAAAATAATATGATGAACGGCTCAAATTTTTTGTAATCTAACTGTAATTAGGTTATTGAAGAATTATGATTACTCATTATAATAGAAATAAGTTAAAATGTGTGTATATAAGATTTTATAATATTTTGAATGTGCATAACATAATTAACTAAGAATGGATGGGTAAGGCATAAATAAAACTAAATTATCTGGCATGTAGTTAATTATCCTTTTAAAGAAATAGCTCATCCCCATTATTGAAATAATTGCATTTTGATTCCTATTATTTTACCTCCTTATTCAAATTATTATTTTTAAATTCAATTATTCTAATATTAAACTCAACTTAATTTTAACAAATGTCAGATCTTATTTTAAGTTACACAATACTATTTAAATATTTATAATATTATTTAACACGATAATTTTTTTTCTTTAATATTTTGTTTTAATTTGACCGGATGAAAACAAGAAAACTTCAAATGAGAACTCTGTTTTTTTTTTTTTTTATGGTGAACCTCTGTTTCTTTTAAGGAATTATAGCCAGGATCTCTCCCTCGGCCATGGCCTCGCATGATCTGTGCACCCTTCCTCCTGAACGGCGGCGCGCCATGCTTCCCAACAGATCTCAGAGAGGCACAGCCATGGCCAAGGAGAAAATAGCGTGGGTCCGCTCTCAGCTCATCGGAGAAGACGAAGAGATTCGGACACCGTTCGGGATGCGCCGGCTAACCTACGCCGATCACACGGCCTCCGGCAGGTGCTTGAGCTTCGTAGAGAACTACATCACCAAAAATGTCCTCCCTTTCTACGGTATGAATAAATTTAATTGTGAGCTGAAATAATTTTATTTAATATTTGATCTGCGGGGATTCATGATGCTCGATCATCAGGAAATACTCACACAAATGACAGCTTCGTGGGGGAGCAGATGACGACGATGGTCCGCGAGGCATCGCAGTACATAAAGAGGTGCCTCCGGGCCGGGCCGGACGAGGCTCTCATGTTCTGCGGCTCCGGCGCCACCGCCGCCGTCAAACGTCTGCAGGAGGTGATGGGGATAGCGGTTCCGGCGAACATGAGGGAGAAGATGATTCCGACGGAGGAGGAGAGATGGGTGGTGTTTGTGGGTCCGACGGAGCACCACTCCAACCTCCTCTCGTGGCGGCAGACCACCGCCGAGGTGGTGGAGATCGGCGTCGATTCCCGGAGCGGGATGCTGCTCGACATGGAAGCCCTAGAGATGGAGCTCGCACGTGCAAAGCGTGCCAGAAGGCCTATGCTCGGCTCCTTCTCGGCCTGCAGCAACGTCACCGGCATCCTCACCGACACGCGTGCGGTGGCTCGCCTCCTTCATCGCTATGGGGCCTTCGTCTGCTTCGACTTCGCCGCCAGGTAAAATTAATTGATATACTGTAACTTAATGATTTTTTAAATTTAAGCTTCTTTAATTAACTAATTATGATTAAGAAAAAATAAACACAATATGCTTATTTATGATGTCGTTACCAAAGCTGCACGTTAGGTCAAATCGCCCAGCGGAGCGGACGGGCGACTTCTCGTAAACTGAAGTCATCCGCCGCTCTAACAGATAATAATTTTGGTATTATATTATGTAATCTAGATGTCATGATATTTAGATATCATCTTTTAACTAATAATTTTATAATCTTATAAAAGATTATTTATAGATATCATTAAAGGGCCGTTTGGATCAATATTATCTTGATGTTATGTTATGTTACTAGAAAAAGTAATTGTTTGATTTAATGACATGTAAATAATTTTTTATTAAATTATAAAATTATTAATCAAAAGGCATCTAGATTACATAATATAACACCAAGATAACAACGAACCAAACGCCCCTTAAATCAAATAATTATTTTCTCTAAATAACATAATATAACGTCAAGATAACATTGAATCAAACACTCTCATACATAAATTCATTTTTTTATATAATGTCATTTTTCTATTACGGAAGTCAGCTTTTAAGCTATTCTAGTAAATCATCACGGCCTACAATAATAATAATAAATTAAATTTATTAGAAGTTTAATTTTTATTTTTATTATATTCTATTAAATAATAAATTTTCATTTAAACTTAAAATATGTAAAATCCAAGAGATAGAATAAAGAAAATTGGGAACTAAAAATCCTCATTTTTGTTACCAAAAAAATAAAATCTATGGTCAAATTTAAGTGAAGTTGAGGCCAAATTATAACATTTTAGAAATTAGTTAGGATCTAGAATTAAGCTAAAAAGAACTCAATTTTTTAAGACTTAAAACAAAGTCTAAAAGAAATGGAGGGCTAAATTATAATTATTATTTTAATAAATTAGGACTTAAAATAAAAGTTAAGAGAAATCAAAATATCAAATTATAATTTAGGAATAAGTTGGACTGACGTAAGATCAAGTTTAACAAAAATTGAAATATCAAATTATAATACTTAGAACCTAAGAACATGAACAGGAAATGGGGTGATCAAATTATGATAACCATCATAAGGAATGAGAACTTAAAATTGAAATTAAGAAAAATTTGAGATTAACTTATAATTTTTAATGACCTAAGAATAATATTAAGGTCAAATTATAATTTTTATTATAAAAAATTATAATTTGTGATAAAGTCAAGAGAAATTAAGACGTTAAATTTTAAAGTAAAAAAACAGTAATCTTATAGACTTAAATATAAAAATAATGATTGATAAAGACTAATTCGTAGTCTCTACAAATTTGGATCACCTCAAACTTGGCTACCGTTTTTTATTTTTTAAATTTATTTAATATGAATTGGATTTTTTTTGGAAAGTTACCTCAAGTTTCTGAGTTTAAGACTTAATAATGCACATGTCTATATTTTTAAAATTATAACATCGGGTCCCTGAATTTTTAATAAATTATCAAATGACTTATTTTTTATTTTTTTATTATTAAAAAATTTTAAAATTATAATTATATCTCCTCTCTCTCTTGTCGATCACTGCGCGCGCGAGAGACGGCCGCGGCCGTCGGCTGGTCGCACGCCCCATGCGAGGCCGCAGGGATGGTCGTAGCCGGCAGCCCTGAGGGTCATTTGATTCACTATAATCTTAATGTTATGTTATATTATTTAGAAAAAATAATTATTTGATTTAATGATATATATAGATAATTTTTTATGAAATTATAGAATTATTAGTCAAAAGACGATATCTAAATATCATGACATCTAAATTATATGATATAATATTAAAATTATAACGAACTAATAATCTCATATAAATGAAATTAATTCTATCACAATACAATAAACTAATAAAAAATCTAAATTAAATTTTATCGAGATATTACACACGAGCATGTAGAAAGAGATATGTACATGATTATCCCTTTTAGCTAGCCACTTGGTTTATTTGGTAAGAAAAAATAGCCTTAGCATAAAAATTTTGATTTTAATTTAATATATGTGTTTTAAAAAGTATGTAAAATATGAAATAAAATTATTTTTTTATTAAAATTTATAGAATTGAATATAAAATTAATTTTTTAAATTTTTTAAATAATGGAAAGGTTTTATCCATGGCGAAAAATGCTATAGCTAAAATTTCCTATGTCGAAACAAATGAGTCGTTTTTTAACTACTGGGCCTTATTTATTTATAATTTAATATATGAAATATTAATATTTTATTTATTTAGACCACATGATGTTATATCATAGCCCGCATTTCTACACACGTCAAAGAGCTATGAGCGCAATAATTTTTTCCTTCATTATTTATATAACATATCATAATCTAGATATAGATGTATTGTCACTTTAATTTTACGGAATTACTTAAAGCTTTTTCCGAAAGGTCACTAATTCTGGTGCTACTACTACTTCTCATGATTAGCTTTATAATCTCTTGTCATTTGCTTTTCAATTTTATCCTCGAAATTAGGTGTCTCTATAAGTTGAGATGACGCTATTATTTATTAACTAAGAATCCTCTCTCTATTTTTTAATATAAAATAATTAATTTATGTGCTCCCCTTTCTTTAACTTAGAAGTCTCCATGAGTTACCTTGTTCATTCTACCAGAAGTCTTTCTATTACTTTCATACCCTGTTTGGTTGCAGGAATTATAGGAGTACCAGTTATCATCTTATTTATCATCGAACTATATTATACTATTAAAGATCAGCTCTAATAATATATAGTACTATTATTATTATTAGAGATATCCACAAAAGATCAGTTCTACTACTATATTATAATATCTTATGATCTAAATATAGGTATTTTTTACTTTTACTTTAAGAAATTACATAATTTCTTAAAGTAAAAAGATATCCACAAAAGGCACCCTCATAAATTAGGATCATGTTATTTTTTTATAATTAAGGGGGCGTTTGGTTCAGTGTTATGTCAATGTTATTTAGATGTCATATTATCTAAATGTCATTGTTATTCATAAATGAACATTTGTTTAGTTTAATGTTATGATATTAGAAAATATCAATACTATCCAAACGCTCAATTTGGGGTGACATCTAGATGTCAACGTGTAATGACATTTTTGTAAGATGTCAGCATGTAATGACATTTTTGTAATTAATTATAATGTTATTTAAAGATGTCATTAAATCAAACAATTACTTTCTAAATATAACATAACATAACATTAAGATGACACTGAACCAAACGCCCTCTTAATATTATGTTATGCTATCTAGAGACGGCAATTGTTTTGTTTAATGACATCTATAAGTAATCTTCTATTTGATTATAAATTTATTATTATTTAAAAGATGACATCTAGATATCATAATATTTAAATTACATAACATAACATCAAAATAACAACGAACCAAACACCCCCTAAGGTTCTTTCGTCTACTTTCTAATGTGATATGATTTATTTCTATGCCTCTTTCTCTAATTTAGAATCCTACCAGGAGTCAGTCTGTGCACTTTTATCATGCATTCTAGAATCCTATCTGAAATCTTCTAATCTTTTCCCTCTTCGTACTAAAATTGCTATAAACTACTCCCCCACCGTCTTCGATCAATCGCAAACTTCACGACATTTCCCTCATTGCTTACACAACATTGCATGAAATACTATTAAATTGATGTCAAAGTAATAGTTTTTTATTTATGATATTTTAATTGCAGTGCTCCGTACGTTGAAATCGATATGAGATCAGGAGATGAAACAATGTACGACGCAGTGTTCATCAGCCCGCACAAGTTCACCGGCGGGCCTGGAGCTCCCGGCATCCTTGTGATGAGCAGAGCTCTCTACTTGCTCAAATCCTCACCCCCCTCAACCTGTGGAGGTGGTGTTGTTGCTTATGTTAATGGCTTCAATCCTGAGGTATCCTTCATTTCAATTCAATAAATTAACAGCAATTTAAGATCTACATGTGAACAAGTAGCATAAATTCGGTATAATTGTTGATCAAATTTCGATTAATTAGGACACGCTGTACTACGATGATGTCGAAGAGCGAGAGGATGCAGGAACTCCGGCAATCATACAGAAGATCCGCGCAGCATTAACCTTCTGGGTTAAAGAGTTTGTGGGCTATCCGGCTATCGAGTTTCACGAGAAATTGTACATCGAAGCAGCCGTGCAACGACTGCTTCCCAATTCAAAGATCAAAATACTTGGAGACTCAAATGCAAAGAGGCTTGCAATCCTTTCCTTCCTCGTCTTCCCTCACCATTATCTAGATACTAACAATCGTTCAAGTCAAGAAGAAGAAGAAGAAGAAGAAGAAGAAGAAGAAGGGCATTCAAAGCCATTGAATGGCCGGTTTGTTGCGAAGCTGCTTAATGATTTGTTTGGGATTCAAGCAAGAGGAGGGTGCTCTTGTGCTGGGCCTTACGGACATTATCTCCTCGGAGTCGACGAGACTTCATCCTGCGCCATTCGATCTCATATACAAAGGGTATAGAAATTAATGTTGGAAGATAGAATTATTTCTCGGAAATCAGAAATTTATTAATAATTAATAGAACCTTTTTATGAATAAACGCTTATTTTTATGATTGTAGGGTTATAATGGGTTAAAGCCGGGATGGACGAGAGTCAGCTTCTCCTACTACATGACAGTGGAGGAATTCGAGTTCATTCTCTCCGCCATCGAGTTCATCGCCGACCACGGTCACCTCTTCATGCCCCTTTATGACTTCGATTGGACGACAGGAGATTGGAATGTTTGCCTGCCTGTCTTGCAGAATTCTCTTTCAATCGTGAAGAAAAAGAAGAAGACATTAATGAACGTTCTATTATCCCCAAGAACTAGAAAGCCTTCCAAGAGATTTGTTGATTACTTGAAGAATGCTCGGAAAATCGCACTTTATAAACCTGAGAGACGTTCTAATTCATCAAGCATTCCTGAAGGAGTAGATCCCAAGTTGATTTACTTCCTACTCTAAATTCTCTCATTTGATGTATATACGATCATAAATAAATTATTTTAATACTAAAATTTAGTGGAATGCGAAATTAATTTAATGTTTTATTAAAATATTTGTTAAACATGAAATAAAGTTGACTCTTTCATTTTTTGATGTTAGTACATTGTGAAATGTTTAAATTTCATTTAGATAAAAGGAGCAAAAAAATTATTTTAATATTTTAATGTGAAATAAATATTATGTTATTATTAAAGGTTGTATTAGATGAAAATAAAATTAAAAAATACTATACATTCACAATAAATGGTCAATAAATTAGCTAATTATAATTTGAATATTTGATTCATTAAATTATTTAGTAGATTAAAACTTAATCTACTTAATAATTCAGTGAATTAAATACTTAAATTAGAATAGGTCAAATTTTTTTATTAATTATTAGGATATATAGAAGGATTCTTTTTTCATTGAAGAATGCATGAGAACATATGTAAAATATAGTTAATTTTTTAATTAAAATATATATATATATATTAATTTTAGCGAGTTTTTTTTAACACAATCAAATTAGCATTATTAAAATTTATATAAAATCTAAAATTAAGTTGATTTTTTTGAGATATTGGGATACATATTAACTGTGAAATAATGATGGCAAATTTGGTTAGGCTCAATTGAGAACTATATAGATTGGTTGATGAGCATGATTCTCTTTATTAGCATAACTCAGACAATAATAAACACATGGTTACACTTATGGTTTAATTAATTTTTTAGTTTTTCTCATGTTTATTTACCTAAATTAAAATTAACTTTGTTAATCTTTAATTTGACATATTACATCATATATATAAATTTAATATTTAATATTAAAATTTAAACACATATTTTAAACTAAAAAATAAATTTCTTTTATATCTACATATATATTGTCACATTTCTCATACTTCTCAATACAATAAATTAATTATTTTTACCTCACATAATAATTAACCCTATTTCAAATAATACACAACTATCAAAAAAAAAATATTCGTATTGCAATTTAATTTTAAATAAACACCTAATTACTCGAGAAGTAATTAGAGAAAATCTAATTCATGTTCAAAGTTCAAACTTTCAAGCTTCAATAAGTTTGAATTTAAGCTGTTAAATCAACATTCAATCTTCAAACTTTGAAAAAATTTAGGGTAAATAGCATCTGGGTCCCTCTAGTTTGATCGTATGTGCAAATAGGTCCCTCGAATATTTAAATGTAGCAAACTGGTCCTCTAGTTTGATGAAATATGCATATAGGTCCTTGGCTGTAACAGACGTTAGAAATAATTTTCTCTCTCCTTCCTCTCTCTCCTCCAAGAGGGACCACTTTCTCTTTTTTCCTCTCTGTCGGTTCAGGAAACCGCCGCGCGTCGCCCGCTGCCGCTCCGTCGCCCTCCTCGCCTCCACCCCGTCCCCTCCCGGCAGCCCGCTAGCCACCGGCCACCGGAAAGCATCGACGCCGCCCGTGCGCCCGCCCGATCGAGAGCCGCCCGCGCGAGCCGCACCCGCGCGCACCTCGCCCGCCTGCAGGTGCCCCGTAGTAATTATGATGGAGTGGCCATACATACTTGATTCTTTGTGTAAGATAACGGTATGTGAGGGCATTTTAAGAGATTATGATAAAATTAAAGATATCTACGTAGAAATATTTTTAAAATTAAAATTTGTGTTAGTGGTGAAATAAAATTGATTTTAAAATTTAAAAATTTTATATCTTAAACTCTAAAATCTAAACTCAGGCATTCTTAATCCTAGCAAAAAAAAGGCTGTCAAAAAAATCCTAGCCGAAAAGTTGGACTCAACTATATTTTATTATCATTCAAATTCAAGTTATATCTATCTAGATATCTAACTTTTTAAATATATATTAAAATATTTTATAGGTTTAAATGTATTACATAAGATATACATTGAAGAAATTTATATATAAATACATAAATAATACACATAAATTTAATTAAAGAAATTATATATAATATATGATAATTAAAATATTATATATATATACATATATTATATGCAAAATGAGTATCGAATTTTTTTTGAAAAAAATATAAGATAAGTTTGATTTAAGTCGAAAATTAACTTGAATTTGAATAGATTTTTGTTGACTCGAATCAAACTTAACTCAAACTCGAAAAGTTGAGTTAAACTTGCTCTTACTTAACTCGTTAGCGGAACAGATCCCCAACACATGTATGCCAAAATTTGTATTCCGTCTAAAGCCCAACAGAAGCAAGAAAGTGGCCCAGATTCCCTGTAATTTGGTGAATATTGGGCCTATATTAAAAGCCCAATAATTACGTCACAGAAATTTGATGGCCCAATAGGGGCAAAATCTGGCCCAAATGAGGCCCACGAAAATCAGGCCCGTTCACAAGGCAACAAGGGTCCATCGCCTACTTTATGACTTTGGATACCGATTAAATTCACCATCCTACACATCATATATAAATTTTCATATTAAAATTAAAAAAAAGAAGGATTCGAATTCAAACTGAGTTAGGCGTAACTCAAACTCAGCTTATTAAACTATCACAAAACCATTAGATTCTAAATCAAACTAAACTGCCAAATTATCAAAAAACTCAATCCAAAATTGATTCTTTTTATTTAATTTAAATTTAACTAAAATTTTTATTTAATTTAAACTAAATTTGTTCAAAATAGCACCATTAAATTCATAGTTGAATCATGTAATTATGCGTGTTACAATTATTTAACATATAATTAAGATATTTAATAAAAATAGATTAAATAATAAACATGTTAATAAATAATTATTTAAATTATATTTTAATATTTATAATAAATTAATACATAGTTAAAAAAATAACTATAATAATATTTAATTCTATATTTTCAAAACTTTAGCATATAAGACTTTGATTTTTAAAATTTTAATATATGAGTCATTTTTTGAATTTATTATTATTATTTTTATTTTTAAATTATAATTATACTCTCTTCTTTTTTCGATGCTCCTACAAATTGAGAGAGAGGACAGTATAATTAAAATTTTAAAAATTTAAATAATAAAAAAATTTAAGAAAAAGACTTAAATATTAAAATTCTAAAAATCTAGAATTGATATTAAAATTTTGAAAATATAGGCAGGAGTATTATTATACTCTAACTTTAAAGATTTGAGTGTAATTTGTCTTAATTAAATTTAATACTATTTAAAAATTAATTTAAATTTAAATAAATGTTAATTATTTTGAATTAAATTTAATTAGAAATTCAAATATTCAATTGGAGGCCGTCTCATTTTTAAATTGACTTATCAGACAAACCGTACGCAAAGCTATCAGACAAATGTGACAGCAGAACATGCTGCCATCCTGGAGTGTTGGGTCAAATTTTGATTAACCTTGGTATGATGTTAAAAATTCAGCCTTATTTTAGAAAATAATAATTATTATTTTTTTACATTTATTTCAAAAAAAATTAATTTTTATTATTTTTAATAAAAATTAAATTTTATTTATGTTCAATATATATTTAAAATCACCACTATTGTGTATCATTCTTTTTTTTAATAAAAATACAACTTCATTCATAATTTTTAATATTAAAATAAATTTATTTTCAATTAAAATTCCAGACTGTACAATTTAGTTTTTTAACCGAAAAAATGACTGCCACGTCGCCGACCAATCATTGTCAGAAATTGTGCAGCTATAATTTACTTACCGCTTGCTATCATGCATTTGCCATCGTAGTCGACCGGTCACACAATCATACATCCAGCATAGTTGATGATCATGATGCTTAAGCACCACTCGATTAATCATATTTTAATTATAATAATATTAATTCAGCATTATTAACATCATATTAAAGATTATAAAGTGTCAGGTGCAAAAATAAATTTTGAAAAAATATAATATATAAATATAATCGTTTAAAATAATATGTACTTGTAATTGCTCCAAAATAAAATTGAATTTAAATCAAGTCTTCAAAAGTAGGTTTGATTTGATCCATGCTCCACAAACACATTTATCAAAATTTAAGGCACGCATCTAACAAGTTAAAAATTTAGCTCTCCTATAGCAAACGTATATTTGTCTCTATAAAACTGAAAATGAGTTCGTAAATTTACATATTGCATTTATTTACTGTATTTAAAAACAATTTCAATTCGAGCTGATCGGAAATTAGCCAAAAGTGGAGCGTTATTAATTAGTTTCGAGTTTAAACACAATTGCATGAGCTAATTGCACGATGTCAAAAATAAATCAAATATTGAATAATACTTACAAATTCTTGTATTTGTCATTTTTATCTGGAAAGTAGGCGGTTAATAGTATATTTATTCAAGTTCTGTTATGATGAGAAACAATCAGATTTTTTACGTGGAAAACCGATTGAGCGAAAAAACCACGGCTTCTTTCGGGGAGACTTCAAAAATCATTAGAATCAATCTTTTTAGGGATTACAGTAAGAAAGCTGAGGGGATTTGAAGTGAAAGTTTTTTTTTTTTGATTTTTTCCGTTACAGTGAGATATTTATATTCTGGTCTACTCTGTAGAGTCATTTCAACAGAATGAGCTTCAGCTCCAGTGACAGACCATCAATGTCCGCAGGGGGGCCCATTCCCTAGCCTTTGCTGTACGATTTTCAGACAGTACGGTCTGACGGCAGGAGAGCCCATACCTCTTGAAAGCAGTATGGTCACCGATACTTCGCCAGGCGCCGGTCAGTTCTGCCTTCTGCTGTTCGTCTCAGTCTCTTCGTCGTCTGCTGTTCGGGGTGATCCTTTCTCATGTTCGACGTCGAGCGCTCGTATCGTTGATGCCACATAAGCTTCCACGTGTGCGGTCCAGATGATTGAGCATGGATCAAGATGCAACAAGTTCAATAACCAGCATCCAACGTAACTACTTGGGTTTGGGTTCCCGAAACTTGACTCGAATAATTTACAGCACAAAATTTTCTCGTCTCCGATAAACTAACACAAACTCGGCTCGAAATATAAGGATTTTCAAAAAAAATTAGATCTACGTAATTTCTAGAGAGAGAGGACCACAGGATAAGGAGGTGCAAACAAAAGAGATGCAGGTGGCGAGAAGCTTACCACGTTTGTCGCTTTTCAGCTTTAAATTTCTCTCCTGCTCCGGCTCCCTTGGATTCCTCGCGACCATATAAATATTTTTTTAAATAATAATTATTTAAACTTTATCAAAAAAAAAAAGAGTAAATTTCACACAGGTCCACATTTTTAAATTTATATCATCAGGGTCCCTAGGTTTTCAAAAAATATCACCTGGGTCCTTTTTTATTTTTTTATTATTAAAAATTATACAAAATTACCATTATACCCTTACCCTCCCTCTCTCTACCGGATCCGGCAGCCGCCCCGCCCCGCGCCGCCTGTTGCGGGCCACGACGCTGCGCCGCTCGGGAGCGCCGCGCGCGGCCGCCCGATCCCCCGTGGCCGCGCTGCGCCGCTTGGGCTCGCGCGCGCGCGGCGGCCCGGCGCCCGGCTGCGCGACCATGGAGCGCTGTCGCTGGACAGCGCGACGCCGCCCCCGGCTGCGTCGTGCGGCCCGCGCAGTACGGCGGCCTCGAGGTCGTGTGGCCGTGCGAGTCCGCAGGAGGCGGCGCGGGGCGGCGCGACTGCCGGATCGGATGGAGAGAGGGAGGGTAAGGGTATAATGGTAATTTTGTATATTTTTAATAATAAAAAAATAAAAAAGGACCCAGATGATATTTTTTGAAAACCTAGGGACCCTGATGATATAAATTAAAAAACGTGGACCTGTGTGATAATAACCCTTAAACTCAGGGACCTGGATGAAATTTACCCAAAAAAAAACTTAATACTAAAAACAATTTAGTAAACTAACTTACGGTTAACGGTTGAAAATACGTGTAGGTTATGTGGCCAGATTTGATGGATTTATATATGGATAAATTTAAAAAAATACTTATTATTAATTTCTAATTTAATTTTAGATAAATAATAATTAGATTCTTCTAATTAAAATTTATTTATAACTAAGTCAGTTTAAATTTAAATTAAATAAATAAATTTTCTAATTTGAAGTAAGGTACAAATAATTTTTTTTTTATTTTAATTAAAGTATTTAATAGAATTTTTTTTAATTAGAAAGTTAGATTTAACTTTACTTTCATTTAAAATACTAATTTAGTATTTAAATGAATCATATTAGTTAAAAAAAAATTTCATTGAGTCTATTTATTGATGTCAAAGAACATATTTGTATAGTATTTTAAATTAGATGACTTACTTGATTAATTTAGAAATTAAAATAATATAGTTACATATAGAAATAAATTAAAGAGGCTTAATTGCTATTAATTTTTTAATTTTAGTTTATATCATTTAAAAAATTACTAGAAGGTAATTAGATTTTAATCAATATAATTTTAGAGTATTTGTGTGGTTATTTTGTAAGATTTTTTTTTTAAGTGATTAAATTTTTAATATAATGTCAATAATATTTTTTAAAAAAAAAAATCTAACTCTCCCCCTCTGTCTCACTCACTCACTCACCCACCAACTCACTCACACACACACACAAACACACTCTTGTGCACATACACGCTCCCTCCACTCTCTCTACCTCCTTCCCTCTCTCGCTCGCTCACTAAGACTGATCTGAGCGCTTAGTTGAGTGGAATAAGTGGCGTGTAGGTTTGCTAAATCACAACATTCATCTGTTTTCACATGCAATAAAATTAACTTTAGGGATAGGATTACCTACCGATTAATCGTTAAATAATGCTCAAAAATCCGTACGAGCTTTCCTCTTCTTTCTCTTTCTTCTTCTCTTTTCTTTCTTCTTCTCTTCTTCTTCTTCTTCTCCTCTTCCTCCTGCAGCAACCCGCTGCTGCTTCTGCTCTTGGCGGAACGGAGGGACGCGGAACGGAGGGACGCAGAACGGAGGGGCGCGGAACGGAGAGAGAGAGAGAGAGAAAATTCCCTTTCTCTCTCCTTCGCACACGCGGCACACGGAAAAGAGCGGGCGGGCGCGAGCGAAAGACGGTTCGCCGCTGCACTGTTCTGTTTAATGGCATAATTGCAATTTGGACCTTCTATTTTCAATATCTTATAAATAAGTCCAAACAGGTCCAAAATCCTTCATTTTAAATCCAAATCAGCTTTAATTTTTAAGCCTCAAATCAAATTATAATTAAATTTCTTTTCACTTCAAATATAATTTCAGGGTGTCACAATAAGTTAGTTATTATTTTAGTAATATGTGTAGGATGTGAAATAAAGTTAAATTTTAATATTAAATTTTATGTGTAATGTGATATGCCAAGTTAAAATTAAAGCAGGTTAATTTTTAATTTGAAAACAAATGGGGCCTAAAAATTAACTTTATTTCACATCCTACACATATTATCAAAATAATAACTAACTTATATTACATTTCTCACATATCCCAACACAATGATTAACTTTATATCATATTCCTCACATATCTCAATATAATAACTAACTTTATTTCACATTATTCATAATTTTTAATAAAAAATATTTTTATTTAAATTTAATTTTAACCTTACAAATAAAGAGACTAAAGATCAAAATTTAATGAAGATTCTCATAGAAATTACTTTTACTTTTAACACTAAAAAGGTCTCATGTGCTCTAAATCAAATAAAGTTTATAAAAATCAGAATTTGCATTTCCATGGGATGAAGACGCACAAATGTACGGCTGATATCATGGATCAAAACATAATACTTATTCAAATCTGAGTGCAATAAATAATATTCTAGTTAAAAGACTCAGATGTAATTTATCCTTATTTATATTAAACGTAATTATCGTAATATTATAAGTTTAATACTTTAATAAGGAACACCGTTTTCACATAAACATTCTTCTCTCACATTCTTTTACTACATAAATATTTATAATAAAGAATTACTTATATTTGACATTACGTCCATGTACAATGAACCTTCAAATTAATTTAATTTTTTAAAAGTTATTTTAAAAAAAACATTATTAGTATTTTTTAAAGGTTAATTTAACTTCATTTACAACATTATACTGGTTCTCGTTAAAATCTCTAAAATCGAGTGATGGTTTGTGTTTTTTAATTTGAATTAAATTTAATTTCATGAATCACAAAAGATGTAAATTTTAATATTAAATTAATAATATTATAATTTCATATAAAATGTAGTATTAAAATTAATATTGTTTCACAATTTTTATTTCATAATTTATACAAATCTGAAATAAAAAAACTTATTTTAAAACAAAAATATTACATTAAAATTATTATTATTTATCTCTAATAAAGTAAAAAAAATTTAAAAATAATTTTTTATATAGTGTTTAGCTTATAAAATTTATGACAAATACTTTACAAAATAAATATTTAAATTTCACAATTTTTGCGATTCATGCTAATATTTTAATAAATATTTTAAATATAAATATTTTAGTAAAAATTGTATCTTACTAAATTCGAAGTCAAATTAAAAAAAAAGTAAATTACGTCCAAGTTCTTAAGTTTAACAATTAATAATGAACAAGTTCATATTTTTAAAATTAACATCGAGGTCCTTAAATTTTAATAAATTATCAAATAAGTGTTTTATTATTATTATTAAAATTTTTATAAAATTACCATTACACACCTTCCCCTCTCTCTCCTCTCCATCCCCGCGCACTCGGCCTCGCGCGTGGTCGCCGGCAGCCGCGCGGCGTGTGTGACCCACCTTGCTGCTGCCAACACCAGCTCGCGAGGCCGCGTGCGCGGGGATTGAGAGGAGAGAGAGAGGAAGAGGTGTGTAATGATAATTTTATAAAATTTTTAATAATAATAAAAAATACTTATTTAATAATTTATTAAAATAAAGGACCAAATATTATAATTTTAAAAAATATGAATTTGTGTGTTATTAAGTATTAAATGCAGAGACCTAGATGTAATTTACCAAAAAAAAAAAAACATACCAATGAGGACGGCAATTGAGCAGGCCGATCGCCTCCGTCCCTCCAATTTTATCTTCACCTCCTCCTTTATATAGACCGCTGCTTACAAACAGTTCCCTCATCTCTGCGAGCGAGGAAGAGGCGGAGGAAGGCGATAAGGAGAGAACTCGATCGATCGCCCTTTAGGGTTTTGTTGAATTGAGGTAATCACGGCTATTCTTCGATCCGGCGGGCGGCCTTTCCACCGCCTTCCTCTACCGCGACCAGAAGTGGAGAATCTCTCGGCAAAGAAGCGGGCCGCAAGGCTCGTCTCGCTCGACAAGCACCGCTGCCCCTCCCCGCACGGAGGCCGCGGTGCCCTGCCCTCTGCTGGCGGCAGCCCTTCCGATCTCCTCTTTCTCGCCGGCGGCGGCACCCTGTCCGCCCTTTCTGGAGCCCCCTCCTAATTAACAGCACTCCCGCTGCTCTTTCTCCCTTCTGAGTCTTTCTTCTTTATCCTGCCGCTTTAAGATGCTGACCATCAAGAGGGTTCCCACTGTCCTGTCCAACTACCAGGAGGACGCCGCCGGCTGCGGCCGCAACTGCCTCGGGAACTGCTGCCTTCCAGGTTTTCAAATTTGTTTTGTAAGCGGTTCTTGTCCTTTGAACTTGATCTTAGGGTTTGTTATGATTTGCAGTCTCCAAGCTTCCTCTTTATGCGTTTCGAAGCGAAGTTAGGTCGCCTACTACTACCGCGCCTCATGGGGAACTTCCTGCTGACTTCTTCCTGAATACCCTTATACTTGGGCAGGTACATCTTGTTGATTAAAACGTATAATTTCAGTTTTGAGTGGTTTACTTCGGGGTGAACTGATTTGGGTTTTCTGTATTTGGCATTTTATAGTGGGAGGGTCGGATGAGCCGCGGATTGTTTAGGTACGATGTGACTGCTTCTGAGACGAAGGTGATTCCGGGGAAGCATGGTTTCGCGGCGCAGCTCAATGAGGGACGCCACCTCAAGAAAAGACCAACTGAATTTAGGGTCGACCGGGTTCTTCAGCCTTTTGATGCCAACAAATTCAACTTCACCAAGGTTGGACAGGAGGAGGTCTTGTTCAGATTTGAGGCTGGTGAAGATAAAGCCTGCTTCTTTGAAAGTGCTTCAGTTGATGGGAGTATTCCTCCTAATGTCGTTGCCATTAATGTTAGAGCTTTTTGTTTGAAGTTTCTATTATTCTTAATGTTATTTAGGAAATTTTCTTTTGACTGAATTGAGATTCTTTTGTATGGCTGCAGGTGAGTCCGATTGAATATGGCCATGTGCTTCTGATTCCCCGAGTTCTTGAGTGCTTGCCTCAGAGGATTGATCCCGAAAGCTTCTCGCTTGCGCTTCACATGGCGGCTGAAGCAGGGAGCCCTTACTTCAGGGTGGGTTATAACAGTTTGGGTGCCTTTGCCACGATCAACCATTTACACTTTCAGGTAAACTGTTGCCTGTTATGTAGTTTTAAAATATTCATATTCAGCAAATGGAAAAACTCATCTTTGATTGTTTAGGCCTATTACTTTGGCATGCCATTTCCCGTCGAGAAGGCTCCAACTCAGACGATTAGCATAGTTAAAAGCATAACCAACAATTGTGTGAAGGTCTCTAGGTTGTTGGAATATCCTGTAAGAGCTTTGGTTTATGAAGGTGGAATTAGTCTCAAGGAACTAGCTGATGTAGTCACGAAAGCCTGCATCTGTCTTCAAGAGAATAATATCCCATTCAATGTGCTTATTTCTGACTGTGGTAGGAAAATCTTTCTGTTCCCACAGGTAAAGGTCTCCCTTGCTTCATAAGATGTTCTTGATTGGTTATTGTATTTAATATGATAAACTTTATGTGAATTTTCTTTCAATCGCTTGAATTTAGATTACCCTTGGGCCATATACCGCTTGAGGCTTGACTTTTTGCTTGGAGCATTAGTGTATGGGTTTATTGTTCGAAGTCTCGCTCATATAGTGCTCCTATTGCTTACTAATTTTGCAATAGTTTTATTTCACGCATAATGATCTTGCTCAAAGTTTCATAGTGATGACTACTGTATCATCAGCCTTAATACTTTTTTTTTTAAATTTGTCCCTTGGATATAATATTTTCCCCATCCCATTTAGAAATTACAGTGAAATATTTGAACTTGAGATCCACTGATATCTAGATAAGCTCCTTTTGCATTGGGCAAGGAAAACACCACAGTCTTATACTAATTAGTTTTTCTTGTTGGATTATACATTTGTTTTAGTTATTCTATTTTACTTAGTTCAATATATTGTTTTCCTAGTACAACATACACAAAGTTAGAAATCCTATGATGTTAGAATTCAACGAGAATTTTTTTAATTTATCCCTTGGATATCCTATTTTTTTCACCCACTTAGAAATTGCAATGAAATATTTTGAACCAAAGATTTCTGTACCCAAGAAACTCCTTTCGCATGGGGCAAGAAAATGGACCCTGTGGTTGTTGAGATTAGAATATTGTCTCATCTAATCTCACAACATTTCTTCCTTTTGTTTAGGATAATTCGATGAATACAAGGCTAATTTCTTTTGATGGAAAACTTGCGAATATACTGTAATGCTATAATTTTTTGAAATTTGACTTTTGATTGAACTATCAGTGCTATGCCGAGAAGCAAGCCCTCGGAGAAGTGAGCCAAGAGCTGCTTGACACTCAAGTGAACCCCGCAGTGTGGGAGATCAGCGGCCACATGGTGCTGAAGCGTAGAAAGGATTATGATGAGGCAACTGAGGACTATGCCTGGAGGCTCTTGGCCGAGGTATCCCTCTCTGAGGAAAGGTTTCAAGAGGTGAAATCCTATATCTTCGAGGCCACCTTAATGGCTGAAGCCGAAGCTCCTGCGGCGGATACAAACCCGAAAGAGGAAATAGCAGCCCAGTCTATCACCGCCATGTCGCCCGCTCCATTCCCAGATGGCTGCTTGGTTCTGCAGTGATGGCAGATGATAATTCCATATGCTTCTGGTCTAGTTATTTGAATAAGTGCTTGTATCTGTCTCTAGAAGAGAATAAATGACTGTAGAACTGTATAAGTTCTCTCAGTGGATGATATGGCAAGCTGCATTTGTTGAATGTCTGCTTGCTTTTATGGATGATGTATTTCCAGCTAGCAATTCTGAATTCTGAAGCAGATTGGCTTTCTGCTTGGAGTCCTGCCTCATTTTGGTTCAGATTCTATGGTATGTCGTCGTGTTCATGGCTATTCCAATAAGATAGTTGTTATTCCGGATTGTACTCTCAATGGGGAGATTGTTCATTGTGTTGTTGCTCATAATGTTGGAAAATACTTTGTGATTTATCAAACTGTGTATTTGTTTGTAAGGTTAAATTTAAGAAAGTTAAAATTAAATTTGGATGGAGATATTTTTTTATTGAAAGTTGTGAATGATGTGAAATAAAGTTAGCTATTATGTTGGGATATGTGAGAGATGTGATATAAAGTTAGTTATTATGTTGGAATATGTGAGGGATGTGATATAAGTTAGTTATTATTTTGGAAATATGTGTAGGATGTGAAATAAAATTAATTTTTAATATTAAATTTTATGTGTGATGTGATGTGCCTGTTTAAAATTAAACTAGGTTAATTTTAAACTGCCAAACAAACAGAGGTATGTGGTGTTAACTTTTAACTATTCTCATGTGATATATTTAGTTGTTTGCTCTTAAAGTTGTTTTATTTCTAATGCGTGTACAATTTTTTTTTGAATAAAAGTTGGCCTTTGTGTGGCCAATTAGCCTCTCAGTTTAATTTCTGTTGTATCAGCTTAGTTATTTAAAAATGTATTATAGTTTAGTTAAGTTGCATGTAAAATGGAGATAATTGTTAGTTTTTATTTGTTATAAAATAATAATAATTAAAAATATTATCCCAATGTATTTTTTATTTGTGTGTGTTTGAGATTCAAATCAATTTCAAGCTGCTTAAATTTTAAATTTAAGATGATTAGATTTGAAAAACATTCAAAACAACTTAGGGCTTTAAGCATTTTAATTTGAACTCTTTAAAATTCTAGTTGGTGTTTGATATTTAAATATTGTAATATTTAGATGTTATTTTTAGAGTAATAAGTTTATAATATTTTATAAAATTATTAATAAATTTTATTAAACAAAATAATTTATAAAAAAAATAATATAATGTTAACATAACATTGAATTAAATGTCTATTTAATTTTAATTTTGCGGATCAAATTAGATCAGAAATTGAGTCCTTTGATACCAAGATATTGAATTGAATGATAAATTTTTTTGAAAAATCAATGAACAACTCTCGGAATTTATTATAAGAATTATTTAATGCAAATTTTATAAAATTATTGACTTAATTGCTATATTCAATGATTGTTTGTCCATTCTCATCTATGATTGACTCAATTATTAATGTTTTATAATAATCACACATATAATATATATAACAAAATTTAAATAATTTGATTATTTTTAAAGATGATAAAATTCAAAAAAAATTTTAAAATAAAGAAAATATAAAATAAAAAATAAAATATAGAACAAATTATATACAAATATCTTAGTTATAATTTTTGATTATCACATAAAAAACATATATATCAATAATATATGCATAGATTAACGTACAAATACAATTGATATTTTCACATAAATAAATTATAAAAACAACAATTATATATACATACATGTGTGTTTGTGCGTGTGTATATTCAATGACAATAACATTTTTAACATCGTTTAAGTGTCGGGTAGCACGTCAAAGCAAATGCACAACTATAAACTTGGTGAAAAACTTAGGCACAATTATATATACACATATACATAGTAGATGCATGGTTTAGGCGGCCGAATCGAGTGGCTAGCTATAGTGTGAGGCCAGTGGGCGGAAGCAAACAATGTAGGTGAAAAGAATGTCACTAGTCAGAAGAAGGAATGAGAGGACGTAGAAAGAAGAAAAATGATAAAACGAGAGAAAAGAATTTCGAAAATACCATTATATGAGAAGAATGAAGGTAAGTATCAAGATTTGCCAAAGAAATAAAGTAATCGTCGCAGGTGTAGAGTCGTCAGCGAGGCTTATGTAATGTAATTAGTAAACTTTATTTCTCATCATATTCATATTTCAAGATAAACATTATAATTTTTATAGCAAAACTAAATTTGTCTTTTTATCAAATAGGCCAGATCTTTTACAATGGTTGTATTAGTCAACAGCTGTTAAAGCTCTGCTCTAAAAATACAAGTCGGGCCTCGAGGGGCCTTGTCTGTCACTATCGCGCAAAAATTATGTATATAAAATAAATTTGATTAATATATTTAAAATAATATAGGACAGGAAAGTAAAAATTTTTTATATTAAAATTATATAAATTATAATAAAATTAATTTAATAATAATTTTTTATTATTTTTATAGTAAATAAATTATTTTAATCCTTAGTATAATCAAAATAATGTAGGCACCAAAAATAGAGATCACTCCATTTTTTGGTGTGCATAAATAGTTGCAATTTATCCGATTTTTTTATTGATTCTAGCAAAAAATATTATTTACATACTACCATTTAGTAAATATTAATGAGAAATTATTGAATACGGATATCACAATATGTGGAATGCCACGTGTTGGCTAGCTAGATCATAGATGTCCCACTCAATAGTTTTTAAAATAAAATTATCAATTTCAAAAATTTTAATAGTTTTGTCATAAGTAATTTTAATTTTTTTATAAACTATTTAAATTTTATAAATTAAAATTAAAATTATTAATAATAATTTTTAGCTATTATTTTTTTTTAAAAAAAAATAAGATTTAATAGTTTCAGCTGAAATTAAAATTCGAATTTGATTCAAAAAAAAGTATCGAATTTTAATAATTTTTGGTCAAAACTTTAGTTTTGAAAAAAAGCTCATTCAATCCAATGCACCTCTTCCGCCATTGTTTGGTGAGATTGAATTTCTTTTTTGTATTTTAAAAATTAGCATAATTAAACTATTAGATTAAAACATAAAATAACTCTCTTAAATATATTACAAAAATTTATGAAAAAAGTGAACTTTTTTTTTATAAAAAAAGCCTAATATGATAATATAGGTCAGCTTGAGCTCAGTGTCACTTGACTTACTGATACAAAAGGGAGATGTGATGAACGCTTCAAAAACATCTGGAAAGAAAATTAAAGAAAAAAAAGATGAATTAGTAGGGTATTGTTGGTTTGATTCGAATTAATTCTGTGTAAAATTTAGATCGAATCGACTATGATTTATTTCATAATTTTTAGAAACAGAATCAAACTGAGCTTTTTTGAATAAAAAATGGAACTAATGAGAAAAAAATTGGTTCAAATTTGATTTTAGATTTGGTTCTTGTTGTTATTTAGCAACAAATTAAAGTAGTAATAATTAAAATACTTTAAATAATCATTATACGGATTAAAACTTAAAACATTCAATTTATTGTTAATAAATATAAATAAAATAGTTAAAAAATAAATTTCAAATTTTTCATAACCATGTGATATTAGTATTAAAAAGAACAAGTACAAACTAAATATATAAAATCATAAAATAAAATATTTAATTTTTTTATTAATTTTCAAATCAATTATTTAACTAAAATTATAAATAAATCGAATCATTCAATTCTAAAAATTTTAAAATCAAAATTTAATCAACTTACATTAAAATCAAATGATCAAATTGACCTAATAACCAAAACGAAATTAATCATTTGGCTTTGAATTATTTTAATATTTTTAGAAATAGAGGATTGTGGAGGCAGAAGAGTCCTATGTGTGATGATTTTTAATTTTTATTTTATTTATATCTAATTTTCAAAGGTTTGTTAAATTATAATAGAAAATTTAAATTTAATCATTTGGCTCCGAGCACCAGCGCAGATCAATATAAAGCGCTTATCCGGTGAAACGGTTATCTAATATAATATTCTAATTAAATTTTGCACCTCAATTTTTTAATATATACAATAACTTTGACATTACACATACGTTAGAAATAAAACTGCTTGAATAATTAAAAATATTAAATACAGAAATTAATACTATGAATTTAATAAATTGCAAAATATTTTTTAATTTTGAAAGCAGTAGTTGGATGAGCAAAAGTAGATATTTAGGGTTGTCAACGGATTAGATTCAGGTTGGGTCGACCCCAACCTGGATCTGAATCTATAAATATCAGATGGGGTTATACATTGGATGAGATCACGGTCAATCCAGAATCTCTCGGGTCAGGAATCAGATCTGTTTGGAACTCGAGTTTTCAGGTCCGATCTATTTATAATAAAATTTATTATTTTAAATATTTTTCATAGTCAAATTTAGAAATAATGTTAAATTTATTAGAAATAAAATAAGAAAAAATATTATATTTTTATGAATTAATTGAGTACTTCAATATAGAAATCAGTATTTCTAATTTATATGTACATATATTACAAAATATAATCTTATAAGAGTAAATTATGAAAATAATTGCACTATATGCTGTAGTCTACTGATATAATCTATAAAAAAATTAATAATAATGACGCTCTTTATTTAAGGCTCTCACAAAAAAATATTAAACACAATATATGTTATATAAATTATAAATTATATTACATAAATGAGACGATTTTTAAATGAGTCGGATCATTGATGATTCATATTCGATTTATTTATTTGTAAATAGATTGGGTCAATAAATTGAGCAAATTGATAGGTTAAAAAAAAATTATTTAAAAATTTAATTGGATTAAAGCTCGAATCAGATCATCCGATTTGATTCATTTGCAGGCATGCAGATGTATAATATTTTTTTAATATTTCTTGCAAATTATATATATATATATATATATATATTATTTTAATAACGCTGTGCAAAGTATAAATTTTTTTTTTATTTATTGTCCGTGCAAAAGTATATTTGACATACCAAACTGGGGCGAATCTCCCGTTCGGTGTGCTCCGCATAGAGATTCTCTCCCAGATCGCAGCGCTGTCTTTTTTTTTTTTTTTTGTGACGAAGTCCAAAAGAAATCAAAATACGAATCAGAGACACCCGAAATCCCAAGCAAGAATCCAAGCTCTTCTCCGGCAGAACCAACAAAACCTCGAAGAAATCCCTTCCAATCGGCTTCTCGATCTCCCGAATGCGCCAGAGGAGACGGTAAGACGTTACCGCAACCCCTTATCTCAGCCTTTCGTCTTGCAAATGCCGCTGTCTTTGGTGCCGGATTCCCGCGGTGGCCGCCGGACGGCTGAACCCGTCCGCCGGAGGAATTCCGGCCTACGTGGTTCCTGGTGCTGCTCCTTCAGCTCTGTGCCGCCTAGCCCCGACTGCCGGTCCCTCTCCAGGCATTCGCACAAGCAAGCGCCGCCGCCTGCGCTTTCGTCGGCAGCGGCATTGGCAGCTCCCAAGGCATCCTCCGGCGCTGCCTCCCTTCACAGCTCACCCTCCCCGAGCAGCAAGCTCGGCCTCGGAATGATCGATCCCCGCCGGATCCTCTCTCCTGGACGGGTCTCCCCCATCGACTCCGACGTCCCCGTGGGCAAGCTCCCCGAGAGCGTTGGATGCTCCATGGCTGTGGAAGATCGGGATGCAGCAGATCAGGTTTTGCCGGGCCAGGATCCCGCGGGTTCTGTGGCGGTTGCGGTGGCTGATCCTGTGGCTGCTGCGAGTGATGAGAGGGAGAGCAGCTTGGATTTGAAGTTGACAGTGAGGGACAAGGACGGCAGGTTCCTTGTTATGGAGATGGATTCCGAGGTCTTGTGTGCTAATAGCCCGTATTTTGCTGGCTTGGTTTTGAGATCGAGAAGGAAGGTATCTGATGCTCTCAAGGATTGTTGGGAGATCGAACTGGAAGGCGTTGAGAATTTGGGCTCGTTCAGGGAGACGATCGAGTTGATGTACGAGAAGGATAAGATGAGGTGGTTTTCGAACGCGGGGGTTTCTCACGCCATTGATGTGCTTGAGGTGAGACTTCTTTCTCTTGTATCCAACAGTGTAATTTACGCTTCCACATTCACATTTTGCTGTCATAGTTTATTTTGCACATGAATTTTCTGATGCCGATTAAGTTGCTACGAGAAGAGTATTGTGAGATTTAAAATTCAGTTGATAAGGTTATATTATATACCATTTTGAATAGAGGTAAGCGGAGAAGACGGCAAATTTATGTAGCTAATGGGAACTAATTTGTGATTAGGGTTTGTTGTTGTACTAATATTAAGAATATGGTAATCTCTTTATGACTAATTTCATAAAACAGCAATACTTGGGCATAGTAGCACACTAATGTGACTATTGCTAGTTCTCATGAAATGGTGTTTTTTGACTGATTGAACTAGATTTTGTAGGACCATGCCCGTTTATCTGATTTTAGCCTGCCAACTCCGAGCTTTCGAACTGCAGCCCTATCTATGAGATGATTGCTTGATTGAGCAGCTGTGGTGCTAATGATCCTTTCCTTTTCCATTCTATTATATTATTGTTTGGAAGATGTCAAGTAATGTCTGAAACCCTTTCATTTTGTTGGATGCACCTGTGATGGATTCTCTGAAATGTAGGTAGAGAAGATTATTGTCCCTAAAACATTAATATGCTGACAGCATTTATAAATGCCTGTTTAAAATAGCTGATGTCTCCCTTTTGAACTGATTCATAGATGAAGAAATGTATTCTACTGTTTGGAAACTAGGTTATTTGTCAATGAATGATGTATACCCTTTTTGGTTGAGATGAGATTTCACCTCTGTTTCACAAATAGATACTCCAGTCAGGATTGTTGGGCTTGTGTTTTTTCTGTGAATGCTGAGTACAAACAAGCACAGGTGACTTAACTTGTAACCTTAGTGTTCATTCCTACCTGCCGATTTGGGGATCTAACTAGTTTCAGAAAATGCTTTAGCTTTATTGCATGTTTATTTCCTAATTTCATAGTAGTTTATCAATGTTTATGCTTGTTTTACTCCGATTTGTTTGGGCCTGTCAGTTAATACATTTGCAACTTCAATAATAGATAAAGATTTTGAAAAGCCTTTTTTTCTTTCAATATTGTACTTGTTATTGTTCCAAAACCAGCAGTCCCTTAATCAAATGATATTGCTTTCTTGGTCTTTGTTGCTTGTGTTTGAGGCCTGAAGCTTTTACATTACACAGTTATCTATGTTGCTGTTTGCTGTAATTTAATGAAGAGATTTTAAGGGATTTTTGTGTTAGATACTACTGCTTGATGTATATTATCATTTGGTGCACAATCTTTGAAGCTCCTCTATTTTGTTGCTTTGTTTATATAAATTAAGTTTATATGAAGTATATTGATACCTTTTTATAAGAATGAAGGGGATGTATAGGATTGTGACATCTATAGAGATATTAAATTAATGATGTGCTTTAAAATTTTGAGAGGGGTGATTGAGCATAGATTACGTTGTAATACTAGCTTATCGCAAAATCATTTCGGTTTTATGCCAGGCATATTTAGCATGGAATCTATTCTTGTGTTAAGAAGTTTAATAGAGAATTTAGGGAGAAAAAATATTTGCATTTGATTTTCATTAATTTAAAAAAAACTTACAATAAAGTCCCAATAAAATTGTTTGGAGAGTTTTAGAAAAAGAAGATTTGCTTTGCTCACATTTAAGTCATTAAAGATATTAATAAAGGAATTATTACTTATATTCATACACAAGGGTTGGATTATATTATAACTCAGATTTAAGTTCATATCTCTTTGCATGGATTGGATACATTCTAAAAATATGCCTTGGTATATTCTTTTCGCAGATGATATTTTTATTATTGATAAGAGTATAAATAGGGTTAAGACAAAATTCGAGTTTTAGAAAAACACCGTAGAGTCTAAAGATTTTCATATCAGTAAATTTAAAATCAAATATATGGGGTGTAAATTTAGTCAATATAGAAGAATTTGTATTAGAATAGTCACAATTGATGATCAAGTTATTAAGAAGAGTGAGCAATTTAAATATTTCAGATCAATCATATAAAATGATGCTGAAATAGATAGTGATGTTATTATCGGGATTCAAGCAGGATGGAATAAATGAAGAAAAGCATGTAGTATGTTGTGTGAGAGAAAAATCTTGCTTAGACTTAAAGGTAAATTTTATAAAATAGTAGAAAGATCAATGATGTTATATGGTGTTGAATACTTACCTACAACGTAAAAAATTATAGATAAAATTAATGTCATATAGATAAGGATGCTAAAGTGGATGAATACGTATATACAAGAGAACAAGATGAAAAATGAGTGTATTCATGAGACCATTGGAGTAGCCTTAATTTGTAATAAGATCAAAGTGAGTCATATAAATTATAGGCAGATTGAAGTTTCGTTAAGGAGAGTTGGGTTATTGGATTTTTTGTCTTGTAAAAAGAGAAGAGAAATAATAAAAAAAATATGGTAAAAAATTATAAAAAATAATCTTACATACTTGGAGTTAAATAAGGAGTTATTATTTGATAGAGTGCAATAGAAATAAAGGATTTATATAGCCTGCCCCACCTAGTGGGATGAAGGCTTGGTTGTTGTTGTATATATACACCTAATTGTTTAAACCTTTTTTTATTAAGACTCATAATGACTTTCTGTTGAATGGCCATAGTGCCTTTAAATATTTTCAATGGGTGGATGTAAACAGGTCACCAACTCTCTCTCAGTCTCTCTCTAACATGGGTTGCATTGAATAATTGAGTCACTCTTCATTTTGTTGTTGTTACCAGTTGAATGTTGGGAAAACAAAAGGGTACGAGAACGGTTGTAATTTGGAATTATGGCAATAAATCCGCACAAACATCTGGAAATATAAGACCATTGTAGTTTCCATAATAAATATATAAAGGATATCTCAAACTACAAATATTTTGAGTATAATGTTACCTGATCTGGTGCAGTTTTCTTCATTAAGATATTGGAAAAGTTATGAATAGCTGAAATAACTAAAGGAACAAACTAGGAGAATTATAAAAACTTGAAATAGACCATTACATGGGAAAAATAATAGTGCCAAACTGCAAAAAGTTATTATGAGCAAGTGAAATTTATGAAGGATTGTCTATGTTGGATGACATGGGTGGGATGAGGTTGATGTCTTCAATTTCCATTCTTTGTTTATTCACAAAATGTGAAGCTGATAACAATTAATCTTTGGTTCAAAAGTCATCTATTAGTTGCATATACTCACAAAATTAGGTTGTTTTCGAAGGTTAATTAAGTTGTTTTCAGCGGTATGTACTGTAGCTTCACTGCAACTGAAGTATACAATTTAATCGTCATGTTTATCTTGGACAAGGAGAAGGACTAGCAAATGTACTGTAGGAAGTGCGAATAATTTGAAAAAATCTGATTTATTTTGAGCAAGCAGACAAATTTTGAGAAGATGGCTCAAAATAAATATGATAAATAGAAATAACCTTGATGTACATGTGTACTGGCAACAAAATCAAGGTTTATTTACTCACACGTGCACATGCACAGGCACACACTAATACAACTACAAACATGTAAATGTTGTGGTTTTTTTTTTTTAATGTAAATGTTGTGGTTGTTTTGTGTGGAATTTGCTAAAAGATGCTAGGCCTCAAAATCCAATTCTATTCAACTTGGAAGAGATCATTTTGAACTTTAACAAATACTCAATGAACCATCGCTGAGTTTTTCTAATTTGCAAATGAGCATATTATTTATGAGAATAGTTCCTTTAACAGTACTCAATAGTTTATGCCACTCTTTGTTCGAAGATTGGTAATAGCAGTGTAGCAATACTAAATATAAATTTGATTGAGCATTTCTTCTCACTTTTGCTTGAGCCATGAATCTTCTTTTCTTGCTTTTGGTTAAACTTGAATATTTGGTATAAACATCCATGGGGCATTCATCAATTGAACTGCAATTTCAATCAGTCTTAGCTTTCTTTCTAAACAAATGGACAGGATTAATGCTACTTGCTGCCTTATTTATTTGGTAGATTCATTTTGAATTTTCGTAGATAGGTTTGTATTATGCGCATTGGTTGTTTCAAGCATATACAATTTGGATTTCTTGCGCAAGACCACCGCGTGAACAAATTATCTAGAGTAATTACCAAAAATTGATCAGGGAACCTGAATTCCTTGTGATCCATTTACTTTTGCAATAACCTATACGTCATCTTTAGCACAATTAATTTCTTAGCTTTTCATGGTAATATGCTTTCGGCTTGCAATCTTGAACATATTTAATTCTATAACAGATGTTCCTTTCAGTCCTTTTGTTCATGGATTAAATACAAAATTGTTGTTTCCAGGTGTCCTACACAATCATGTTTGTTGGTGGCATTATGTCCTGCTTAAAGTATCTGGAGGCTGTTCCATGGAGTGAACATGAGGAGGAGAAACTAAAAGGTCTCTTCTCAAGGTGTAGTTTCGACGAATCAGTGAACCGAGAAATACTTGCAAGACTACACCCACAAGGTTCCATTTGCTCAGACGATTTAACAATACAGCTGATTAATTCAGTAGCCAATGGTGCAAATGCTAATGCTAGGAAGGAGCTCCAGGCTTTAGTGAATGGCCTCTTGTCCAAGAGCTCTGTCTATCAGAAAGACCCCGCTGTCCTTAACAAGGAGAGCCTGTACAGCATCTGCACAACCTGCCTGAACTCGCTGGTGGAGATCTTCGAGGAAGCCTCCAATTCTGCCCCTCTCAGCCATGCTATTCCATTGCCAAAAGAGAAGAGACCACTGGTTGAGCGAGTTTCCAAACAAGTTGAAAACCTCAACTGGTTATTAGAAATTCTCATCGACATGCAGATGGCTGAGGATTTCGTTCAATTATGGTCAGTCCAGGATGAGCTGATTCGTCTGCATGAGATAACATCGCCGATGGTACGGTACGAGCTGAGTCGGGTATCTGCAAATGTGTTGATTGCAATGGGCAGTGGGAAGATTCAGTGCCGAGGAGATTTAAGGTCGGCAGTTCTCCAGGGATGGTTCAGACCATTGCTGAAGGATTTTGGCTGGTTACAGAGGTGCTCGAAGGGGTTGAACGTAAGGATGCTGGAGGACGGCCTTGGCCAAGCTCTCCTGACTCTTCCTATGAAGCAGCAGGAGAGCCTTTTGGTCGAATGGTTCCAGTGCTTTGGCCAACAGGGAAGCGAATGCCCAAATCTATGCAAAGCCTTCCAAGTTTGGTGGCGAAGATCATTCTTGAGAGCTGCAGATGGGTATAATTAGCTTCTGGCATATGGCTTGCAGGATTTATGTAGCTTAACACATAGTACTTGTGTGAATGCAGTGTAATTTGTTTGTAGCTTTTGTTCTCATGTGAATAGTTCTAGTAAGACTTGTATCCCATTCCATGATAATGTGATCTTCTTGACTTCTTGTGAGATTAGTTATATGGTATGATTTTTAAATGAAATGCAGACCAGCAGAATTCTTTTTAATAGATTTGTGTTGTTTTAAATCTTCCTGTTGGTTGATCAACCTTCTGTCATAAATTGAAGATGATATAAAACTTTAGCTTCAGCTTTTCATACCTATTTTGATGATAGTTAGCCCATCATTTGTGTATAGAAAAATATAAAGAATATAAAGAGCTAAATACAAGTAGAGAAGGTTCAAATCTCAGAAGTAGTTTTGTTTTGGCAGACATTATTGCTTCAAATCAGTTATGAATGCATTTATTAGGTGGCATTACAGTTTGGGCATCTCTTTCTTTGTATTGGCTCTAGTTTGAGTTCATCTTCAAGTAAAATTTTCAAATTCATGCATATAATTCAATAAAATTTGACCTGAAATCTGGGTCATCCATGTGGCCAGGGATGGAATAGGGTCAAAGGGAAAAGCCTTTCAAACTTCAAAAAGGGATTCAAAGGCCCGTTTCTTCGAGTAATTCATTCGGTGTTCGATTGGATTTACTTAAAGACCTTCAACTATCGGAGAACAAGTTTCTCAAAATTCCTGAAAAATTATCGAGAACAGAAAACAGTTTAACATTATTCACAATCTCGACAAAAGTAAGAGTGACAGGAGTTATAGGGGAGTTAATCATCGGTCTCGTCCAAACTAAAGAAATGATTAGATAACGCAGCCATCAAAACGGCTGCGCCAAATCAACTTGGTTCATACACCAGTGTTTGGATCTCGAAGGCGTCCAATCAAACTAGTTAGAAACTAAGTCTATTTTGAAAACACCCTCATTTATCTTTCTCATACTTTTGTATTTTCACATCCATTAATTCACTATACAGTTTCCTTGCACGTAGTAGGAAGATTTCCTTTTTGTATCTCTAATTCATTTTTAATAGATTTTAGATAACTGAGTTTAGTGCTGTGGTTTCTTCCTAGTTCCTCAGTTTCTATGTAAAAACTTACTCGTGTTTTTATTTCTTTTCTTATTTTTTGTCTTATTTAATTTATTGTGATTACTCCATCAAAAAAATAGTGTCATCGTCAAGATTTAGTTGATAATTTCATTCATTCATAATATTTACTTTATATTTATTTATCGAATAGACTATTATGATATACCTAAGTGTGTTTTATATAATATATACATATATATGTGTATATATTATGTATGTATATGTGTACACATATGAGTTGTAAAAATAACTTGAAGTTTGCATAAAATTCATTTGAATTTACATTCGAGTAGGGTTTTGATCCCAACTCGACCTAAAGTGTCATTTCGAGTTAAATTTAAGCTAAATTTTGTTTGCTCGATATAAACTCGAATCATCTCGAAAATAGATATTTAATAAATAAATAAATAATTTATTTTTAATTTGTTAATGAGTACTATAATTTTTTTCTATTTATCAAATCATCAACATAAAGGCACAATAGTAATATATCACTAGAATCACTAACCTTCACATATAAAAGCATGTTCAGATGGACATTTTTGTAAGCCAGACTTATGAAAGAAAAAATCAATGTGTTTGTTCCATGCTCGTGGAGCTTGTTTGAGACCATACAATGCTTTGATTTTGCCTGGGGCCATGTTTGGCGCAAGGACCAAAACAGGACCAAAACAAGACCAAAATAGTACTAGTTTAAAAAATAATAATAATAATAAATAAATTATTTTAATTATTCTATACAAATTTTAATATAAAAAATAATATTTTACTTCACATACTCAATAATTTTTAATAAAAATATAAACTTTATTTCACGTCTTAGATCAAAATACTCGATTTGAATATTTTGATCTAGAATGTGAAATAAAGTTGATATTTTTATTTTAAATTATTGAGTATGTAAAGTAAAATAATATTTTTTTATATTTGAATTTGTGTAGAATGATTTAAAAAATTTATTTATTATTATTATTGTTGTTTTTTAAATTAGTACAATTTTGATCCTATTTTGGTCCTCGCGCCAAACAGGGCCATCTTACTTCCTTGCTTCATGAATCCAGGAGGTTGTTCAACAAATACTTTTTTTTCAAGTGGACCATTTAGAAAAACTGACTTTACATCCATTTGATGGATTTTCGACTGATTATGTGCAGCCAAAGTAGTTATCTTTTAAATTTTTCGCAGTCTTACAGATACTAATGATTTTCTATTTTTTTACTTTAATCGATATTGTCTTTACTTTTGTTGAATGTTGATTACTCTTTTTATCCTAGTCAAGCTCATATTACAAGAAAGATGGGACTTTAGCCTTAAAAATTTATATATTTATTTAGTCAGAGATTCAGAGAGAGAACAATATGCATTTACTTTAATCAGGTCAGTATATCTAGGTTTATGTCACAACATTTGTATTATTATTAATTATATCTTATTTGCATCAAACTAATTAATTTGGGCCAGTTTTAAATTAAAATTAATCTATTAATATATATTTAAACCTTTATCTTATTTAAATAATTTGTTACAAGTTGAAAAGCAATTAAATAAATTTATGACATTACTTTAAATTTAAGATTTTTTTGAAATTCAATATTTATTGAAGGGTGTTTTTAATTTTTCAAGTTGAATTATCCATAATATTACTTTTAATGATATCCAAAATATTTGAAGAGATGTAATTAATTTAAAGAAAATTTAAAAGATATTTTTTAAATTTATAACAACAAGATATATATATATCATTCTGATTTATTATAGTGTCACACCTTAAATATGAAAATATAACATATTATGGCCTTGTTTGGTTGGAGGATGAATTTGAGTAAGGAAAGAGAAAATAATTTATTTTATAGAGTTGATGGGAAAGAAAATTATTTTAATATTGGGAGGTGTGTAAGATGTGAAATAAAGTTGATTTTAAGGTTGAAATTTGTGTTGGATGTGAAATAAAGTTGATTTTTAAGGTTGGAATTTGTGTTGGATGTGAAATAAAGTTATTAAAATTTATAATAAATTTAAAATACTATTAATATATTTTTTTGCCCTTTTTTGGGCTCATGCCAAACAAGGCCTATATATACATATATAACAGTCGTATCCTGATATATCTGTATTCTTTTTTTTAAGCTTGTTACATCATCGTATCATACTGGTGCTTTATATAAGTGTAATATGGCATGTTTGGTTAAAATTAACTAGATTAACTTTAACATGGCTAAACATACAAGCATCATTATTATTTTTTACATCACGCTGGTCCATGAATTAAAATTTTCAATGTCTGAGTCTTTGAGTAACATATGATATATCAATTAGGTCATTTTTAATTTTTTATTATGATTTTTTTTATAGTACCATTTTTACCACTCTTCCCTCTCTAACTCTCCTCTTCCTCTCCTTTCTTCTCCCTCTCCTCTCTCCTGCCTCTCGTCTCTCTGCTCTCTCTCTCTCTCTCTCTCATCCCCTCGCTTTCTCCTCTCTCCTCTCAGAGAGGGGAGATGAGAGAGAGAGAGAGCGGGGAAATAGAGGAGAGAAGGAGGGTGGGGGGAGAGAGGGTAGAGAAAAGTCGGGAGGGGAGAGAGAATAGTAAAAATGATATTTTAAATTTTTTTATAATAAATAATTAAAAAGGACCTCGTTGATAAATATGTCACTCAGGGACCCAAATATTAAAAAAATTTAGTTCATTGTCTTACGCGATATTATGCACTAAACTAAGGGGTACCCTAGCAAGTATTATAAGAAGTAACTTGATGTATACTAAGTAATGATTGTTCTAATTTTTGTTAGTGATTTTTACTTTTGAGCTAAATGAAAAGTCAAAATAATGCTGAGAGGGCAAGAGTACAAGTGACTTATACTTAGAACAACTTAAACAAAACGTGAGTATGTAACTCAGTTTTTTAGTGGAGCTCAGTTCTTCTCGTATGAATCAATAATGACGCATGAACAACAAATGCCTAGGAGTTGAAGTTTTAGCTATTTTGGTTCTATATTTAGACAAAGGTGAGTGTAGATGTTGACATTATTAATACAGTTGAAGCTTGTTTGCTCAAACTGAGAAGTGCATTTAGAATATTATGGGATATAGTACCATAGATAATTTAGGAAAATTTTCATGCAATAGTAATTAGGCTACAATTGTTATATATATCTAAATATTGAAAAATATGATCACTAATAACAAAACTTGATGTTATATAATTGTAATGTTGAGATAGATGTGCGGTAATACTAGACAAGTTGGCATAATTACTAGTTTATTTGGAATAGTGTAGGAGTAATATAGGGTGAATATGAGATTATAAAAAATAAATTGAAGTTGTATGGGCATGTAAAATGAAGAGTATTTATAAAAAAAAAAAAAACTATATATTGAAGAGTAGAAGATGTACCGTTAAGGTTGTCACATACTTCTTAGATATGTAAGACGTGTTTAATGCATAGATTTCAAGTTAGTTTCTCTTATCTAGCTATACTAATTTGATTTCTACAATAAACAAATTAGGCACTATATTTCTACATTTCATTTTTTTTCTTAGTCTCTCCTTAGCCAATAAGAGAAGAGGAGATCTACTGGTATAAAGTGTATACATAATGTCTATGACATTCTAAGGCAAATCCCACATCAGCAAGGCATAAGAGAGGTATTAGGTATATATACAACCTTATGGATGTCTTTTAAAATCGTTAACGCCCAGTAAGCTAAAGTAGACAATATTTATAGTCGGTTAGGTTGTTATAATATCACTCTAGAATACCAACAAATTTGTGTAAGAAATAAGAAGGAAAAGGTCTTGACTAAAAATTCCTTGAATTCTACAGAAAGATTCGAATAAACTATAATTAATACCAAGGAGGATGATGATGGTGTTAGTTAATTTATAAACATAAATGACAAAAAAAATGACTAGAATATGTTCTTTGTACTTGGGTTTTTTTTGTATTTGGGTAATGATATATTTGAACGGAATACTAAAATGGATAGCTTGGTCTTCAACTAATTCCGTTGTTTATTTTCTAGTTAATTTGAGTAGAGCTACAAATATTTGGTCTTTAAATTATTATGGACAATATTATTTATTTATTTTTTTAAGATTGGTCATTGCCTAAATTTGCATTGCAGTACAAATTTGCAGTCCTCATGGAGGATTGCCCAAATCTCATATGGAAAGGGCATCCACTCTCTCATAATACACCATCAAAGGTAGATACATTAGCATTAAACTCAGCATCCCTATTAGCATTTTTAGAAGCATATGATACTTTGTAGTTAAATATGTTAGAAATTAAACTTGATTAATGCAGGATGCAGTTTCAGAAATCAAAGGTCATGTTTTGGCTTAATTCTGGCATTAAATGGCTGATTAAACTCCTTTATATTATATATTGATGGAAAGGTATTGAAGTCAGAAGTTCAATGCAGAAGCTCCACAATCAGAAATTAGTAGAGGGAGTTATGGCTACTTTAGTGAAGACTGTTCAGCTACCCTATAAAACCGAAATTATGTGTTTATTAGCTTTAAATGAGTCTTGTTAACCTAATGAACGTTTGGAAGTTTAAGAGTCACTTTGTTTAGTATAAATAGATATTGTAATCAGCATTTTAAGAATGAAGAAGATGACAAGTTAAAATTTCTTCCTTTCTTTTAAGTTTTCTCTTCTACCGCATTATATTAGATAGTATTGTACTTACCACCTTCCAACAAAATATCTCTCACTCCAGACAGTGCAGATGATCCCTACTAGTTACCATTACTTCAAAGGCCATAAATTCCTCGCTAAAGTGCTTCTAATGCATGTGATGAGGGCATGGTTATTTTCACCATCAACATAAATCCTCTATGAAAGAAGCCTTTTTTTTTTATGAAACCGCAAATATTAGAAGCTTCTTGTTTTTATAAGTATCATGGTTCTTTTAATCCATAACTTCTTGAAACAGAGAAAAGCATTGCACAGTTTCACTAATCATTCATGAACATTTTTTTGCACATAAATATTATCTACTGCTATGCATGGAATACTGTTCTGAATCTGTAATTCAACAGACAAAGATGACATAAATGCATTGTTTTGCCTTCTGGCCCTTCCATAGGTTCACTCATATCAATGACCCCCTAGTGCATGTGGATTTTAGATCAATCAGGCTGTAGGGTACATGTAACATCCTGTGATCTCATTATAGAGGTATTGTCCGCTTTGGCTTTAGGAAAACTGCGTGCTTGAGTGATTCCCAAGAGGTCACCCATCCCAGTGCTACTCCAGCCCAAGCACGCTCAACTATAGAGTTTTTCATCACTAGCCTCACGGTTTTGCTCCAAAATGCGCCTCTACTATTTGAGATCACGTTATCTACTTATACAACTCAGGATCTCCCTCCCTTTCCGATGTAGGACGATTCATTCCTGCGCCCCTCTCACCACTCATTATTCGGCCTAGATGCCTGCCAGGAGCCGCACTTTGCCTCAGTGATTCCTTTCTCTTAGGACATCACCCGGCGTCACTCCCCGCTCTCTTCGGCCACAGGCGTCACAGGCCCACCAGCTTCCTCCTGGTTCGTCCTCGAACCACATCGTACTGTAGGAGGTCGGTTCTGATACCATATTGTAACATCCCGTGATCTCATTGTAGAGGTATTGTCCGCTTTGGCTTTAGGAAAACTGCGTGCTTGAGTGCTTCCCAGGAGGTCACCCATCCCAGTGCTACTCCAGCCCAAACATGCTCAACTATGGAGTTTTCCATCACTACCCTCACGGTTTTGCCCCAAAAGATGCCTCTACAATGAGATCATGGGATGTTACAGTACAGGATTGAGTAACTTAAAATTGGGGATGATTCACACAAACTTTATATTTTGAGATTATCTACTTGTTCTAGTTTGTTGTGGTGTTTTTATTATGGTGTCTGAAGTTGACTATAAGCTTTTTTAGTAGAAAACTTTGCATTTTTGCCATTGCTCACACCAAACATGACACAACTTTAACTTTTGTTTGTTTGATACTGAAACCTTGACTTTAAAGTTCTCAAATTGAAGATTTTGTTACAATTGGATGCGTATTTTGGTTTAGCTAGTGTCTAATAAAGGGAAATCAAAGAATAATTAATTTGAAATATCGAAGCTTAGTTAGTGTTGATATATTTCCATTGCAATATTGAAGCTTTGTTTCAATATATTTTCTGGTGTTCTTTTAGCATTGCTGCAGCGCAGAGGGTTCAAGAGATGGGGAAGGCAGATTGTGGAGTGGGGACTGGGCTAGTGGGTATTACGACTCATCAAACTTAGAAGATGTTAAAGGTAAATGAAGCACTCTTCTGCTCACCTCTTCTTCTTTTTTTTCTCCAGATTTTTGCTGCAAATTATGGTAGTATTCTTCGAGTATAACTGAACTGAATAGAACTCGTTTTGAAATGATGTAACTGTTGGGGTGGCACTTAAATGAAATGAATTCGAGAACCGAGATCTAGAAGAAATAGTGTTCCTGATCTTAGGAATTAAGTTTATGTCGTGTTATGTGTCCCTGGTGGAGAGAAATTTTAGCATGGAATGATGCATGAACCAAATAGAATCAAGCTTTCTTGCTATGTTTGCAATTAATATACACCCATTATATCCCACATGTCTATATGGTAAGAGCAAACTTAGAACTTACGTGTGAAAACCCGTGATAGGACGAGTCAGGTACGGGATTTTATATCCCATACTTGCCAATCCAAACTTATATATTTAAATTTTTTTTAAATACCTTATGCAAGCTGTTAATCTGTACTCTTTTCGATTGTCATCTTTGTTATTGATTTCCTACTTTTTCTGCGATTTTTGTGGATAAAGTGTTTTTTTTTGCTATATTGTCATTGAAAATAATCCAATTTAATGTGTGCTTTTGGGATAATGGCGAGTTGAGGTTGATCAAGCTCATCACTTAAGAAATGGAGTACAGCATGGTAAGAGTTTCATTTTGAAATTCAAGTGCTAAGATTGTAAGTGAATTGAGTTGAATCAAGTTATGCCTTCAAGCTCATCCTAGTTTTTGTTGAGCTTGACCTTGAGCTCAAACATGAATTGAGGCTCAAAACCTGTGAGTATCATTATTGAATTTTATTCTATTATTATATGTGTGTGTGCGCGCGCGCATGTGCACATAATTAAACTTCAAAAGAGAGTTTGTTCGTGAACATGAATGAATTTGCTTATAAGTTATAACTAAATGAGCTGAGCTCAAATTTGCTTATTTGTTATTTAACAACAACAACAACAACAACCACCAAGCCTTAGTCCCACTAGGTGGGGTCGGCTATATGAATCTTTTGTTTCCATTGCGCTCTATCAGTTACCAAATTCTTATCTAAGTTTAAGTAACTAAGATCACTCCTTATAGTTTCTTGCAATGTCTTCTTTGGTCTCCCTCTTCCTCTTTGTACATGGGCAAAATTCAATAACTCAATTTTTCTAACTGGAGCTTCAATCGGCCTACGATTTAGATGTCCAAACCATCTAAGCCGACTTTCTCTAAGTTTATCCTCAATTGGTGCAACACCAACTTTCTTTCGGATATACTCATTTCTCATTCTATCCTTTCGTGTATATCCACACATCCACCTTAAATTTTATAATTCTTTCAATAACTTTAAATAATCCTCTTATGATCAAACGCCTTCTAAATCTCATTATAAATTGTCTTTAATTATCTTTTCTTTTGTCTGTATTTTCATAAAAAAAATGATTACCACAATAATGCAATATAGTTTGAAATCCACAAAAAACCATTTTTGTAATTATTCATGAGTTTTCAAATTTTTTTTTTTCCAGAGACTAGTATTGTTGTACACAAATATACAAAAGATTGCAGGAGGGAAAATAGAAGAAAAGGAAATCATCAGATTGCTGAATAAGATGTATAAAAATATAATTTTTTTTCATTTTTCAGAACTTTTTTGAAATCTTTTTATATGTATTTTTGCTCATCTGCTAACATGTGAGCTTGAAACACAGCTGATTGGAGCTCTCTTTACTCACAACAGATGGGAAGAAATTCTTAGTTGAGCTTCAGATTCCTCAGCCTGCAAGATGTACAGAATCAAGTAAACTCGTATATTTAATTGACTCGATATATATACATATTTACGCTCATGCATAAATTCATTTGCATGTTGTCGAGTCAAATCACCTAAATGTCAGCTTAAACTCGATGACTATGCAAAACTATAAAATTTAGAATTAGCGTTAGAGACTCATTCATGCTAACTTGACTCGTTATCAACCCTAAGATGAAAGACGGATTGACTTTATAATTGAAATGCATGCCTTTGTGAGCTATGTTATGCGAAGACAAGGACCCAAAACTGAGAAAGAAGCTGGGAATCAAGTTGAGTTTTAAAGAATTAGCCTCAATTGGAGACTGGATTTTTCTATTTTAATTTGATTTTCATTAAAGTTAGACCAATATTTATTCAATTTTAAATCAATTTTTGAATTAAATAGAATTGATTGTCAGTTGTGTTTTAAATTAATTAAATTTAGAGTTAAATGCAATTCATTTGAAGGAGGTTGGCCTTAAGAATAATGGAGTGATAATCTTTTTCTTAAGCTTGAAAAAATCAGGTTATCTTAGTAGTTGAAGAAAATCTTGTATCAGGATGGAACACTGTCCTGATACAAATAGGAGCCTCACATAGGACAAGGGTGGGCCCTACTTGCTAAAGATTTTTCTCTAGTTTGACCTCAAGGACATCTTGGTCCTACCCAACATTAATTAAAAATTAATAATAATAATAATAAATAAATAAATAAATTTTTATTATATTTTACCCAAATTTAAATATAAAAAAATTTATTTTATTTCATATACTTGATCATTTTCAATAAAATTATCAATTTTATTTTACATTTTAAACCAAAATATTTATTCATTAAGAATATGAAATAAAATTGATAGTTTTATTTAAAATAATTTTTGTATATAAAATAAAATAAAATTCTTTTATATTGAAGTTTATATAAGATTTAATAAAACTTTATTTATTTATTATTATTATTATTTTAATCGAGTACCATTTTGATCTTGAGCAGAACCAAAATAGTCTTTGGGCCAAATAGGCCTTAAAGCCCTATTTGACATGGGAACTAAAATCAGGATCAAAATGATACTAATTTAAAAATAATAATAATAATAATAATAATAAATAAATATTTTTTTCTAATTATTTTACACAAATTTTAATATAAAAAATATTATTTTATTTCACATATTTAATAATTTTTAATAAAAATAATAATTTTATTTTACATCTTAGACCAAAATATTAGAACCATAATCAGAGTTAATTATCAGAATGATATGTGGCAAGATAAAAGTAATATTTAACATGTCTCAAATAGCATAGTATTCAAACTTACTATAGGAGGATGTACCACCATAGTTTTTTCTAAGAAGTAATAATGTTTTAAAATTAATTTCATACTAAGAAGATGATCTATGGTTATTTTTAATTTAGGGAACTTTAATATGTTCGTAAAAAAAAAATTAATGTGATAATTTATTTTTAGATTTGTAAAAGAATTGAAATATGAAGGTGTTTTATTCAATGTTATAATATACGTTATTTAGAGAAAATAATTATTTAGTTTTATAACATATGTAAACAACTTTGTGAAAAATCATAAAATTTTTATTAAAAAAATGACGTCTAGATATCAAAATATTTATATTATATAAAATAATATTAAGATAATTTTGAGTTAGATGTCCCTTTTATTTTATTTTAGGATATATAAAAATATAAAATAAAGTAAATTTTTAATTTTTAAATTTATATTGTATATAAAATAAAATTAATTTTAATATTGTTTTTTTTTTAGAATTTATGTTAATTTAATATTAAAATTTTTGTAAGTTGTAACTCATAAAATTAAATTTGCTATAGGATGATTTTCAAGGGCTTTCTTTTACGAAGATAAAGAAGTACCTCTAGAGAATTCCTTGTCGGCGGCAGCATTCCGGTCATCGCCGGAGGATTTGTAGCTGGGGAAGGGAACTTGGCCGGCCTCAATGTAGCCGAGGTCCTCCACAAGGAGCTCGTAGTGGCGCTGCACCTCCTCCGGCGACTTGCCGCCTACAACACGCGCGACATTCTGCCACCGCCCAGGCGCATCCTTGTCGTAAACCGCCAGCGCCTGCTCGAACAGTTTGTTTTGTTTTGGCGTCCAGCTCGAACTCGAGCTCCTCGATGGCATTTCGGGGAGCAGCTGCTGAGAAATGGAGGAGGAAGATGGCGGAGGCGGGGAGTTGTCGGTGTGCTGTGGAGATTTCTTGATGCTCTGAGGAGTTGTAGGAGAAAGTTGTGCTTCTTATAAGAAGGTGAGCAACTTGGATAGGACAGCTGGCAACAAGTCGAGTTCAAACGATTTCGGTTGACACGAACTTCAAATTTCTTCGAGTTTGTCTGCTTAATTTGAGTTGACTCAAACTATAATTTAACTAGCTTGTAGTATACCCGGCCCTGTTTGGCGCGAGGACCAAATCAGGACCAAAGTGACACTAATTAATTTAAAAAACAACAATAATAATAATAAATAAACTTTTTTAATCATTTTACACAAATTTTAATATAAAAAAATATTATTTTACTTCATATACTCAATAATGTTTAATAAAAATATATACTTTATTTCACATCCTAGACCAAAATATTCGAATCGAGTATTTTGGTCTAGGATGTAAAATAAAATTAAATTTTTTATTGAAAATTATTGAGTATGTGAAGTAAAATAATATTTTTTTATATTAGAATTTGTGTAGAATGATTAAAAAATTTTATTTATTACTATTATTGTTGTTTTTTAAATTAGTATCATTTTGATCCTGATTTGGTCTTGATTTAGTCCTTGCGCCAAACAGGGCCAGTACAGAAACATTGAGAGGACTTGTGTGGAACGTGAGGTTTGAATGAGAAGTTTTTTTTTCTCATGTTTATGCTCAACCATTACACTATCTGTATGTTAATATGATATATAAGGAAAAAAATTCATTATACTATATTCATTCATTTGTTATGTTCTCTTGGTGAAACATTATATAAGTTTATCATAAAAAAACAAAAGATATTATAAGTCAAATATGTACTATGTTCAATAAAACAATCAAGATCACTTATATAAATCGTGTTACAAATCAACACTGATTTCTTCTTCTCCTTCGTGAATTCTTGTAGTGCTAATGACATTAGCTGGAGCTAAACAAAAAGACTTTGGCCAAAAGGCCATCTTAGATACATTTGGGTATCATCCAAAGAATCGACCCCCAATTTAAGTTTTGTGGGTAAACAAATTTGAGTACATTTTAAGAAGAAAGTTACAGAGTTAGAGCGAGTCGGCCTTAATTAACTTGAAATCAAAGTTTTGAATTCATTCAAATTTGATTTAAGTAGGTAATTAATTAAACAGCTGAGTGACCTTCTTGAGTTATACAAGTTATAGGCATTTGTAGTAATATAACTGATTGCATCTATATATATATATATATATATATATATATATAGTGCATTTACACCTCCACTTCAAATAATTACACTCTCCATAATTAATTAATACATTTTGAAAGTCTAAGTATATATGTTTATGCATATTTCGAGTTACATCTATTTTATTTTTATAACAAGTGCTTATTTTGACTCGCATAAAATCTAGTTAAATTTCCTTTAGAGTTGTGCTTTGATAATCGACCTAAAAATTTAAGATAATATTCTTATATGTTTCCTAAACATTTTTAACCTCATGCTAGGTTCAAACTTGAAGTCTCTTATTTCAACATCATATCTTTTCCTTTAGTAATCAATAAATCTAAAAGTTTAGACTTAGAAAAAGTAACATTGGACTGAAAGATACATTCTTGGTGATATAAAGATTCTTATCATCATTATCATCATATCTACAAAAGCAAAACAAAATAGATTCCTTCATCGTCCTATCTCTGATGTTACTTTCTCGTTATTCGCAAGTTGGAAGGACTTAAATGTGATCTTCTTCCTATCAATATCCATATCCAAGGTTTGATCTGAATGGAATTGTTATACAGCATATTGAATTATTCAAAGCATTCAAATTGGAAAAATACTCTTTCAAAAAAACAAAAAAAAAGGAAAAATACAGCATTGAGATTATTGTTAAGGAAAATGAAGGCTAAAAAAAGCTGCAAACCATTTTCATTTTGGCAGGTTAGCTTAATTTACAGGGCAGGTAGAATAAATTTCTAAGTTAGACAACAGTAGTACTGCATATGTTAGAGCTGGTATTGAGTTGAATTCAAACAAATTCAATTGTGAGCCATGTTTGACACTATATATGCAATTTGTAGAGTATGTTAAAACTAAGATTTGATGTTAGTAACTCAGTGTGAAACAAACTTGGAACAAAACTCTTTTTTAAGCGACTACAATTAAACACATTATATAGTATCATGTTTAATCATTTCCATTTCAAACTAGTCAACTTACGTTAATCAAGTCTACTTTGAGTAGCATGGGTTACAAAGTTTACTTAATTGTTAACTTAAGTCCCACGATGAAAAAATTATTAAGTGCAGTCTCCATGTTGCATCACTCGTTGGACGCCCAACCAATGCATGCCATGCAGGCATCCTGCCCATGCGTTGATACACGAAACAGCACGAAAACACCATTTTGCATCGTTCTCATCGTTTGGCATTACTTTTTCATCATTTTGAAAAAAAAATTCTTTGACTATTTCGTTTAATTTGCAGATGTATATAAAATGAATAAAAGTCCATGCAAAATAAAAAAAAAATTATTAATGCAAAGTAATAAAAAAAGTATATACATTTACATGATTAATTTTTAACTTTGTATCAATATTTTTTTGACTTTATATTAGCAATTCTGTTGCAGCAACTGCAGGATGAGGTTAAAAATTATTAATAAGGTAATGAAAAAGGTAATTTTAAAAGGTAAGCTTAGCAGATAATGAATATGTGGTTTCAATCTATAAGTAATGTATTGTGTTAAAAGTATGGGCTAAAAATAGTGAAGGAAGCTTTCAGAAAACAGCTGTTGGGGCTCCCTTTTTTCTATTATATATACTTTAAGAAGGTCAAAAATATAATGTCACATTCAATTATCTAGAACATGACTAAAGATAGGATAAGATATGGAAATCTTGAATAATAAACTGTCACTTTTGCATTTATGAGTCAATGTCCTTGATGTTCCTTGTAAGTCTGCAGCATCACAAACTTCACCAACATGATAATCAAAAAGATTATCAGTAATCACAAAAATAATGAAAAAATCATTTGTTAAACACTAGAAGCTGCACTTATCTATAAAACATTTTATGATGAAACCACATAAATAACAACTCAAATTGTTTTATAGTAGTAAAAAAACAAAAAAAACTTGAAAGAAAATAAGCAAAGTAAGCAAATTATGATCAGCAAAAGAACGGAACATTCAATTGCCGAATAAAAGAAGAAAACAAATTAAGCATCAATTTAAAAGCAGATAGAAAATTGGACAAAGATTACCAATATAGAAAAAGAATGAAAAGATGAAAACAGCAGAAAGCAATATTTGAACAAATGATTACTTATGTTGTTTAATTAAAGCTGCAATAATGTGAACAAGTAAACTTGACAGTTACGGAACAAACCATATGATTTGAAACTAGATTGAATAACGATTCGAAACGTCATAGTCAGCACACAATCTGCTGACCCATTTGATTTCTTCAATCGAAATTAATTTGTTCAAATTGAAATCGATAAATTTAATCTCATAATACATAAACATATGCTTATATTCTCATATCAGCATGTAAACTGTCCCCTAAAAAAATTTCACAATTAACAGAAGAAAGACGTTTTGCTAGTTATGACCTCAGCTTTAAGAGCTAAAGTTCTTTCATCCATAATTTCTACACAATAAAAAATCAACACACACCTTTTGAGATATTGACCCCCCCCCCCCCCCAAAAAAAAAAAAAAAGAAATAAAATTCCACATAAATGGAAAAACTTCTACAGTGATACAAAAAAATAATTATTTCACCCCTGCAACAGCAAGGCATTTCCTCTTCAATGTTACTCCTGAAGACATAAACCTTCCCACTCATAAAAACCCAAAGAAAATACTCAAAATTTATCAAGAATATAGCAAAATCAAGATGGTTTCTTTCGTGCAAACCGCTGCAGCGATTTCGAGAGCTGGCTAACTTCATCCAATTTTGGTTTCTTCATAGGCCATTCATCATCTTGAAGCTCCAAGAATGATCTCTTTGCATTAAGAACAGCTTCTTCCTTCTTCTTTGCCCTCTTGCTTGGTTTGTTCCTTCCCTTGGACTTGTTTTTGAAGGATATGCTCTTGGCAGCCTCCACAGCCGCTTCCATCGCAGCCTCCACCTCCAGTTTACTTGGCTTCTCCTTCTTTCTTTGCGGCCTAACTGCTCCAATTTTGGTGGGGTCTAGCATAATCGTCTCAGGCTGAAGCTTATCGAGCAAAGCATGCACTTCCTTCTCCCTCCTCTGCTTCCTCGTCTCGTAAGGATTCGCAACCCAAGTGTCAAAATTCGGCTCCCCAGAACCAGGAACTAAAATGCATGATAACCCCATGGAGTGCCCGATCCCAAGGACATCTTCATAAGGTCGAAAACGGAGCTTTCCCACCTGATATCCTTTCACCATGGAGTGACTCATGTATTGACCATAATCATTATTTCCATCTGAATCTCTCCAAATTTGTATATGGGAACCATTGGACATTGCAAGCAAGCCTTTCTGGCTGAAGTCCAAGCTCTGTGCATATCCGACATAGTTTCGGAGAACCTCGAACTTCCTGATGTCCCACAATTTGATCTTTCGGTCCATGCTAGCAGTGGCCATAAGATGACCGCCATTTTGGAAGGCCACTGCTGTCACAGGGGCATGATGACACAGCATGGTCACTAGTGGCTTTGAACTTGTCGGCTTCCACATGGTAACTTTGCCACGCGAGTGTCCCAAACCAATCACAGAATTGTAAGGATTTGTCTGCATCACATCGGTGCGCCCGAGTCCAGTACGGTAACTGACAACAATCACACCAGTGCTCACATCTTGGTAGTGAAGTTCCCCAAGTTTGTTTATTGAAACCAGGAGGAAGTACTTGTCCAAATATTGAAGCTTTAAAGGTGCGCCATGCTCCTAAAGGCAACAAGGAAAAATAGCCACTTCATGAATTCAAAATATGAACCCCATAAAGCACAGTGACATTTTTCTCTACTTATTCGTCCCTTTACCGTGTAGAATTCAGGAGGCATATTTTTTTCTATTGTTTCCTCCCTTCAAAGAGAGCTTCACAGTGGAGATGGGGGGGGGGGGGGGGTTTGAGAACTATATGTGGTTTGTGCAAGCCATTACTGCTTGAATCTATCTACCATGAAGTAAACTAAAACCAAATTTTGAAATAGATCAAGCCAGCATAAACATAAAAAGCTTGCTCTTCGTTCAGTGATTCAGTGGCATAGCTAGATCTATGAGGAATCTGTCTAAGCACACTGTTTGATCAGTGACTCAATAATGTTCATTGAATTTGGACAACATGATTCAAACTAGACATATTTTTTAAATAGATCAAGCCAGCAAAAACAAAAAAAAAGCAAGTACTTTGTTTAGTAATTTGGTGGTTGCCAGATCGATGAAAAAACTCCCTAAGCCCACTGTTTGATCAGTGATTCAATGATGTTCATTGAATTTGGACAACATGAAGTAAACTATAACATAATTTTGAAATAGATCAAGCCAGCATTAACATAAAAGCATGCTCTTTGTTTAGTGATTCAGTCGGCACTAGATGGCCTGAAAGCCCGCGATGGCAAACTCTAGTCAGATGGCCAGTGACTATGAGAGTGGAAGAGGGTGGACGGGAGAGAAAGAAAGAGGAGAGAAATTGGTCCAAAAAATAACAATTTGAAGTTAGTTTAATAGTTTCCATCTAAAAGGAAATATCAAGAAGGTGGGATTGATTACATTTCGATCGACTGGAAAACGACTCGAGCTCGATTGGGTTCGACTTCGAGCTGGCTCGAGTCGATTCCAATCGACTTCGAGCTGATTTCGATTCATTTTCGAGCCGGTTCGAAAATGAATCAAATCTCAATTTTTTTTGAGCCGATCTCAAGCCAGGTAAGCTCGACTCGATCCGACTCGAGATCGATCTAAAATTGATTCAATTTTCGATCTTCAATCCATATTAACACCATAATCTTATCTTATCTAAGTTAACAACTGGCGACATCTCCATTTTTAATGCTTTGTGCAAAAATCATATCAATGCAGCTTTACCAGATAAGGCATTGTAGTAAAGCAATTGTAACAGCAATTGTTGAATCTCAAGGGGCAGCATATCCAAAATACTCTATCTTCATCAATTGCACGCAAAAGCTCTTCTAGGGATGACTTTTCCAACAACTCGGATGATTGCAACAGTCGATGATGAGTTTATTAACAACAAGAAAAGGGAAACTAATAAGTGCCAAAAACTTGTCACTTTATGTTTGGGACTTTCACATAACGTAAACTTGGACCTATTTGGTAGCAGCCTAATCTTAAAACTTGACACAATTAGTTTATTGAGTATTGTTGGTTCCTCCATTGTAATTATTATATAATCATATATTTTGATGTTTGTCACCACATTTAAGTTAGTTGGTACTAATGATATTTTATTGCTAATATGATACTCCACACAATGGTTAAAATAAAAAAAAACTTCGACAATAGAATCAAGATTGAGTAAAATGTGGAGTAATCAAGATTAATGAGTAAGTCTTGAAGATCAAGAGAAGTTTTATTGAAGATTATTTTATTATTTATTATTATATTATGTTTTGGTCTTGTAATATTTGTAGGATTATTGTAAGATTGTCCTTGGGTACTAAGAGATTTGTAAATCATGATTTGAGTACTTAGGACATAATTATAGGTTAGTTAGAATGAGTATAGATTGATAAAAAATGAGTTGAACCAACCTATGTGAGAATTAGTTGATATAGCTATCATTGTTGATCGAAGGAACCTATGATTAATTGGACCATTGTATCCCAATTAAAATAAGTTCTCCAGAAGTTATCTTGTTTGATCGATCAAAGGCAGAGTGCAATTTGGCTGATCGATCTTTTGATTGATCAAAACTATCTGAAATGTAATCGTTGAGTTTCTAATAACTAGCTATTTGATCGATCAAAAACAGTTATGGGCTAGTTCTTACTAGTCATTGGAGACATTTTCTATATATGTAATTTTGAGGTGTTTTGAGGCTTGTTCTTGATGCTTATTAAAAACCTCTAACCCTTATTTGGTGAGAGTGAGCTAGAGCGATTAATGAATGAATAAAAAGTGATTAAGGCAATTAAGTGAATATCAAGGGTGATTAAACTCTCTTAGTACTCATTTGTCATCCATCTCCTCTAGTGCTTCAAGGATTCAATCTTAAGAAGGAGAAGTTAGTTTTTTATTTTTATTTGTAATATTATTTGTATCTTGCTTGGTTTAATTTTTACTCTCACCTGTAATTGGTGAAGAGGGCCTCTAGTTGGGATTTAAAGGAGGTGATTTGGATCCTCCACACTAGGCATGAAGACGACCTCAAGTGAAGAGGACAATTGTATTGGGTATGCTCCACATTCCTATTAAAGAGTGGTTTAGTGGATAGTTAATTAGTTTGCCTTGCGGCTGAGAACATAATACTATAAGATGTTGCACCTCACTAAATTCGTGTTATAGTTGTGATTTCTTATTACTTGTACATCTTAATTATTGCTTCTATTTGTGTTCTTTATTCATATAATAGTTAAACTTATTTTTGAGCTAATTATGTTATAATCATAGTAAATTAAATTTTAAGTAAGGTCTATTCGCCCCCGCTCTAGACTTATACCTAAATCCTGTAAGTATGGCCTTTTGGGATAGCAATGCAATGGAAGAATCGTTTTTCTTGTGTAGCTAAAAACTAAATTTGTGTTTTGTAAAACTATTTGGGGAAGAATTTCACTTCGAAAATGTCAAAAAATAATAGTGGTACAAAACTGAAAAATTAGCTCCTGCGAGCAACTGCTTTTAGGCTACAAATAATTTAGGATTAAAACACCCATAAACAACATGCAAATGTCCAACAATATTTTTAGTCCATAAATTTAAAATCATCATTATTGAGTTATAATTATTATATAATAAAAAACATGGGTACATGTACAATTAAAAAAATGCATACAATTATAGCATGCATATATAGCTACTAATTATACAAATATTTAACTAATAATGTAGCATATACATAGTTATTATTATAAAAGACAGTTTTTCTTTTTTTTTGATAGCAAAAGACATGTAGTTAACATCATTGTATACATATATAACTACTAATTCTTCAATCCTATCAACAATATACATATGACTTAAAATATACATATAATTATGTATTAACATCAAGCATATAATTAGAAATAATTATGTATATGTCCAACTATGTCAAAAACATAAATTGGTTATATAACATAGTAGTTTCTATCAAAAAACTATCTTTTGCCGGTCACTTTAAATTGTAATTTATCAAACAGAAAACGACTTTGTACAACCACCTTTTTCACGTAAGCTATGCAAATATGCATTGTTTCATGCAATACACCAGTGCTAAATAGAGATTTAGTTAAGAGCCAATGAAAAAGGTTTTTAGTTCAAAAAGGATAGAATTGTTTGAAAAACAAAAAAGAATGATTTACTAAAAGTGAAATTGAAGGAAACGATTGGGGCTTAACAAGTGCTATGCAGCTACAGCCTATGTAAAATAGCCAATAGAAAGAAAGAGTGATTTATTTATAAAGAAATTGATAGAAATGATTGAGGCTTAACCAGCATTGGGCCTTTGCTAAGGCTCCATGACAAATAACCAATAGAATTCCTTTTTTTTGGCCAAAAAAAAAGAAAAATTCATGCCACAATAAAATTGATCCTTACTATTTAGCAAACCCAGCTAAATTATTATCTCCAAGTAAAATATGAAGCAAAGCAACTGAATGCAACATAAAATCTACTCATCATCGGTTACACCTCTCCAACTAATTGTTAGAGCATGGAAAATGCCATGTGCAAATTACGAGTGAAGAATCGCACTGACACATGCATAACAAATAGCAAATCAGCACACACATATGCCTAACATAATTTTTTCTAGAATAGGAAGCAATTACTTGAAAATATGTTCAGAAAGTATGAACTTTCACGAGGAGATGCAATATAATAACAATAAATGATACTTATGACATCTCACCTAATTAAATATCTGGCCTTAATAAACCTCCTACATACACAAGCAAGTAAAAAAAAAGCTGAAAGGAAATAAACCTCCTACATACATATGCAAATCACGTATAGGTTTCATAGGAGAACTGCAAACCTTAAGACAGTGAATTTCGGTGCCATCCCTGTTGTAGATGTATGGATACCTGTCGTTGTCCACATTAATTAATGCCAACACATCACAAAGATTCACTAAAAGTTTAGTATATAAAGTTTCAAAAAAGATTCGTATACACATGTTTACAAACTAGAATGAGAAGAGTTCAAAATGCTCCAGAAGTTTCCTAGAAAAATTATATACAACTTTACAAATTAGAATGAGAAGAGTTCCAAATGCTCTAGAAGTTGCCTAGACAAATTAATTTGCTCAGCTTTATAAGTACAGGAGTATGTTCTAGCTAAACTACAAAAGCAAAATGACATGACATTGTACATGTTACTTAAATCATGTGTTAAATTTCAGAAAGTCTAGATTCCAATGTGAATTTCTTTCCATAGTGTAATCACTAGTCCCCATAAACAGCGAAATTTTGTTGTAAATTGTTTATACATACATAGGAGCTTTAGCAAATTATAACTAATTTGAAATTTTTAATGCTCTTAATAGAACATTACTTATGCCCTTCCTATCTTCGTTACATCTTCAATCAAGTGTATAGGAACAGGAAAGAGATGACAACAGTTTCAAGTGGTGGAGGCAGCTAGAGAGAAATTTACTATTGAATATTGAGTTTAAAAGAACAAATTTAATGGTCACCATTCACATAAAGTACAGATATACAATGTCAAGCAAAACCTGTTTTTGCAAGTTTACATCTGTAGATTTACAATGTCAAGCCAAACCTGTTTTTGCAAGTTTACATCTTAATAGAACTACAGAGGTTCAGAGTTAAAAATGTTTAAATGTCAGCTTCATGTCTAAATAAAAATGAAGGAAAAATTCCCTATATAAAGCTATGCTGAATTTCCTACTTTGTATGACTAGAGAACACAAATTCCAAATCCAAAAAAGAAAAAAAATTAACCCACTGAAATACAAAATAACACTATGGGTGTCAGAGAGAACAAATTTGACTTCATTAAATTATGGCAGAACATGAAATAAGCAAAAGCACAAAATTTATATGTTCAGCAATTCAATATCAAAGTTTAGGATCAAGCAGTTCTTATAGAATCATTTGTGCTTATGAAAAATTTTAAATTGTACAAAAACTTCTTTTAGTAATCCTAACTTAAAACATATAGATGGACAACAGCAATTACATGGGATGTATATACACAAATAGAATTGCACTAGAGGCAAATTACTATATATTTAGCATATAATACAACAAAATGAATTGAATAAACTAGAAGTTACTTCAATAGCAACTCTATTTATATTAATACAGAAAGAAACTAAAATATAAGTATGCTGAGGGAATACTTTTTCTGAGCCACGGCAAATAGTAGTTCATTTTGCAAGAAAACCACATCACGTATAGTTTCTCTAACCTGCAGGTTAAAAAGAGATAAGCATCCATTGAACGAAATTTGAATACCATGATCATGAATAAAATGAAAATACAGTTAGTAGATTGATTTTGAATAGTAAATGTAGTCTTCTAAGAAATGCCTTAAAATAAGTGCAATGAAGTATAAGAAACTCCTATCCTCACATAAATCATATGAATATGATAGATCACTACTGACTCAAGTCAACTGATGAATCAGGATTTTAAAAAGAACTAATTGTACTTAGAATAACTAATGAATGTAGAGAAAATCAAAGTTAATAGGTTGAAGAAATTTACTTTATCTATACAAGAAAGCAAGTTCAAACAAAATAGAACACGTGAAATAAGATACGCTTCTACAATTTTGTCAAATATAGATCATCAAAACAAATGTTAAGCACAATATAGCCATATAACATGAGCAAAGAGATTATGTATAATGCATACTCGGAGAACCATTCAAACTGATCAAAGCAACAAATTTTAAGCTACATCATCATTACATAAAGAGACATGCTTTGTAGCCCCCCATAAATAACCCCAAACTTTGAATCCAACCAGAATTTCTATCTGACAATAATGCCGCACAGATAAAAAAGTTAGTTTTACCTAGGTGATAATGGTGAGAAAATCTTAGTTGACATCAATGTATGGGATCATTTATTGGAGATGCATAGCATTACTCTTTCATAAAATAACCAAAAAGATAAATCATGTTCATTGCAATATATAGAGATAGACTTTCAGAAGCTACAACGTCACACAAGAAAACATAGAACTTCAAGTTTACAAAGCTAGTTGAGAAAATAGGCAGCTAATACAAAGATGAATAGCGAATTCTTCTGTAATATCTACCTTTAGTAGAACAGTTAATAGCTTTGATGACATAGCAATGATGATTTTGCAGAAGTTCAATATAAAAGGCTAGAAATGGTCCCATGCACATATAAAATACCTGAAATTCTTTTACAAGATCCATAGTAATCATATCAATCATAGCCAAATGTCCTTTTCGACCTCCAACTAGCATATGTCGACCACTCAATGAGTATTCCAGCTTATAAGGACCCAATTCTACAAGCATATCCGAGACAGTGAGAAACTTGCAACAACTAAAGGAATTAGTAAAGGTACAATAACAAAATTAAATCCATGATATTGCCAACAAAAAAAATTTAAGCATTGGAATCAATTAGCATCAGTTCAAAGTTTCTTGAGTTGATGTTGAAACTATTACTAATATCAAAATCCATGAACTAGGTTTCACCACCTGACCTGAAAGGTTCATGGGTCTGCAAAAGAAAGAATATCTCTCCAGTATTATATTCACCAAATCTCACGCAGAAGAGAGCATCGTGCATGCACTATAAAGTATATTTTAATTTTGAAATTTTTCTTTATTACCAATGAAAATATATGTTCTACAACATTAGGTTCATGCTTCTCACTAATTAAGAAAAAACTGTACAAAACTTAATTACAATTGTCATATTAAAAAATATGAAAGCAAGTAAAATAGAGTCATGAAATACAACAAAAAATAAATGTTATCAACTTTTCTTATTTTACAAAAAGAACAACAAGAAAATGAAAATTAAATTATGGTAGAAAAATAAATCATCTTCTAGGCGTTTTCATAAGCTTATGCACAACAACTTAAGAAATCTATAAAATATAAAAGAAACACCATTTGTCAGTAATGGTCAATTAATCAAGAAAATATACAAAACAATGATAATAAGTATGCCAATAAATCTCATCCCCAACCTGGCAAAAACATATCAAACGTTTTTCTTGAACTTATAATATCCACTTCCGTAAGAATGCTTTCTTGTTTGATTCTCCATGTCTTCTCTATTCCTTCAGCCTCCAAATATCCATGTTCCGCATGCATAAGCCACTGTAAAATGCTTGGAATTTTTATTAATAATTTATTATTTGTACCTCAAAAAATTTCAATGCCTATATTTTATACTATCCAGAAAGCAAAAAAAAATTTATATTGCGTACCAACACTTATTAACTAAAAGACTCGTTAGTTGGTTTATCCTCAATCACATAAGTGCTAAAAAGTGGAATTACATGGCTAATAATCAGCTTCCCATGATATCAACAAAAAAATTAATCAGTAGCAGTTCTGACGAAGTTAATCACAGCAAAGAACATTTGTGGAAAATAAACTATACAAAAAGAATATCAAGCTTCACTGGAACTGCTTATTCATTTGCAGCCCTTGAGGTAACTACTCATAATAAAGATAAAATAGTTAAGCATGAGTAGAGTTTACATTGAGTAACCTATACATTGGATTAGACCCTCACATATCACTATACATTGGTTTATCCTTATTCAAGATCCCTCACATATCCTAACATAATAACTAATTTTATTTCGTATCATTCACAACTTTCAATAAAAAAATATCTATCTAAATTTAACTTTAATTTTATAAAAAATAAAATTTGCAAATAAACTGGTCTTTTATACCACATTCGAAAACTTCATATGCATCTAGGATAGCAACTTTTTTCCTAGATGGAGTTGAGAGGTTACATGGTTTACTCAAGTCTATCGTTTTGTGATAAATATGTAAAATTCATGAGTTACTTTTGAAAAACTCTATGGCATATGTTGGGTGCCAAGCCCAAGCTCTTCACCGCATTTTATTCACAAGCCAATAGCTAGACTGATGTGCCTAATCAGAGTCTAGGCAATATATTTAGATGATAGGTCTGGGGACTTACATTATCAGAATGGGTATCAGCAATAATACTTGCAAAAAGGTAGCATCTGTAGCTACTTTTAGCAAGCAAAAAGAAACAAAATAACATTAGTAACTAATATTAGGCTTTTATAGAGTTTTGCATAAAAGAAAATCCAAGTCCCAACGTCTATAGATTTGTTTCGGTCCCAAATTTCTAATATTATACTTAGTAGGGTATATTAGCAACATAAGCTAGTTTTAATGACAAAATAATGTTTGCAAGTAAAATGGGCCACAATGAAATTTAGCTGATGGACCATTTTAACCATATAGACGTTGGAGTTACGATCAAACCTTTTCAGCCATAGCAGCAGCTCTTGCCGATTGGCCATAAAGCTTTTCTTTAATACTCAGCTGCCCTTTCAACTTTTTGTCCCTTAGCACCTAAAATAATAAAAGAAAGCCAAAATAACAACTTAACTAGTCAAAGAAATGGCAAAAAAAACTATGTTTAAATTTAACATTTTATTCCACGTCCAAAACAATTCCTAATATAAAAAACTAATTCTATTTTACATCTTACACAAATCCAATGATAAAAAGTTAATTTTATTTCACATTATACACATATTTTTTAAAAAACAACTTTTATTTCAAATTGTACACAATATTGAGATAAAAATTAAGTTTATTTCACAATATTAAAATTACCATGTAAACAAACCAAGCTACTTGCCACACAAAGCGTTAATCAAAGACCATGCACTCAACCGTGAGCAAGAAACATACCTCCAGGTTAGCACCTTCACCTCGAAGATACCTTTTTGATTTTGGATCCAACTCATCAAAAATGACCTGAACATTCAACAGGCAGTCAAGCTTCACTTATTGACACAAGAAGGTTAATGAAAGGTACTTTTAACTGCAAACAAAGCCGGAGTCCAAATACACCCAAAAATCACTTTTTTCTTCAGATTAAATCTCCTTTTTCAATAGTTAACCATAGCCCCAAAAAACTCAAACCCCAAACATCAAAAAAGGATAGAAACAATGTAAGATATGGAAAAAAGAGACATTTGCAACAAAGGAAGCATTTGAACTTACATATGTATACACCCTGTTTTGAATATACAACGTAGACACCTTAATGTGTAAATACTACAGAAGCCAAAATGCATAACTATTTACATTGGCACACATTCAATGGTGTGCTGGAAGTTATATTTAAGCATTTAGGGTGTGCAAGTTGTCAATGATCCAATGAAGTGAAACAAAAAAAAAAAGATGTAGAATATATTCACTTTTTTTCACAAGCTATTATGTAAATGAAACCCAGAAGAAAACAATTTATAAGAAAGCAGCATGTCAAGCATTAGAATATGTTGAAATTATCTTGAATATATAATTTATAGTCAAGAACGACACGTCGTGCACTTATAGTTAAAAAGCAGCAATGCCAACATAAAAATGATTATATGATAATAATGCAGCAAGATTAAGCACGTCAAGTGAGCTTAAGATGATGTACCTGTTGTGCTCCAGTCTTAGACTTGCCCATGATTGCCACCTAATCTCTAAACAATCACATAGTAAGAACAAATAAACACTTTGAACTAGGTTCAGGAGATGAGAAAACAGCAATAAAGGAGGAAATAGAAAAAACAAATGGAATTTTCCACCCACTCAGTAAAATACCAGCACATCATTGGACCAAAAGGAAACAAGTGAAAGAGATAAATATGGTAAACAAATGGAATTTTGATACCCACTCGGTAAAATAGAACATCAAGCGAAAGCAATAAATATGGCAAAGAAGCAGAGATCACAGGATCTCAACAACAAATGTTTCACAATTTCAAAATGTTTGGTACATTGCACCTTCAAAAATATTTGTTTTGGTATGTTGCATACTCAAGTATGCCAAAACTAATAATTTTAAGTGTAATGTGCACATTTTTTATTTTGAAGGTCGTTTGGTTTAGAGGTAAACTAGAGGAAACTTAAGGTTACCTAAGTTATCTCAACCATAGAATATAGATTAACCAACCCAGTTTATCTACCCAACTCTCAATAACCCAACTATTTCCTTCTCCAACCCCTTGCCTAATTTAGATATCTCACCTCTCTTTCTTTTACATGGTTAAATTATTAAACATCCAAATAAAATCTTGGGATAACTCAGGTTACCAGTCAAATGCAATTTGAAGTAAATCTCCTACCTCAGGATATTAGATTCGGGGTTAGAATTAGATATAAGGTTTTATTATATTGCAAAAGAGTTACAAGGTTTATTGTTTAAGGGCCAAACAATGCTTCAATCCTAATAGTCCATGTAGCATCTCTATCAAACCCTGAATGCACTGTCGAATCGAGTCAAACCAAGCTACCATCTCCACTTCTCCCAAAAATCATGAGGTTACCCAAAGCCAACATTCATAAGCCAAGGGCACGCCCATTGAGACAGCTTTTCCACTAGGCATCACAAAATCGATAAGACTCCCCGTGGAATACGATAGATTGGACTCCCAACAATCTACTGTATTCCATAGCTCCTTAACACGCCACATCAACACTTGCCACACAAAGCAGTAGTATTGAACTTCATTCAATAATACGCCAGCTTAGGCATATCCAATTAATTAGGGTCCAAAAAAATCTCAAACTCATCCAAAAGCACTACTATTATTTTTTATATTTATTTCAAATCACACACATTCAAATATTAAAAATTAAATTTGTCATATTCAACACAATCCTTAGTAATAAAATAACTTTATTTCTAATCATAACATTAAAATAATTTGTTTCATTTTCTATCTCCAAAAATGCTTAAACCATCCTCAATAAATATTCCAACCAAACGAGACCGAAAGTCAAGAATCTTCCTCTATATCATTAACTATTATCAAGTAATTGACATCACACTCCAGACACAAGCAAGAAGCCATGTAATTTGAATATGAGTTTGCATCACACTTCAAAGTAAATTGGCAATCCAAGTAAGTTGACTTCAAGATTAGTTGAAAAATTCCAATGACTTGAAGTCACACTCCAGGTAATTTTACAGGAATCTCAGTCACATGCAAGCAACCTATATTCAGACAAAGCATCAATTACAAGGTGATGAATAAAAAATTCCAGTGACTTGAATGCAAAATACTAGGTCAATTCGAATCGAATGAATTTTTTACAAACTCAAATATCATAATTGAGAGCAACTCAGGAAAGGTTTAGAAGGCAAGCTATCATATCCATAGTAGAGGATAATCATGATTGATAAACATGTAATAATGTGTTGTTCATATCTATGTTACTTCAAATAAGGCTCCATTTGGACTGGGGGTCACATTAGCTAACCCAGGGTATCCTAACCAATAAATAATTAAACCCAATCAGGTTAATGGAATTAGCCTTGAATCATGTTTGGCAGTTAACTTGGGTTAATCGAACATTCTGTTTGGTATTTTAATAACTTAATCTTAGGTAAAAATATAAATTGAGATAAAACCAATTAAAACCCTATTATTATTCCACAATAACAAAAAACAAGCATGAGATAAATAAAACATAAAAATATAAATATATGACATTTCTTGTAATTAATACTTATAATTCATAAAGAGACTTGTTTGGAGCTATTCTAGAAGTTATAGCAAAGTTTTGTAAACCATAATACGTAGAGAAATCGCTAGAAAGAGTAGCAGCATTGTCTATATAAATCACTTCAAGCCTTTAAGAGAGAATTGACATTGTCACTACATCACATATTAATTGATCACTGAAACAAATAAGTTAAAATTTATTATAACTATAGGCTTGGTAACACTTAAAATAAAAATTGCCTTTACTTCTTTTTCACTTATATTAACCATGAAAACCCTTTACTAAGTCTTATTGAGGGTTTCTCTATGATCATCATGATCTCCCCCTCACCCATAAATGAGGGTTTCTCTTCCTCTATGTACAATTCAGAAGCTATGCCTCCAATGAGAAACATACTTAATCACTTGCAACCAAAGTTCTTCTACTTCTTCTTCATTTATATTAAATAGAGAAACCCTTCACTATTTCTTGTTATGGGTCTCTCTATGATCACCATGACCTCCCCCTCACATATAAATATGGAAACCTCTCCTTCTCCGGGGACAATTTGGAAGCTAGGTGTCTCCAAACAGAAGTATACACCACAACCAGAATTCTTGTTCTTTTTATTTTTTCTTCTTCTTTCCCTCTTTCTCCTTGTACTAAGAAGACAAAGCTTTGTAATAGCCTCCAATGACTATACTTTAGCCATCTGATAGATTTTCTTTTAGCTTGACTTGGCCCATCAAAGTAGGAGGATCTGTTTAAACCACCTGAGTATTGTGAATTATTTTGGTTGTGTTTTTTGCTATATTTTTACCCTCTCCTCTTGTAGGGTATAAAGTGTCTACCCTCTCTCTTTTACCCACATAAGTATTTTGTGTTATTTTCCTCTCATTGAAAAGATAAAGCTTCATAATCACCCCTAGAAACTCTTCTTTTACTCATTTCTTTTGGCTTAGTTTGGTCCATAGATATAGAAGAATATCTCCAAACTACGTATATAATTTTGGTAGTATTTCTTGCTCTCTTTTTTCCCTTCTCTTGCAGGAGCATGCGCCATGACTCCGATTTTCCAATCAAGATTACCTCCTCCTTCCATCAATTTCCTCTTCCTCTTCCTCGTCCTCCTCTTCTTCTTCTTACATTGAGTAGATAAAGCTTTGTAATCAACTCTGGTTTTACCCATTTCTTTCGGCTTGGCTTAAACTATGGATGTAGAACAATTTCTCCAAACTACATAAACATTTCTAGTTGTGTTTCTTGCTCTCTTTTTCCCTCTTCTCTTGCAGGAATATAAATCGCAATCTGAGTCTTCCAAGCAAGATGTATCTCCCATCTCCAAAGAACCTCCTCTTTTACTACATATGTGCGCACGTACATGCACACGCACACGCGCACACGCACACGCGCACACACACACACACACATATATATATATATATATAATGATGGAAGGATTAGGTACTGAGGAAATGGGAGATAACCAATATAATGTCTAAGGATAAAAGTAAATTTGACTTTCCTAATTTTGGACTCTAAATCCTAAATGCTAACTCAAATCAAGAAATATTCACTTTGAGTTGGTTTAGAGTCAACTAGTTTGAGTCCAGTTACGATCCTACCACCAAACTTGGACTAGATACCAATTTGTCTCTTTCCATCCTTCAACTTATTATTCAGTTCTACTTGAACAACATAATGCTGCATTAATAAATTATCGATCAAAAACTGATTGTGTTGCCCAAATTTAAAAAAAAATGAAACAATATATTGTGTTAGGCAAACTTGTCGATGATCAGCGTAAAACTTGACGAATAAATATGATGTGAAAAATAGGATTTATGTAGTTGTCTCCATTTAATGGGATTAAGGCTTGATTATTGTTGTTGATATAAAGAATGGTGTTAGGTAAGTTCAAAGGAAAAAAGAAAAATGCATCAATAAAAACAATGTAAAAGTAGTGGAAAAGAGATATTTACATGAATGCCAAAACGCTTATCAATGAAAATTTATGCAATTATATATCAATCTTCAAATCACAAAATTTATATCATACATATTCAAAGCATGCAAATATTACATTTACACACTTCTATTCTCCACAATAATATTAATATGATCAAGTTATTTCTAACATGAGATATAGTAGAAGAGAATTGCATTTATGAATCTGCAAATTTACAAACATCACAAATCAAACTTGATATTTGTGTATATCACACTATCATGTCACTCAGCTGTAACACATGGATAAGTTTGGCTTAATGCTTGATAGGTCACTCGAATAAATTCTCGACAAGCTTGAGAGACTTGCTTGGCTTAAGCCCAACAGTCTAAAAGTTCAGGGCCAGTCATACATGAAGGTCTAACAGATAACTAGCTAGTAAGCTCTTTTTATATTATAATCTTATCTTATGATGTGACAACCTTATAGGGGCAATGAGCAGGTGTTTGCCATTAATACCTGAATTGTGAGGCGGCATGGGTAGGCCTTATCACTACCCACGCCAGAGCCAGTCCATGTCGCCTAGCTATTGCTTTATTAATGAGGGTTACCTAACCCATCTAATCTTACCTACCACCTCCTCAGTATACATATCTTCATTTATGTT